>JANIIA010000003.1:36370809-36390788 GCA_027478495.1 Erythroxylum alaternifolium | reverse complement strand
AGGAACAAAAATTTTATGTCTCTGTCTCCGGAGTCGGGACAGAAATTGGTGGAGACAGCAAGCAAACAGGTCGGGGATAAAATTTTTCTGTCCCTATCTTCCGTCCCCACCCACGGGGACAGCAACCAAACGTAGGGTAACAAGCACCCACATATTTGTTTAAATATCTCTATACTTTTAGCTTATAAGATCAACTACTTCCTTCATAGGGAAAACTTAACATGTGATAGCCTTTTATGTTTTATTAATGTCTAGTTTTAATAGAAAAATGACTAGGAATAATTTAGGGATAATACATAAAAATCAATATGAATCTCATAATTATAATCTCATTATAATTTCATTTATAATGTATAATTATCCTATAGACATTATCATATAGATCTAAACATGTACAAGATAACGGATGGCTTTAAATTAGTTTGTCACTAAACTACAACCAATCAATAGACTGTAGGCATAAATTAACAATCTCTCACTTGGAATAAGCCAATTGTTTAAGTATCTTATACCAAATCCCCATATGAAAATTATGCTACTGTTGGACAATGGCTTAATGAGAGAATTTTACAAGGTTCTCTATAGGCACTTTCTTAAAACTTACAACTTTTATCTTAATTATCATCGTAACTAAGAAAAAAATGCCTAACTACATCTATGGATCTTTGCTGAGACCTCAGCTCTTTGTGCATGCCTAATGGCTCAAATATTTTACAGCAGATTATTGTCTTAAATAATGCAAGGAACTATATCAAGTTCATTAAAAAACTTATTGATCCAATTAATTATTTCTACTAAATGAAAAATGTAACATGGCTTAATTAGTAACCATTGCTACATT
This sequence comes from Erythroxylum alaternifolium, assembly GCA_027478495.1. Lineage (NCBI taxonomy): Eukaryota > Viridiplantae > Streptophyta > Magnoliopsida > Malpighiales > Erythroxylaceae > Erythroxylum > Erythroxylum alaternifolium. Next base: position 36,389,947 of record JANIIA010000003.1, on the reverse strand, counting down.
GAAACCTTTTTAATATTAAAATGATATTGTTCTAAGTAAAACAAACTTTAGTTAGGATTTACTTTTAAAGTAAATATGACCTTGAACTCAAATATCAACTCATATATATATTGATGGATATCTTTAATATTTGACAATTATCTGATATCTCAAATGTTAAACATATTTAGTACATTATCTATGTACTTGGACTTAGTATAGGTGAACAACTTCCAATTTTTCTCAATAAATCTAATTTCTAGAATTAAGTTGTTACTTTTTCATATCCAATAAGAGTTGTTTTTGGACAATTATATTTTCAACAATTGAAAATTAGAATCTTTGTTCTTTATGAGCAATATATCTCCACATATTCTCTCTGAAGAGGACAACTATACTTCCACCAACCTTTTTATAGACATGATAAATTCACAATCACCTCTAAAACAAACTCTTTGAATTTATCATGAAAGTGAATCTTTTAATAAAGGTACTACTTCTAATTGGATGTATAGTCATGAAATTTGAACCTTTCAAATTTCATCTTACTTCCACTACTTATTTTGAGAACCAATCTCTTATAAGTATATATTTAAACAAAAAATTTGTTTAATACGTCTGTAAGATTATATCCAACCTTTTGGATATCTCATAACATTTTATTAATTCTAAACTTAATGGATAATATATACTTCAACTAAGCATCACATTCCTAAATCATTAGCTTTGACTCTTTTAAGACTTAACGTTTCATATCTAACATGAAATCTTGTTAATTGGTTCAGATGGAACTATAGAAGATAAGTCAATATACTAGGCATAACTAGAGACATAATATTGCACCATACAATATTTCATATTGTATTTTCTTCCTTACATAAATCCATACTCTTATGAAATTTTATTGTGAAGGTGTTTACTAGAGAATCACATTCCCTTTAGATAACTGAAAATTTAAAACTCACCACAACGATCTCATCAAACTTCTTCAGTAGTTTTAATGCTTAATTTCTACTTAGATTTAAACAATTTGAACTTTTCAAAATTTTAAATCAACATTTCATTTAATACATTTAACTATATCATATAAAGTCATTAGTAATATAATGAAATATAAGTATTATCCTTTTATGAATTGTTATTCTATTCACATGTTTAAATTTAACAATTCAATATCATTACCATCCTTTCCCCAAAGGTTGATTTGGTTATTTTTCAACTTGACAAGTTTCATAAGTTTCGTACGATTCACAATTAAAAGGATACATATTTCCTTATATGTAACTTTATGATTCTCATTATGTTGATTTAACCAACATGGCATAAAAGGATAATTTCAGCTATTCAAATTTTTATTCTTGCCATTTATGTTAAGTAGAAGTCTCCTTCAATCCAACATACACAAATTATTTACATAAACTTGGATTAACTACTTTTACTTAACAATCTATTTCTTATCATGCTTTGAGCATTATAACAATGTTGAATCTAAATTTAGTATCAAATACTCATAAGCATGAATTAGAAATACATATGATCTCTATCATATCACGTATAAGAAAGAAAAGTCATGCAATCAATTTCTTTTTATGACAACTATTACCATACTATAGCAAAGCCTTTTAATTGATACCCATGTTTATGCTTTTAGCATGCTAAATTAAGTTAAACAATTTCATCAAAGTACTATACTTTTTAGCGCTACTTAATGCAACCTCTTGCATCTTGCTATTATAGTGTTGACATATGCCTTACATGTTGTTATCAAAGTTTATGAGACAAGTGAACTTAAAATGTCAATACATTTTGTCATCTATATGATTTTGACACATCTATAAAACTTTGTCACCAAATCCTCATAGGGATTATAACAAAAATTGCATAATTGTATACAATTCTTCTTTTCTAACTTTGAGGACTCTTCTCAAATATTACCTATGTTTAAGAAATTTGGTTCATTAAATTAGTATCAACTATACTAAACAAGGTAAATTCTACTTAGAACAAAATATATATGTAAGAAAAGCAAGTAATTAATTATGTGGCATGACTATCAAATAAGATTAGGACTTTAATCATGTATTTAATTACTCTCACTATTTTACTTGAAATAATAACCCTCACTACTATTTGAAAAGATTACTTTAATCTTTCTAATGGGTTAGGATCCCATTCAACTTTATCAATCACATCTCATATGACTCCTAGATTTGTTAGGTGAAAACTTTTGCTAAAACATATCTTATATGTTATTCCTAGCCATGCCTTTAAATTCATATGATCATGAGTTTTCTTATCTAAATCACACAAATTTAATTAAGTAGAACCTATTTCTATAAGACCAAACATATTTAGGGTTAAAAAGACCTTGAGTTTGCTCAACAAACTTACAATAAACAGAACTTTGGTTTATTCTTATAGTAATGGAAGGCAACAATCACGTTCTCAACGTGTACTTAATATTTGAATGAGGGATTTAATTTCATTCGTCTCATCAAACATAAAATTGCATGTAAAATATCACACATATAAAACATACAATTTAACATGTATCCAATATATATATATCAAGCATATAAATAAATTACATAACTTATGCATTCATAATCAAATTATATGCGTAGAACATCAAGCTTTATTTGATTCAAGTTAATGATTTTCATAATTTAAAATAATATTTTCAATTCTTTGGAAAAATTAAATTAGATTAAACTCATTGATTCATAAATAAACTAAATTCTTATTCCAAATAAAAATTTATTTTGATTTGAAAATAACTTTCAAATCCAGAACCTATTTTTTTCTTCAATTAATGGTTAATGGCTAAACAAAGAATGCATACAATAAAGGATAGACTGAGGTTTATTAATCTAAATGGTATATGTTCGTCATACTATTCAGGCCCATAATCCACTAAGCATCTGCTTTTCGAGTGTTGTTCTCAGGTATTTGGAATTATGTTAGGGACCTTTTCCATTTTAATAGAGCTGTTGTAAATTATTAACTTATCTTGCGTGGCTACAAAAAAGACAAAGGCCTAGTTTGGTTAACCAACAATTAGCCAAATTTTTAGCTGATGTATTGATTTAGTTGATTGACTCCTCCAACAACCTTTGACCAGCTATTTGAAGAATAGCTGATTTATTGCCAATCAGCTAAATGAGAAAACGCTCATATATAGGAGCGTTTTCTCCAGTCCGCTGAAATTTTAAACTCCAATTCCTATTTAACCCTTTTGAAGATTTTTAGTTTCTTATCTAAATTTGTTTTACTACATTCAAATAATTAAATTTGGGTAGAGTATTTTCTCGTTATCATATCTTAGAAAGACTGTGATTAAAATGTTTAGATATATCATCGTCGACATTATTATTATTATTATTATTATTATTATACGTTTTTATTAGAGTATTATAAACTTAATTTTTGTAGAATTAAATATCTAAAAGATAAATTCTTATAAGAATATTCAACGAAATACTAAAATATATAATATTTATACCCTTATAAAATTTTAAAGACATGTCCTCATAAGTCATTTTACATATAAATAGTTAATATTAAACAATTAATTTTACCAAACATCTTTAACAAACAGCTAATACAATCTACTGGTCAAATCAACTGATATAATCAACTATTGACTAACACCTAATGCAACACCTAATGCAATTAGCTGATTGTCAAACAGAGCTAAAGTAATGTTACAAGCATATTAGATCGTCCTCCTCATTTGTTTGGCACTTGTATCTACAAGATATGGAAGGAAAGGAACATCAAATGCTTCAAGGGTGTTTAAAACTCCATGCCAAAAATCTTGGAGGAATGTACCTTTTTGAATAAGGGAACAATTGCTCTATAATGATACTACAACATATCGCAAACTTTAGACTGCTATATGACGGTGGATATAAGGGAATAAAGTAAATATGGTATCACTTCTCTAATGGAGATGATGACCTGTGTTGTTTGATCTTTAGTCTCTAATCTATAGCTTAGTTAGATAATTACCAAGTGACGATACATATTGTTATATTGGGTCCTCTTGTCTTTATATATGGGGTTATCGTCATTATTTATAATTAAATATTTGATTTTTGAAAAAAAATTATAAATAACTATTTTAAGATTTTGAAATTTATGTATTTTAAAGAATTTATTAAATTTAAAATATATTTATTAAAATGTCCAAAAATATTTTCCAAAATTTAAATTTAATTATTTAAATAAAATAAATAAATAATCTTAGTCATAATTTTCATTAATAATTAACATTAAATAATTAAATAGTATATAATTAATTAAATATTTAAATAATACACGTAATTAATAATAAATCAGATTATAACTAGAAAACTAAAAGAGAAAATAAAAAACAAGTTTAATGGCTTTTATAAATTTTGAAAAATTAATCAAACAGAATTTGTTAATAAATTAAAAAAAAATAAAAATGCGGTAGAACAAAGGAAGACTGTCAACCTTGAATACTAAACTGACTGCCCACAGGACTATCTTATTGCCACGGAAGGGAAACTACTAAGGCCAACTGACCATGTCACTATTAGTAGAAGACGAAGTGGTGATGGACTTAAGAACCCAGATAGCTTCTCTGCAAAGCCGAGTCAAGGCAAGTATGGGATATTTCTGCTTTTTGGCCTTTCGTGTTCCAAGTGAAACCGATAGCTCATTTACTAGTTGATTGCATTCAGGAACTGGAGTCTGAGAATGCTAGGTTATCCTTGAGACTCTCCAAGTGCCGCTGTAATGAGGTTTGCTTATATTTATTTTCTTCTTGAAGTGTACTATGTAGGTTTTTTCTTCCTAGTAAACACTACTAATTTGTCTTGCAGCTGGGGGAAAAGCTTCATGAGTTTGCTCCGCAATACAAAAGTTCAATGGAGGAGACCGGAAAAGTAAATTCAATACGTGACGCCAAAAAAGAGGAGAAAATTTCGACAAAACCAGGTTTGTTTTGAGGTTTTAACTTTTAAATTTGGTCCAAGATATATTCTTAGAAAGCGATAGCTATTTTTTCATTTTTTGAAATCTGATAGCCAGTCTGTCATTAACTGTTTCCATATTGAATTGATGGCATTCCACTAGTTTTAAATTTCTGTAAATTGTTTTCTTTTTCTTGCTGATGATGTGAACTCATTTCAGTTTACTACTAGGTTATCGTTCTTCGTTTGCACTTGTACTTTGTGAGATTAATTTACATCAGAAACTGAAACTTGAGAAGTGAAAATGATGAATCACCTCTGTTGAAGATCATAGTAGGTGGAGGTACATCAAATTTACTCTTTTGGATTCATATCTTGGCAATGGTATATCAATGCATCATACAAAACATAATAGTGTTTAACGTACGTTGATGAAACTCTCTTGTGCTGCACTCAATGGGTTGTGCCCGTTTAAAGGCTTCCTGTGGAATTTTCTGTTTTTATTCTAGCCAAGTTTGATACATGTTAAAGCCCAATTATTATTGAAATATATAACATGATCTAATATTTGGTTTTGTATTAAGAATTACAAGTTTTCCTACGCTGATCTATCATTTTTATTAATCCAGCTTGTGTTTTTACCTTCTCGTACAGATTATGAAACAAGGATAATGAAACATCATTTGAAGAGACATGTTGCTTTAAAGGTCATGTACTTTGGTCAAAGGTGCATAATTGAACTCTGTTTATTAATTTTATGTATTTAGAGTATAGGTCTCGAAGTTGCATACCTTGTCATCCACAAAAGCAAAGTTTAGGTAGCCCTTATAAATTGCTAAAGAACAAAAACTGACACAAGTTCACCTTTTTGTATTTAAAAGTTTTCAATTGTTGATGCAAATCGATGCATTATGAGGTTGATCCTAACCTGATTTCCCCTTATTCTTTTCCATGAGCATATATAGGAAGCCATTTACTACTCATAATAGTCTACTATAGTGTAACCAAATTTAACTTGTTTCAGGTTTTATGGTTTTGCTTCAGAGGCACAAATGGACCCAACTATTGAGGTACTTTTGTTGTTTAGTTATCACGTGAGACTTTTGTTTCATGGTTCAAACCATAGGTATTATTTAAAGGATGGAAATGAACATTTCACTATCCTTGGATAATACATGGCCGAGGTTGATAGATGATCAACAAGAAAGCTTTTTAAGTCTATAAACTTAGACTATTTAGAAGATCAGATATAGGGTTCTTAATTGTTGACTTTCATAAGAAATAAATTTGCAGTGGTTAGGACATTAGTCTCTGAGTCCAGTAACCCCAGTTCAAATCTCGGTGGGACCTAAACTTTTCCTTCACCATTTTATATAAGACACATTATTTTTCTTTTAGGATCTATATTGTATTAATAGATCTATATTTGTAAAAGATCTATATTGCATTAATAAATTGAAATCTTATTTTTAAATTGTAAAAACTATTTTAGGAAACAAATTTATTTTTATATTAGTTTAATAAATATAAAAACTATTCAAATTACAAGAAAATTTTAATATATGGTAAATAAATATATATTTTATTATTTCATTTTATTATTTTAATTACTTCTAAAGGTATGTTATTAATTTAATAACATCTAAGAAGGTAGATAAATTAAATTATTTAAACATTTCAAAACCAACTCTGCAAATTTATATCTTTCTTAAATTCTGTGTCTCTTGCAGTTTGAGATTTTCAAAGCTTTGGAAAAGACGAGGCTTTTACTTGGTGAAAAGAAAGAAATACAATATTCACGATGTGGCAGGACGGACAAGGGAGTTTCTGCTGTTGGTCAAGTAAGTTGGTTAATCCAAAAGAGAAAACATAAACCCCTTGTTCTTTTGTGAGATTTACTACTAGTTTTGTTTGTTACAGTTCTATTGCTTACTTGGTAATTGTTGCTTTGAAATTTGCAATGAAACAACCTAATATTTGCCTATTGATAATCAACGTCAATAATGATGTGCTCATTGTGGAAGAATGTTCATTTTTATCATAAGACAATAAAATCCCTGTTTGCATATCATTTTCACCTTTTTGTCATAAAATGATAAACTTATATACTTCACTAAATTTCCCAATATGAGAACTTGAGCTTCAGCCTTCCAAAAATTGCAATAAAGGCTTTTGATGGTCATCAGCCATGGAGTTGTTCTATGTCCCACCTATGATGAATGGGAAGGAATAATGATATAGATTTCCAAACATTGTCATAATAGTCCTTGCCTAAAGCTAGGTATGTGATAGGCCTCCAGTCAAATTCACATATAGCAAAAAGAAGAAGAGCATGATAGAGTAAGGTTGAAAGTGAGTGAACTTGAGGACCAGTAAGGAATGTTGATGAAGTGAGAATTGACATGTGTATTGAGTATGTTATTTTGTTTTGTGGTATGTTTCCAAAAGTATGATGTTTCGTGTTTGATAGAGGAATGTTAGAGTTATTGGGTTTATATTAGGATAGAGCATATTTAGGGGGGATGCATTTGGAATAGTGTGGTTATTTCCTTGGAGAGAAACGCATCTCGAAAGTTGCCATTTTGTTCTCTTTTCTATTTCATCAATACATCGACAAGCATTCCCTCCATTTTTGTTCCTCTAGTGCTAATTTACTTTATTGATTCTTACCATAATTATATTGAGTTACAACTGGTGCCCACCATATTGGTGTCAAAGTTGGTACACCACCTCTGAGGGTAATGCTGGTAACATTAATGGGCAATATGGAGGAAAAAATTCCCGTTATTGAAAATAAACTCAGCAATCAAGACACCTTGATGCTCATGTTAAGCCAAAAAATGGACAAAGCCCTTAGCACTCTTGATAAGAGCTAACAATCAACGAGGAAGAATGTGGCCTTGGGGGAGTCGAGTGGGACTCGTGCAATCGCCATTCAAGTGGAGGATTCAATTGCAGGCGACGGAAACTCTTTCCAGAGAAACCCAAACAACACCTAGGGATGCTGACATTTCAAGGATTGAAAGTTGGAGATGTCGGTATATGATGGGGACCCAACTTCTTAGTCTTTAAAGCAGAGTGGTACCTCTTAGTGAACTGCTTGTGGGATGTTGAGAAGCTGGAGGTGGAAATTGTCTATTTCTAAGAGGCGGAACTGGCGTGGCTCCAATGGGAGGAGAATTGCCGCCCCTACCTAACATAGGAATAGCTTAAGATCTAGTTGCTTTAGAGGTTATAGCCCAAATTTAAGGGAATTCTACATCAGCAATTTTCTCAGGGAGATTTGAGTATTTCTTTTATGTTTTTCTTCTAAACCAGACCTGTCTTAGGGAGACTCGACTATTTCTTTTATTTTTTCTTCTAAACCAGACCTGTCTCAGGCGTATGAACATATACATCCGTTCCCTCACTTATGTTTTGTGGCCGTTATTCTCCTAATGAGACCTGTATCTCAGTATCTGTCAATCCAAGTGGAATTTGTAACAACAGATCTTTCCTAGATGGTAGAAGCATTATTGATTCAGAGATGATAAATGGCTAGAAACACCAGAGCTTTGTCCCTTTTCCATTACTTTGGAGTTCCCTATAGCTTATAAGAGGCCAACACATAACCGGAAACTAAAATCTCTCCATGCTTTCTTTTTTTTTCCAAGTGAGTATGGTACTGTCTGACTTGCCTAAAATGATGGAACCATTACTTAGTAAGACACAATAGTTTGATGGAGATAGAAGTATGAACTCTGTGCTCTCTTCTCTCATCTGGTGTAGTTAGTATTTTCTTTTACTAAATTTGAAATAAATCAAAGGACAAGAGGCCTACACGTAGCTGCAATATCGTCTGCAATTGGCATGAGTAAGAGAAATTACCAAGAAGATGCTAGAATATGAGTATATATTTTTTATAACAAACAGAACAACTTTCACTATAATACATTGTCTCCCTACTTGAAATTGAAAGGAAATTTTAAATCGAAGTCTCTTGCATTGAAAATCATTGGCTATCAATATAGTATAAATAACCATGACATGCATAAACTCAGCCACCAAAACTTGAAAAAGAAAAGGAAAGACAAATTAAAGAAAAGAATTGAATTTCAATTCTACATGGAAAGGAAACTAATGGTTTTTTGTTTAATGAACTAATTCTTGACATCTCTGTTTGCTTTATTGATAATACATTTTAAAGCCTGTTTCTAGGATGATGCATCTGAATTTTGGAGCATCATAAATCTTTAATGCAGGTCATTTCTTTATTTTTACGTTCGAAGCTCAGAAGGATTGATACAGGCAATGAAAAGTCAGAGGAAACTAATTTAGAAGACCAAAATGGTTAGCCAAGATCTTCCTCTTTGTGTAATCAATTAGAGTAGATGACTTTGATTTTTGTAAGGCTTCTTTTGTTTCAAAGAATTGTCTTTTCTGAAAATGCGAAATTCACTCATTCCTCTTATGAGCAATTTAGCAATATATGTGTTACCAAGTCTATTTAATTAAATCACTTGATTTGCCAGTTTCCTTGTTGGAATATGAATTAGATCAATCGCATGATACCAAGTATATGGATTCACTAGGAGGATCTAATTACTAGATTGACTAACATTCGTTTATATGTTATTAAAGATCATAATGAAATTTCCAGATTAATAATTACGCTAAAATATTGTTGAAGTAATGTAAAATGTGCAAAAAATCTCAAGTTTGTTGCCAAAACCCACACAATCACCATGTTGTTATCTTTGATCAGAAGGAGAAATTGATTATGTGAGAGTGTTGAATCGAGCCCTCCCAAGTGATATTCGAATTATAGGCTGGTGTCCTGTTCCAAATGATTTCAGTGCAAGGTTCTTATAAGCAGCTTAATAAAGTGTCTCCTTCAAGTTGTGTTGGTAATTGATGCTGCTAATATGTGTTCCTTTCTGTCTGTTAATGCAGGTTCAGCTGTTTGCAAAGGGAGTATAAATATTTATTTTGGAGTGACTCCTTGAATATTTTGGTGTGCAGTTATTTCTCACAGATACTTAAATGGTTTGATGATACTTGCATAGTGCTGATACATTCAGTATTTCTTGTTTCATTTTTCATTCATCAGGATATGGAGATAGCAGGTCAGAAATTTATTGGGGAACATGACTTCAGAAATTTCTGTAAGATGGATGTGGCAAATGTTCATAATTATAAGCGAAGCATATCCTTATTTGAAATCAGTCCATGTGATCAGAGGTTAAAACTCAAATTTTCTTGCTTTGTGTGCAAAAGTCTGTTCTCTTGCCTCTTTGTTTATAAAAGTATATTCTCTTCATGCTTGTCTCCATTTTGTCATTGGCTGCAATAAAGCATGTCTTTTAGTAATTATTTGTTCATAAAACATTGTCCTGCTTCTTAAGTTAATAGCAATTTTAAATCTATGGTGGATTCCCGATGGCTTCGTGTAGATCTTGAATTGTTTTACGTCATCTTGATGTGGAATACAAGAGGGTGAAGAAAAACGAAAATGAATAGGAATATGCACGACATGCATTATCTCATACACCCTTATGAGTCTCCATACAGAGACTCCACTGATATTGAACGTTTCCGATGAAGCAATAAAAAATTAAAAGTTAAGTTTGGTAGCAAGTAATAAGTTGTTTAGTATTGTTGCAGTACTTCATTAGTTTTTTTATTTGATTGTTCATTAGCATTATAATTTATGTAGCTTACTCAAGTTTAAATCATATCCATACTTGCATAATCACCCTTGCATTTTACACTGGATTTTTCAATTCCATACCCATTCCATTACAACCTACCATGTATCTTTCAAGTGCGAATCCAAGAGAATTTTGTAGTTATCCTACATGATTCACATTATTTTGTTGTTTTTAGATTGCAAGAGTTATTGCCATCTATTGAACAAAAATTTTCCTGTCTTTGAATGTGTGGTTCAATTATTGCAACTTGAGCATAAATTTTTTACAGAATTGGAGAGAGCCAACTTTATGCAATAAAAATTAAGGGCAGAGCTTTCCTTTGGCATCAAGTCCGGTGCATGGTTGCAGTGTTATTTATGATAGGCCAAGGTCTTGAATCTCCTGATGTGCGTACCAGAGGGTCTTGAAAGTGTGCTTTTGTATTATGTTTTCAATTTTTAGTTTTGTACGATAAAGACTTCTGCACAGACAACTATTCTTTGTTCCCTCTACATTTTAATTTGGTAGGGATACTGTCTTGCTCTTAATAGTTCATTTCCTGAATATGAGCTTGGGTGAATGGCCAGAGAGAATTTTACTGTAGGTGATGCAAGAAGTACACTCATGCTCTTAGATGAACTTCCACTTTAACTTTAAATGCATGAAATAAGTCAGATGATTGGGTTAATATGTATTCTCATTCTATAGCTTTGCTTTCAATATCCACAGAACTTCTATTGGAAATGACAGCTTTTTGTTTCTGGCCGTCTGATGTTACAATTGCAGGACAATTTTCTCTGCATGTTGGTACCATTATTAAACAAGGAGAGTTCATTAGTTTGAATATTTTATCTTGATTTTCCCCACTAATCAGCGAATGGCTCTATTCATTTCTGCTGTAACATTGAAGGACTATTGATGGTTTAACTATGTGAATCAGCTATTAATGTTCTTCAGTGTCCTATAATGTACCAATTTAGTATTGAATCTATGGTGCACTTTGTAGTATGTGGAAAAGCTAACATTTAACTCAAATACTAGGTGATAGATGCACTATTAGATATTCGTCAAACACCAAGGAAACCCCAGTACCACATGGCTCCAGATATTCCATTGGTTCTTCAGTCGTGTGAATTTGAAGGCCTGAAGTTTAAATGTTCACTAGGTACTTGAAATGCATTCATCCATATGGCTCCTTTTCTCTTATCTTTTGCCGTTTTTTCCACGGTTGTCTTTGGTGTAGGTTGAATACATGAAATACTTTTACAGGGAGAACTGAACTTCAATTCTTCATTTTATATTTTTATCTTCAGTTTTATGAAGAGGGAGGATGCAAGTTAACATGCATCTGCATTCAATTTTACTTTCATTTTCCAAGGAGACGTCTTTATACCAAAATGCCTTATGCCACATCATCTGCCAGCCGTATGTTTTGGAAATTGGTTCTTGTATTGGCACACAAATAGGTTTCACTATTTTGTACAACATAGATTGCTAAAATTTCTCGTAACTGCCATCAAGCAAGCTTTTCATAATGAAATTACTTCATTTGCACTGAGTTCCATGTAGCAATATCAGTCATCCTTAACACTTCATTTCCCATTTACCTTAATGATTACCGGAACCAGTGGGCAAATTCAGTTACAATTTTTTGATGGATTTTATAACTTATGTTGCTGAATTTTGCTCAGATGCTTTGCAAGCTGTACGTGTTCACTTGGATAATGAATGCCGAATGTACCTGCTACAAGCTGCTATCTTCCATGAGGCTTTTCTTAGCTGTTTGCATCTACCAAATTGTACAGAAAGTTATTCCCTTGATTTCTTAAAACCACCACATAGTTCCATTTTCTTTTGTTAATCCTCCTTTTCTTTGACTTTTCAGGTGCAAGCACGTCAAGCAAACTAGTGAAAAAGACTTATTCTCATGTTCCACTATTGTCAAGGCAAACTGAACGTAAGTCCTTCATGTCTTTTTACATGTTGGACAATATCAATGAATGGAGTTTCAGTTGACTTATTGTGACAGGTTCAAAGCACGATTAGTTAAGACTATAAAAATTTGTGCCATACTTAATAGAAAACTTAGATTAATATGTTTCTGGTGTTGAGCTACTTGAATTAATGCTCAATAAAAATTGCTCAGCTGGAATCTAATTTATTAGTTGTAAAGATGACGTCTACTGGGTTTTGTTCTCTCTTCAGTACTGGTATCATCCTTACTTTGTTACTGCTTAAACTTGTTCCAGCTTCATACGAAGAGCGATGTAGTAAACTGGTAAACATGAAGTCAAGATCAAGTTAACTAGTAGCAGTAGCCTTCAGCTTACCACATTCAGGCGACAGCCCTTGCTGCTACATTTTGTGAACTGGAAAACAGGAGGTCAAGGTCAAGGTCAAGGTCAGCAAGGTCAAGGTCAGCTTAACTTGGCACTACGGATTGAAAATTCAACTCGCCATATTCAGACTAAGGACACTTTGCTGTCTGCTACACTAAACTATCGATAATAGTGTTTTGTACTTACACTGATTCGAATGTGTCTTTTTCGGTTGATTGGACACACATATATATCTTAGATCACAGCTGGAGGGAAGTGTGACAGATAAGTGGTTTTTGATTATTTGTTGCCTAATTCCTACATGTGCATTTGATCTAATCCCAAGTTTAAGGGTTCAGGCTCACACATAACCGATTGGACAGCAAATTGTTTTAAGTATATGCATGTTTGAAAGACAGCGATGTGTTTGGCCCAATTTGTTCTTCCAAACAATAACAAATGTTCCTGTGAGGGGAAGTCGAATCATGATCACTTCCTCATGATAATTGACAATGTCAATCAGCTTTTGCATGTTAAATAAAGAAACGGATAAGCGGAAAAAAGAAAAGAAGATGGGAGGCAGCAATGGATTGATGAGAAGAATAGATCCAAAGGCAAATGGACTTACTCTCTCCGTCTTGCACCTTACTGCTTGTCCCATATCTTCCAAATGGATGAGCCGCGCTAGGTTCCGATCACCGTTCTTTCGTTCTAGTACTATGAGCAATAGTCGTATGCACATTTATGTTGATCACATTTAATGAGTGACTGCTTAAAGATCATCCTTTTTCCAGCATTCAAGTAATTTTTGTATATGTATCTCTTTATCTAACCTGGAAGTGTACTTACTCCTGCCTTTATTAGACATTTTTTGGAATCTTGGAGTAGAGTAGCCTTCGTAACTAACTTATTTGGAGAGATGTAACGTGATATAGTATAATTTTGGTGGGTCTGAATTTTTAAGTTTTGGGTTTAGATTCAAGTGTCCGAAATTAAACTCGAAACAACGAATTAGAATATAGTCTTAACTCTGGTTTGTGGAACTTCTGTCGACATACTTGTAAAATCAAATGTTGAAGTGCTTTTTGCCTTTTAGACTTTCAATGATCCAAGTTAAAAAGAGATAAGAGAAAGTTTATTTAATAAAAGGATGAAAAGTGACACCATAATTAGGAATCATAGATATTTATATGGTGGTTCATAGAAACACGAGATTGCGTCCTGTGTCATTATTTTGCGTATTTCCTTGGCGTATGAACTCTTTTTTATTTTTTTCCTGCACAAAGATTATCTACTATTTTGTATCACTAGGCCTTAACTAAGCTTTAAGCCTGACATTTTGAATTCAACCTAAGCATGTTATTAAATCTTTGATTTGTACGAAAGGATGTTCTAACGGCCGTTTAATTTTATCTACGCATTCGTTAGACCTTAGATAAATATATGAATGAGATTTAATGAAACATAGTAAAAACTGGTTTACAGGAATAGAAGATTTGCTCCCCTTACAGTGACGACCTCACTACAAATTATAAGCTCGTTAAAACATTTTTTCAAAATGATTCATCTTGTCGCTTGTTAGGCTATAGGCATATTCAATATTGGTAAGAATTCTCAAACTATGGAATGTTCATGTTTTTGTTCCATACTGTTTATTAATGTCTAGTATGTAATTGTTTCTTATAAAACCCTTTGTCGTTATTCTCTTTGGCTTAATCTTGTTGGAAAAAAATTTTTGATTTTTATATCCAAAAATTTGAAATCTTAATCTATTATCTTTATAGTTTATGGCCCACAACTTAACCCACTATTTAAATTTTACTATTTAGAATAATCTAATGGTGAGTTACGTGGATTTTACATTAAATGATAAAAGTTAGAAGATAGGGAGCGGAAGGACAGTAGGGTCAGATGAGATCCCTTTAGAGGTATGACAGAGAATAGGAGTTATTGATATTGAGTGGTTAGTTCAGCTTTTTAATGTGATCTTAGAGTCAACCAAAATGTCAGATAAATGGAGATTGAGTAGGTTGATCCCATTATATAAGGCCAAAGGGGACATCCAACATTGTCACAACTATAGAGGCACCAAAATAATAAGTAACACCATGAAGTTGTGGGAGAAGGTAATTGAAAAGAGAGTCCCGAGAACAACTTCTATATCGGCCAACTAATTTAGATTTATGCCTAGTAGGTCCAAGACAGAAGCGATACATCTCCTCCGTAGGCTAATGGCATGCTACAAGGAACGAAAATGGGATTTACATATAGTTTTTATTGATTTGGAGAAGGCATATGACAAGATTCCTAGGAAAATCTTATGGAGGTGTTTGGAGGCAAAGGGAAGGATCAATTTCAAGTTAGAATGTTGGAGAGAAATGTTAGAGTCGAAAGGTTTTAAAATGAGCAAGACTAAGACGGAGTATTTATAATGCAACTTTTCAGGAAGCCAGATGGTCCATGAGGTGGCGGTAGCAATTCGTACTGACGTCATGCCACAAAAATCGAGTTTTAAATACCTCAAGTCTATCATTCATAATGATGGTAATATCAATGTTGATATAGTCCATCGTATCAGATCTGGATGGATCAAATGGAGAAGCGCATAAGGGGTCTTATGTGATAAAAAGATTCCTTTAAAGCTCAAAGGGAAATTTTATAGAATGGTGATTTGACCAACCATGTTATACGAGGTAGAATGTTGGCCCACCAAATGTAGACATACATGACAGTTGTTATAGCAGAGATGCGTATGCTTCGATGGATGTGTGACATTACCAGAAGAGATAAGGTTTGGAATCGTGTAGTGAGAGATAGACTACAGGTGGCTAGTATTGTCGACAAGTTGAGAGAGACCAGGCTTAGGTGGTTTGGACATGTGAGTAAGAGGCACTTTAATACTCCGGTAAGACTTTGTGGGAAAAATAACCCTTAGTGACTACAAAAGGAGAAAAGGGAGGCCATACAAGAACTGGAGGGAAGTGATCAAGCAAGGTATGACAGAGTTAGCCCTTACTGAGGAATTGGCCAGAAATAGAAAATTCTGGCTTGCTTGGATAAGGGTAAAGGATACCCTTTAAAGTTCACCAAAATAGTTGAGTAAGTTATTAGGAGCTGTTTACTATAACGCTCGCACGATGTATTTACCACTTAGGAAGTCCAACCATAGTGTTCAATCTGTCTTTTCTAGTTGCGAGTCATGGACAAGTCTTTCTGTCATACTACTTGGCTTTTCAGCACAGGTGTATGGGGAAAGGTCCCGCGAGGCCATCTGATACCGTAGGATTGTCATACTCACAGGGCTTCTGAGCAAGGACTCTTAGCATAACTAGAGATAGAAGAGCAATACTTTGCAGCTTATTAGGTATTAGCAGATCTGAGTACCATATCAGGTATTCTTTTTAAGTTCTATTTTATTTTATTTATTTACTTATTTATTTTAATTTTATTTACCTAATCTTTTAGCACATCAGTTTTACATATTTACTCTTTTAACCTGCGTAACTTTTTCATTGTCACATTTTCATATGGGTCTACCGGAAACAACGGTTCTACTATGTAGGGGTAAGGCTACATAATATCAAACCTCTCTAGATCCCGCTTTGATGCAAGATTCGGATTGAGTGTGATGATGATACAAGTTGGAAAAAAATATTAAATGTAAATAGGTGACAATTGAATCTAAACTCTCCCATGACTTTTATAAATAGGATATGAGTCTCATATTGTAAGCTAAGCCCAAAAAAAAAGGAAGAGCTTATAATATAAAGATTCCTTTCTTCCAAGCGCCCTTTCATTCCACTTCTTCAAATTCTTTTTCCAATATTTTTATTCCAACAAAGTGATCTAGGTTGGCTTAGTCAATAAAAAAAAAGACAACAAATATCATCAAGCTCAAGTTCTAATGAAAAGGCCCAACACTAACGAAGTATAGAAGAAATTTACGAGGTCACTGAAAATTTAAACAATCAATTTAACCTCCTATGTCTATTTATTGATTGTTAGCTTATAAACTGTCAATAAGCAACAAAAGATAAAAGATGGTTAGAAGTTATAAACAAAGAGATCAAGGCAATAAAAAAGAATGACACATGTGAGCTAGCATCACTTCATAAAAGACACAAGACAATTAGCACAAAATAGGTCTATAAATGAAAGAGAAATGCCAAAGGAGAAGTTGAGATATATAAGATAAGATTGGTGGCTAAAAGCTACAATCAAAAGGTCAGGTTCGATTGTGACGAGGTGTTTGCTTCTGTAGCTCTTTTGGAAACTATAAGACTTATCATCTCTCTAGCAATACAAAATAAGTGAAAAATCTATCAGATGGACATAAAATCTGCATTCTTAAATGGATATCTTGAAAAAGAAGGCTACATGAGCAACCGATGAGATATGAAGAAAAGGGGAAAAGAGATAAAGTGCTCAAGTTAAAAAAAGGCTATTTATGGCTTAAATCAAGCCACAAGAGATTGGTATAATCGGATAAATTGCTAATTTCAAAAAATAATATCTCAAAGGGCGCTTATAAGTTTTCTCTCTACTCCAAGCATAACAAAGGAGATATATTACTTGTGTGCTTGTATGTGGATGATTTAATATTCATTAGTAATAATCCAAAGATGATTATATAATTCAAGAAGACAATGATTAGGGAATATGAAATGACTGACATTGGATTTATGAGCTACTATCTTGACATTAAAGTAAAACAAATGGTCGAAAGAATTTTCATTTCACAAGAAAGATATGCCATAGAAATACTTAAGAAATTCATTTATGAAAAATTGCAAACCAATCACGACACCTGTAGAATATGCATCAAAGTTATCCAAGAAAGATGAAGGAAAATGATGAATTCAACACTCTATAAAATTCTAGTTGGAAGTTTTAAGGTATCTCACCTGCATAAGAATAGATATACTCTTTGGTGTTAGACTTATAAATCACTTTATGAAAACTTCCAAAATAACTCATTTGGATGTTGCTAAAAGAATCTTATGCTATATCAAAGGCAATCTAGATTATGGGATCCTCTATACTCATATTAATGAGTTTAAGCCAATTGGATGTAAGATAGTGATTGAGCTAGAAACATTGATGATCGTAAGAGTCTTAGCAGTTTTCTATTCTTTATATGAAATTTAGAATTCATTTGAAGGTCAAAAAGCAACCATTTATTACACTATCCACTTGTGAAGTTGAATGTGTTATAGCCACTGCTTATGTTTATCATGCACTATGGCTAAGTAGTTTAATAAAGGAGCTCAACATGGCATTAAAAAAAGCAACAATGATCTATATTGAGAACAAATATGCACTAGCTTTGGAAAGAATTTAGTCTTTCATGAAAGAAGCAAATATATAGATACACACTAATGTTTTATAAGGGAATGCATTATAAAAAAGTAAGTTTAGTTGTAGTTTGCAAGATTTGGAGAACAAGTTGTTGATATCCTTATTAGGCCATTCAAGAAAAGAGATTTTGAAAAATTAAGAAGTGCGCTTAGAGTCACAAAAAAATCAAGTTTAAAGGATAATGTTAGAAAAATAAACTAGATTTTTAGGCCTAAAAGTGTTTAACTCTTAATTTATTATGGTCGTAGCTTATGATCCACATTTTGGCCCATTATCTATAATCTTCTATCTAGAATTATCTAATGGTTAGAAGCTAGGTGGATGTTATATTAAATGATAGAAGTTTGAAAAAAAAGTACTAAATGTAAGTAGGTGGGAGTTAAATATAGAACTCTCATGTGACTCTTATAAATAGCAGATTTTATATTAAATAATGGAATTTAAAAAAAAGTATTAACTGTAAGTAGGTGGGAGTTAACTATAGAACTCTCAAGTGACTTCTATAAATAATGGACGAGTCTCACATTGTAAACTAAGCTAAAAATTAAGTAGAGCTTATAATAGAAAGATTCTTATCCTCTAGGTCCTCTTCCTTTCCACTTTTCCAAATTCCCTTTCAATATACTTGTTCTAACAAATCTTAACTTCTGATTTAAAATAGAAATGTTGTTTAAGAATTTCTAGTTAAACTAGTGAACTTATCCTTGTTGAAGGTAGATCTGTAGTGGTGGACCCCGATTTGTTTGAGGATTAATTTTATTATTTTTATTGTGATTAGGCTTTAATTATAATTTTTGGGGATATAATTTTTTTT
The DNA here is from genome assembly GCA_027478495.1 of Erythroxylum alaternifolium. Lineage (NCBI taxonomy): Eukaryota > Viridiplantae > Streptophyta > Magnoliopsida > Malpighiales > Erythroxylaceae > Erythroxylum > Erythroxylum alaternifolium. The sequence continues at coordinate 36,370,869 of JANIIA010000003.1, read as the reverse complement.
TAAGATTGAAGTTATTAAATGGAGAAATTGAGAGTCATTTTTGGAAGCATATGGTGTTAA
>JANIIA010000003.1:36344541-36360670 GCA_027478495.1 Erythroxylum alaternifolium | reverse complement strand
TATTTACCTTTATAATCTTATATTATTTTTATTTCCACAACTATTCTTTCCTTGCATTATAACTAACTAAATTAACTAGGCATTATTACTGGGCATTATTACTGCGCATCGCGCAACAGTACTCTGCTAGTTTATCTTTTAAAGGAGAAATTAAAATCACACCCTTTAAATCATAATCAAATTCATTAATAATTATGAATCTTTTAACTTCAAATTTTGCGTAAATTCCAATTCTTTTCAATCTTAAGCGCCTCCATTTATTTGCGTGACTTGAAAATTTACACAACTTGACTTCTAAATTATTTTATTTTCGCTTCAATTCTATATGAGAATTATAACGAAGATGATATCTGAAATAATACAAATTTAGACATAATTCTAAAAAAATACACATTAGATGCAAAATTATATAAAATTGACACTTGATCGTTGCGAGTTAAAAGATAAAATATGTGTTGAGTTATTGTTAATTTATGATAGTTCAGTTAAGAATGACACTAAAGAAGTTTAATTTTACTTATGTTTTTTTGGTTGTGAATTTTAGTTTTAGTTTTTTTTCAAATAAAAACAAACACTTACTTGATTGTTAATGTCAACATATCACTAATAGTAATTATATATTAGACAAAACTTAAATAGAAATTATTTTTATTAAATAAATTTATTTTAATTTCTTATATAATATTTATTAACAAATTATTAATTAAATTAAATTATTTTATTAAAATAAATATTTTGAATTTTTATTTAAAAATTAAAATTTAAATATGTTTTAATTATTAAATCAAAATTTATTTGAAATTTATATATTTTGAAGATATTTTAGATTGAATTAAATTTATTAATAATTATTTAATTTAATTTAATTAAAAATTATTAAGTAAAATTAAATTATTCATAATTCTTATTAATAATTAATTTTGATTAATTAAATATATATTATTAAATTAAATTATTTGTAATTCTTATTAAAATTAATATATTAAATAATTAAATAGTATATTTAGTTGATGATATATTAGATTACGGAAGAAACATAAAATAAAAATAACTTTTTATAATTTTTGAAAATTAGAAAAATTCAAAATTAAAACAGAAATCAAAATTTCAAATAAACATGTTATTTTTGCCAAAAAAAAAGAAAATAAAAAATATGAATATGAATAAACATACGTTAAATAATGTATACTAAAGTCAGAAGATAATGAAACTCAGCGGTGGCGAACTTATTGCCATGGAATGGCCAACTTATTGCTCGATTCGTTTCTCTCCAGAAGCAAATCCATTGCACAAGCAAAGCTAATTCAAGCTCACCTCATTACCACGGGCCAGTTCCAATTCCCTATCTGCCCTTCTCGTTCTAAGCTCCTCGAGTTCTGCGCTTTGTCTCTCGGCAACCTCTCCTTTGCCGTCGATGCCTTCCGCCAAATCTTCACCCCTTCTACTAACGATTGGAATGCCATTCTTCGCGGCCTCATCCAGAGCCCCGCTCCTGTCGACGCCTTTTCCTGGTACAAAACAATGCTCCGTAGTTCCTGCAGGGTGGACGCGCTCACTTGCTCTTTCGTTCTGAAAGCATGCGCTAGAGTCTTGGCTCGTTTCGAGTCTTGTCAGCTTCATTCGCATGTTGTGCGTAAAGGGTTTATCGCTGATTCTTTGTTGGGTACTACATTGTTGGATGTTTATGCGAAAGTTGGCGATCTTGATAGCGCAGAAAAGGTGTTCGATGAAATGGTTATGAGAGACATTGCGTCGTGGAATGCTTTGATTTCAGGTTTTGGTCAAGGAGATAGGCCTAATGAGGCGGTGGCTTTGTTTAAGAGGATGGAGTCCGAGGGATTTAAGCCCAATGAAATCACAGTTCTTGGCGCTCTGGCTGCATGTTCGCAACTGGGGGCTTTTAAGGAAGGTGAAAAGATTCATGGGTATATTAAGGATCACAAGTTAGATACGAATGTGATTGTTTGTAATGCTGTTATTGACATGTATTCGAAATGTGGGCTTGTTGACAAGGCTTATTCGGTATTCGAGGGTATGAGTTGTACGAAGAATCGTGTTACTTGGAATACAATGATGATGGGTTACGCTATGCATGGTGATGGGCATAAAGCTCTTGAGCTCTTCCAGCAAATGGGTCATGCTGGGGTAACTCCTGATGCTGTATCATATATTGCAGTGCTAAGTTCTTGTAACCATGGAGGCTTAGTGGAAGAGGGGTATAGGTTATTTAATTCGATGGAAAGCTGTGGAGTGACACCCAATGTCAAGCACTATGGAGCTATGGTTGATTTGTTAGGTCGATCTGGGAGGCTTCAGGAGGCTTATGAAGTTATAAATTCAATGCCCATGGTGCCAGACATGATACTTTGGCAGACTTTACTTGGTGCTTGCAAGACTTATCGCAATGTGGAAATGGCTGAAGTAGTTTCGTGGAAACTAGTAGAAATGGGGTCTAAACATGATGGTGATTTCGTTTTGTTGTCCAACGTTTATGCAGCACACGAGAGGTGGACTGATGTGGGAAGAGTGAGGGAGGCCATGATGAGTAGAAATGTTAAGAAGGTCCCCGGGGTTAGCTACATCGAAACCAAGGGTATGGTACATAGCTTTTACAACGGTGATAAGAGTCATGAGAATTGGAGAGAGATTTACGGTCAGTTGGATGAGATTGGGTTCAGAATTAAGGAGCATGGATATGTTGCTGAAACCAGCTGTGTTCTACATGATATTGGGGATGAAGAGAAGGAGCACGCCTTGTGTCATCACAGCGAGAAGTTGGCTGTGGCATTTGGTTTGATTAGTACAGATGAGGGAACACCAATCCAAGTCATTAAGAACCTTAGAATATGTGGTGATTGCCATGCTGTAATTAAGCTTATATCGAAGATATACAATCGAGAAATTGTGGTGAGAGATCTGATGCGGTTTCATACGTTTAAAGAAGGCTCTTGTTCTTGTGGTGATTATTGGTAACACTAAGTTGTTTGAATGACTCTTTGAAGATGCAAAAAGATTGGGGAGCTGTACAAGCATTGATTAAGATCTTCAATACAAACGACGAATACTCTTCAGCGAATTTAACACTCTGGAGATGCAAGAACTCTTTTCAAGGATCGTGCATCAATTCTTACTAAAAGGTTTAGGCTACAAGTATAACCTTTCACCTTAAAAGGATCTATTTTTCCGATGGGCAAAAAGCTAGCTTGAAGTTTGGTTGGCTGGCTTCACCACGTTATATAGTTGATAGGGAAATAAAGGCACTACTGGATTGGTGCCTAAACATATGGAACAAGCAAAATTGATTCGTTAACTTAATGATACTCTGAAGCTATGGTTTCAATTCCAAAGTGCCTTCACCTTATCAATCATAGCTCATTTATAAGGTTTTGATAAGACAAAAAGAAACATGAGGCGAACATATACAACGATTTTTCACGTTTTGAGTAAATGTCAAGGCATCTCTTTCAAAGGAAAAAAAAGTTTATACAAAGCTCAGAATTTACATGGAAAGCTGAAGCAACCAATCCATGCGTGATTATGTTTCCCATACAAGAAATTAACATATCTGAAATTGCATAATCAAATTTCCAAATACATCAATATAAGCATAAGAAATAAACAGAACGGTTCACAGTTTAAGCACACATGTTACATATTAGACAACCTAGAATCTCAACTATTACACATCGTTGATACAATAGCATGACTAACATTACAATAAGCTATTGATCAAGAATGGGGATGCAAATCCATATAAACTGCTGCCAGGACCCAAGCTATCAAGCATCAAAAAGAAAATATGTAATCCGACTCCCCTAGAGTGGCATCAACTCAATCAAAGGAATATTGCTATGCTTAAGTGAACTTGAAATAACCAATACAGATAAATTAGCAGATTGCACTAGTCTTTTACCAGTCTTGCCTCATAGCCACCTTCAGCTCGCTTCACAAGGATGTAAGGCACGTGAGTGCCCAGGAGTTTATCCCATATGGAGAAAAATGGCTGGGAGTAATTAAACTTTGTGCCCTGAAGTTGATGATGGATGTCATGATAAGCCGTGTTGTTCTGGAAGCATAAATGAAAGATATTGCCAGGCAACCAAAGGCCACAGTGGTCATCAACTGTTTTAATCACGGCAAAGCAAAAGAAAATAACTCCTGTACGAGCAGTCATCCCAGAAATTAGGAATGAGATAGCACCTCCAACTGTATCAAGCAAAAGACCTTCAAGTGGGTGATTGTAAAGAGCACCAATTGCATAAGGGACAACCAATCTATGATGTTGGGAGTGGATATGTCGATACAAGAACTTGTTCTGATGCATATATCGATGTACAAAATACTGCCATGTGTCCATGACAAACATGGCAACAATAATTTGCACAATTTGGACACCCATAGAAGGTTGGACTGTGATTCCAGATGCATCTGCCGTAGAGGTCAACTGCAGAAAAATGGAGGAATGAATTTATTTCACAATTGGTAAAGAGTATCAAAAGAAAGGAATCTATCCATAGTTCTGCACATTTATGAAACAGCACTGCAACATCCTTGGTCACAGAACTGGCATCCACTTGGCTGATTAAAGTTCATTTAATGTAAATTAATTGCTCAAGCTATACAAAACAAAGTTATATGTACTTCAATTGTGTCTTGGCTTGCAAAACAGTTACCCAATTTATGGTTCCTATGAGCAAAAGAAGAAAAGATCCAGGTAACAGTGTTCACTTGATAGAATAGAAACTCAAAAGAAACAAATTCTACATGATGAGATATGGAGGTAGGGACTAAGCACGCAAGAAAGCTAGCCAAGATGAACATAAGAGAACCATGAAAAGTGTAAAATAACCGAGTAAAAAGATTGAAGAACATGTTTTCTTTTGCACTTAAAAAAAAGAAAAGATTAATGGGTAGGTGATAAGCATATGAACAATTAGGACTAGCTGATTATAGAAATTCCCAGGCAGCTAAAACACAGAAACAACCAATAGATTTCCCGGATATTAAGCACTCGTTTAACAGATTGAAATAAGAGTAGTACCAAAGGCACCATATGATGTCATAATCAAAAATGGAAAATTGTCGAGGGGCAATAATGACAAGAGAAATGTCACTATAATAAGGCATAATTTCCAAGAGTAGTAACTGTGAACTACCATAAGCTCCAGTTGTTTTAAGGGAAAAATTGTCCTTCCATTATCAGAAAATCTGCTTAAGGTTTAAAAAATAGAGATTCTTTTATGGAAGCAGAATTTTAAGACATAATAATATTCCTAATCTTCAGTTGCATCCAATCAGGTAAAGCTGAAGAAAGCAAAAGCACAGTTTCATTAATAACAGGGGATTCATTTCTAATAATATCACCAGCATCTGATGAAAAAAGAATCACAGCATCTAGCTAAATGATAAGAATAAGGACGGGCAGAATGATAAGAATACGCAGGAACATATCCCAAAAAAAGTATAACTTTTGAAGGAAACAAGTAATGTTTAGTATTCTTGGATTATATTGCCAAGTAGAAAAAGGTGCAAGCATCATAGAACTTGAGCTAGAAACACAAAATCCAGAAGATATTAATGCTACATATGCTTATTCCAATTTTCTGTACAAAAGGAAAAAATTTTAGGTGCTACAAAAGACAGTCAAATCATCAAAAATACTTATTCTTCACGTTCAAGCATAAAACAAAAATGTCAAACAGTTACTTCTGATACTTTATGCATGCATGATTTTACAGGTTCCTAGAGAGTGAAATTACTTTGAGGTTCTCGAATGCAACACTAGCGATAAGATAAAAACGGTCATCACATGATCAACATAAAAGCATTGAAAGACGTGGTTCAAACTTTGAAAATCTTAACATGAAACTTAATATTAACACTACCCAGCAACCATTCCTCCTAACTCATCACTTTACCTCCATATCCATCCAAATGAAAATAAAGAAGAAAATAAATGTGCCAGTAAACGAAGCCAAGGATATAATAGCTAACAGGTCAAAGACTAGTGGTACTTGTTTCCCAAGTGTATCTAAATAGTGGCATACTTCTCTCACGCTTGCCAAATGATCAGCTAAAGTAAATGAGAACTTTCAAAAAATAATACACATCAATCATAATTGGCAAGCATGACATCTTCCAGTCTAAATGATAAGAAGGCAACTCAGAAGTGAGTTCCAGATATAGCTACTCAACAAAAATTAATATCACCAAGACCTTGCAAGGACACATATTCCAATAACGTATCTCTTAGATTCAGAAAAGAATTGACTTCTGGAGTTGCCTTCATATCAACTCCAAGTGACAAGAATGTAAGAAATATTCGATCATTTTCTGCCGCTCAGAATCTAATAGCAAAAGTATGCAGTCAGTCTTTTGCTATGCACACAAGGGAAATTCCAACCATTAGGTAGCTTCACAATTTCTAGGACCTTCTAGAGGTGAAAGGAACATGAATGAGATCATCAAAAGACCTTATTCTACATGATAGCCATCAAAGAGGATACCCATGTGATACTTACTAGTTGCATTGCTAAGAGGTCTCTGGACCACGAGATGCACAGCAGAAAAATAATAAGTTACCGTCAAATTAAATAAATTCAAGTTGGTGACAGCTCTTGAGAATTTGTGCTAATTGATGAAACAGATTTCAGAATTTCAGTAATGCAGAACAACAATACTCTTTAGAGAACAGGCCAGTTAGACACTAAGATCCATACGGAGGTCAACTAATTGATAAGTCATAAACAAGGTGATTTAGGAAAAATTCTATGCACCAACAATCATTCATCCATGACAAGGGCAATCCACAGAAGCTCACATCCAGTCCCAATGACAAGTACAACCCAAGCTCAGTGTCCAAAGTCATGCATTTAAACTAAATAAGCTTTTCTAACCCTAACCTTACTTTGCAATTAGCAATTACATTGGTATCACACGGTTCAACAAAAAAGATAATGCAATTAAGATCACTTCCATGCTGATTGTTCATCACGCCAGCATTCTTTGCGTCCTGCATCCATTCTCAATATTTCTATCCTGTTGCTCTTAGTAATCACTAAAGGGAAAAACTAATATGAAGCAAACAAAAACTAGTCGAATAGGACCAGTAACTGACCAAAAAGAGGCCATGAGCGACTATTGCCTGAACAAGCTGTTGAAGCAAAACACCTTTAACAACCTTGGATAGTGGAACCAAGTTCTTCTCTTCCTCTTCTTTTCTAGTATGTAACCGATAATTATCCAATGGCGGCAACAGCTGATAAAAGCCAGCATATAGCCAATAAACTACAATAGGGGCAAATGTGCCCATTGCCTCGTCGCTCACGTAGCCTTCCCAGAACACCATGATCGATCCAATTTACAACCCCACAAAAGGAAAGAAGAGAGCAATTATTCAGAGCTTCAATTACAGCTAAAAAATCTCCCAAATTGAGGAAGGCATAAAGTGTAGAGATCTCCTGCAACAGGAAATCTGCGCCCTACATAACCTGAACACGAACACAGACACACAAAAAAGGGATTAGAAAAATGAAGCTTCATTTAAGTTTGATGCATAAATAGCCAATTAGCCTAAGTGAGGGGAAATTTGCGTTCAGTCAATAACTGAGGGGATATTGCAGATTCCACGTAGTCTCCATCTAAAAAAAACATCAAATTTCCGTTTTAAAAAACACAAAATAAGGAAAACAAAATCCTACCCATGAACAACCCACCCAAGGAGTAACATTCAAACGAAATAAAAAAGGACAAGTTCAAGGAAAACCAAATTGGCTTTCGAAACAAATACACTGAGTTGACTTGGAAAGAAACCCATTATCAAAAGGTTAAAAGAAAAAGAACCCAGAAAAATCCCAGATTTTCAGATTTTATTGGCGCTTGACGCCACGTTACCCAGCAACAAACAGAAAGAGAAGTCATTCCTCAATTCCCAAGAAACAGCAAAGCAAAGAAAGACGAAAAGCAAAGCATTGTGGCGACTTACAGCGGGTGAAGAGAACAAGAGTAAAGAGCTCACAGAAAATGGAAATGAAGATATAGGTAGAGAGTGGCGAGTAAGTTACTAGGAATAAGATCCAAAACACCGAAGGACAGGACGGCAGCGCCTTCGGCTTTGGATCCAACGTTGTATGGAGTTGTTACTGTTGATTTTTTTTGGTTCTTTTGTCTTTTGTCTTTCGCTTTCCTATTCTTTTTCTCTGGCTTTCGTTTTCTGTTAAATTATGTTTGGTCCGAGGCTATTTAATAGAATGAAATAAATTTTAGTGGTGATTTTATAAGGTGATGAAATAAAATAAAATAAAAATAAAGGATATTATACTACATCTCTATTTTTCAATAGTAAAAATAAATTATTTTTATTTATAAAATCTAAAATAATATAATATTATATTATAAATCTTTTTTAAATAATATTTTATTATATTATATTATGAACTCTTATATTTTTTCTCACCCGCTAATTTTTTAACATTATATTTATTTTTATTTTATTTTATTATATACCTTTTTATTCTATTAAAAATTCTTATTTATAATCAAATATAGCCTTCTTTGAAAGAAAATTAGAAAGGGGCCTTGTCATGCTTTTTTTTTTGGAAAATAGAAAATCTAATTAATAAAAATAGAATAAAATTACAATATCATACAATAAGGGAGTATCCTTAGCAAAGGATACAACGAAAGAAATTACTATATTATAAAAAATAGAATAGAACATTAAAGAATTGTTAGAGCTCCAATGTTAAAGCGTGGCAAACATTAGAGCTGCATTTTAATCCCAAAATCAAATCATTGATCTCTGTCCTTTTCCTTTTTCCTTATTTAAATAATAAGAAAACAAACATTACTTCTTATGGCACTTCTCCATTTTACCGTTGGCTATCAGTCACAATTGTTACGCAGTTCAACTTACTCAATTGCTTTTACGCTAATGTCTTAACTAAGTATATAAAGAACCAATAAATAAGGATCGCCGTGTATTGTAAATTGTCAAAATATTCTTGTACTTAGAATAAATTATATAATTAATGAATAATTTAAATTTAAGTGACAATTATTAATAAATTCAAACGTTTCTATTATTCATGTTAATGTCACTAAAGGAAAAAATATAAAAAGAATATTCAGTTCACTTCAGGATTCAAAACTAAAAAAGTGAAGACTTTCTTTGAAAAACTTTGACAACCAATGGAATCATTCCTTAAAAAGCAACAGACATACTAACATCTTTTGAGTAAAGAGAATACACATGTTGAAGAACCAAATACACATGTTCAACAGCAATTAAAAAGCTGGAAGAAGGCAGAACTGGAGAGACACACCTTTATACTAATTAATATTGGAGCAACGTAACAAATGGAGCCTGGAACACCTCAGGCTAGGTAATACAAGTTCTTAAATGAAGAAAGGACCAAGTAATGAAGAGGTGGCATGCTTTGTAGCTACCACATTTAGTTTATAACTGTTACTCTACTTAGAAGTAAGGACCAAATTAGTTTAGGATGAACGTCTTGAATAAAGATCATTTGTCTATAAACATATTAGCATTACTTATAATTTCATTTGATTATTGAAACGATATGCAATTAGTATATGGTTCGATTTGATTAGGCCATAATCCCTTCTCTGTAATGAATTAATTATATATAAAAATTTGGAATGCAATCCTCCATTACTATATTTTATGGAGAACATAGCAAAATATTACTTTTTCTTTTAACAGAGATGCTAGACTAAGAACCTCGTTCATTAAGGAATTTTGAATTGCTTTTCAAGCGAGTGAGACTGATTTCTACTTATTGGCGTTTCTAAGTTGGTACAATGTGCTTGACATCACCAATGAGTTTAGCTGAAGGACAACTTTACTAGGCCTTCTTAAAAAAATTAATTGATATATTTACGATCTTATAACCTCAAAGCTCCGCATACAACAAATAACTTAAAGTTTGACCCTAACCTAGACTCCTTACAATTGGTATAAATGTGATATGCATAATGTTTCTGGCTTCGCCACTCATTTCACATACCGATCAAGGGAGTAATTGGGTAGTTGGTATGAAAAGAAAAAAAAAAGGCTCTAATACTTGTGTAATATTTATAGAAATTATAATGAGAGTGAAAATAAAGGGAAGATCTACCATGAACAAGACACTTCTTCAGTTAAATGGCCATTTTGGATTTGTGTTATATTAACCTTTGTTTTGACATTATCATTCAAAACATCAATTTAAAGGCACATTAGAAATTTAAAAATTCTTGCCAATGAGAGGAAGTAAAAAGTTGGCATTAGAAAGTGGTGGGTTATTTCAATGAAGCTCTGAACTCAATGTTAGTTTATGCCTTACCATCAATCGATTAGTTGTAGTTTAGTGACAAAATAATGTAAAGACATTCTTTATCTTGTATACGTTTAGATGTATATGAAAAAATTCATGAAATAATTATACATTGCAAATAAAATTATGATGATATTATAATTATGAGATTTATATTGCATTTATATATTATCTCTAAATTGTTCCGAGTCATTATTCTATTAAGATTGGACATTAATAAAATGTAAAAAGACTAGCACATGAAAGAAGTAGTCGATCTCTTATAATGAAGTATGGAGATACTTAAACAAATTTATTGGTGCTTATTAGAGAACAAGTTCATTGAATTAACCCAATATGAGAAATTCTTTTACGAAATTACTTGCATGTCTATAGAAATTCTCATTATGATGATTGTATAAGTGATCCTTTAACTTAAGGTCTCTAAAGTTATTTTGTATGTGAATTGCTATGTTTTGATACTACTTATGACTTATTCTAGTTATGGGTAGTTTAGTTGGTATTCATTAGATGTAGAATGAACCACATAGAGGTAACTGAGTGATCAAGATAGGATTCATCTCCCTAAAGTAATTAGGGAGAATGTTCTGTTGTTCTCGATTAATATTGATTTGAGAAATCCTTAGCCAAGGTAAGATGACATTTTGTAAATATTTTACAAATTTCAATATTTGAATCAGTAGTTAATGACAGAGGATTAATATGGTTGGACTTCAAATAGAGTAGACATTAATTTCATGCTGTATGTCTAATTGGGACATTATATGATGAAAGGACTGGATTATATGAAAAATCAATCACAGAAAGGGTACTCAAAATTACTTTGACATTTCTAAATATTTGGGTGGTCACGATATGTTGCTAGACACTAATCTTGATCTATGATTATAAATTGTTTGATTGGAGAATTACAGATAAATTAAAAAGATTTTAAATTTATCTAATTCTAATTATGAATTATAATTATAATTTATAATCATGGCCAACATATTTGAGAACCTAATGAGTCTAACATAAAAAAATGGGTTGAAGAGAGCAAAGATATTTTAATTAAGTTAGACTTAATTATAAAGTTTGGGAAACTTTACGATTAAATATAAGATATTTGATAAATAGAGATCAATATAAAATATTAGAACTTATTTGAGCATATTTGGTATTTAATTAGAATTATTTGTAATTGCAATTAAAGTTTAATTGAAATTAGAATTTAATTTCAGTTAAATTAATAAAATGTCCAAAATTTATTATAAATAGGCTTAAACTCTAATAGTGCTAACACTTCTTGTTTAACCTTCTCTGTAAGAGTTACAGAGTCCTTTCAACCTGTTCTGTAGATATTGTTTGAGGCCAGACACTTGTGCAGCTATGGTGGTTGAAATGAATCAGTTTTAGAAATGATTCATGAGATAAGACAAGGAAAGAATCAAGCTTCAGAATAAGGTACAAATTAAGATTCATGCTTTATAATGATTTGTGTGTTAATCATTTTATAGAACTAGTATGATCTTGATTTTTGGGAAATCAAAATATGAAAAAATTTTGTAATTATTCTACTATAGTTAGATTGAATCCTATCCCAATTTCTTAACAGTGGTATTAGAGTAGAATTTAATTCTATAATTTGATTAGATTATTTGATTGTTATTGATATTGATATTATAATTTTGGAATTGAATAAAAAAAAAAGAGAAGTTCATATTACAAACCTAGAAACCTGAAAAGTTCATATTATAAATCTTAAAACCCTATAATTCAATTTGGATTTGAATTGAAATGGTTTAACGGTTAAATAATATATAAATAGGAATGGAGCTTTATATCAGGAAGTATCAAGAATTAATCTTCTTTTGTCGCTTTGGGTTTTTGCAATGTCCAAGTCTCCAGTAGTTATGTTTATACAGGTGTTTTAATATTGGAAAAGGAGGCAAAACTAGCGTTTGGTCTTTCATTTATTGAATTCTGGTTGAAAGAGAGACAACTGTTTTTAGTGGAAAACATGAATGGGATGCTAAGGTTTTTAGCTGTGTGTGACTTTTGCTATGTGGGTCTTTTCTTGTAGAGATAAACAACTTAAAAGTGACGTCATTGGATTCATTAAAGGGGTTGCATGAGTGTGTGATTAGGAATTTGGAGTTCCTCCATATGGAGGAACCTTGTTTAAGAACGTGGTTTATCCAAAATCTAATTAAAAGGCATGCAAAGGCTTCGATGATGCTGGTGTTACGGAGGAAGATGAAGAAGACGATACATAATAAAACATGATGGAAAGCGTTAGGAAAAAGGGCTGAGCGTTACGTTTAAATAAAAAGTCTAGTATTACTATTGTGGACGTTGAACTAGAGTATAATAGTAATTGTATTAAAATTGCATCTGAACGATTACAATGGCATGGAAAAGTATTGTATGTGATTTGTTCTTCTCTCTCTAATCAATGGAATCTATGTCTCTCTCTCTTCTTATTGATGTTCTTTCTATTCCTCTAACAAAATCATAACGACATTCCCACAAAATCCGTTAGCTCCATTTTTGTTATCAATAATTAGTATCAGAGAAGTCGACCCTGTGAACAAAAAGAAATAAAAACAAAAACAACAATGGCAAAAAGTATCAGAGGTGTAGAGCTAAGAAGAATGGAAGAAAGTTTGAAGAGCGTAATGGAGAGAATGTTTTTGGAGATTCAAAACAGAACAAAAAAGGTAGAAAAAGAGATGACAGAACTATAATCTTTACTTCTACAGAGCTTTCAGAAATCAGGAAGTAAGGCTGGAGCGACTGAAACTACACCGCAAGGTAGTTTAGTGAGGCAAAAGTGAGAGGGAAACGTGAAGGCTACAAGAATGAGCAGGATCGAGTTTCCGCAATTCGATGGTGAAAATGTTAAACTAAGGTTGTACAGATGTGAGCAATTTTTCGTGTTAGATTAGACCCTTGAGAAGACGAAGGTGAGTGTGGCGATCTTGCACATGGATGAGAGAGCTCAGGAATGGTACCGCTTGTACGTGAGGAATCGCAATCAAGCAAAAGTAGTGGGATGGGAAGAGTTTACTTAGGCGTTGAAATAAAGGTTCGATGCAGAAATATTCGATGATCCGTTGGGAGATTTTAAGGAGCTTAAACAACAAGGTATAGTGCTGGATTATTGTGCGCGATTCAATCACCACTTTAACAGGTTGGCGTTGTATGGGGAGTATTTGGTAGGGTTTTTCGTTAACGGATTGAAACCAGAGATTGGAGTAACGGTGAAGTTACATGATCCTCAATCGTTACATCAAGCTTACACGTTAGCTCGTAAACAGGAGGCCATCTTGAGGTCTACTGGGAGCGCAATGTTTAAACACGAATCGATGGTGAAGGGGGTAAATGATAATGGCAGCTTCAACACCAACTCACGCAGCTCACAGTCGGTGAATGCCATGCGGAGATCACCAGTTGAACGTTATTGCCTGCTCCTACATCGACATTAAGACCGTCAGCATCGGGAAGAACCCCCAACCTTCAAAGACGTTTTAGTAGTCGGGATTTTGATGTTAAAAGAACGAAGGGCCTATGCTTTTGGTACGACGAGAAGTATATTATTGACCATCAATGCAAGAAGAGACAACTACAGTTTTACACAATTACGGGGGACGATGACCATGGCAATAACACTCCAGAAGCAGGAGAGGACAAGTTGGAAGAGAATCCTGAAGAAGAAGATAATCCAATGGTCTCCATACAAGCCATGCTGGGATTATCGGGGAACACCGAATTCAAACAGATCAGAGAAATCAGAGTGCATCAAAGAAGGAAGATACAAATACTGATCGACAATGGGAGCACCCATAATTTTGTAGACACCTCAGTCATAAGGAAAAGAGGATGCCAGCTCCAAGAAATAGAACCCATTCCTATTATCGTAGGGGATGGGTTACAACTGAGATGTCACTAGTACTGTAAGGGATTCATGTGGACGATGTAGGGAATGCAATTTACCATAAACGCACTGGTAATGGTGTTAGGGGGTGCAACGTGGTATTAGGAGTGCAATGGCTGAGTGGATTGAATGAAGTTTTATGCAACTTTAGTAAGCGAACTATGAAGTTTAAATGGGAGGGACATGTAGTTACGATAAGTGGGAATCCGGAAGGGAAATCCAAGATCATTTCTAGCAAGGAATTCCAGAAACACATACACCGTACGACAGAGGGTTAGCTCTTCATGATGCAATTATCTACCCCGTTTGAATTCTAGTTACAGCAGATGAGAATAACCTCAGATCAATGGAGCGCATTCGATGAGATCAACATGATTTTATCAGAATATGCAGACGTCTTTCAGGAATCGACTGAGCTTCCCCCAAATCGCCTATATAATCACAGGATTGTGCTGAAGGAAGGAGTCAAATCCATCAATGTCTGTCCATATAGATACTTAGGAGCGCAGAAGAATATAATTGAACAATCAGTTCGGGACCTCATGAAGAAAGGGTTCATTCGATATAGTTATGGGCCATATGCGTCACTGGTGGTTTTGGTAAAGAAGAAAGATGACTCAAGGAGAATGTTTGTGGATTACAGAGAATTAAACAAACACATGGTGAAGGCTAAATTTCCAATACCATTGATTGAGGAATTACTTGACGAGCTTCATGGGGTAAAATGGTTTACTAAATTGGATCTACATTCTGGCTATCACCAGATCAGAATGCATCCGGAAGATGTATCGAAGACAGTCTTTAGGATGCATGAAGGACACTATGAGTTCCTCGTCGTGCCATTCAGTCTGACGAACACCCCTTTGACGATCCAAAGGCTAATGAACGAGTTCTTCAAGCCACACCTGCGCCATTTCATCCTGGTATTTTTTGATGACATCCTAATATATAGTCCAACGTTGCAGTTGCATGTTTAACACATTTCAATAGTGATGGAAACATTGCGGAGGAGTCAGTTATTCTTAAAAAGTAGCAAATGCGTGTTTGGAGCGAGGTAAGTAGAATATTTAGGGTACATCATTTCAAAATTGGGGGATGCAATTGATCACCGAAAGGTTAAATTTATTGAGGAGTGGTCGGAAACCAAAGGGATAAAGGAACTTAGAGGATTCTTAGGGATTAAGAGGTATTATCGGAGGTTTATCAAAGGATATGAGTTGATAGCTAAGCCATTAACGGAGTTGTTGAAAAAAGATCGCATAACAAGTTGAGAGTGGCAGGAAGAAGAACAAAAGGCTTTTGAGAAATTAAAAGAGGCGATTACTTCAGCTCCAGTGTTAACATTACCTGATTTCTCTAAAGTATTCGTAATTGAAGCAGATGCCAGTGGATAAGGTATAAGAGCAGTACTGCAGCAGGATGACCATCCTATAGCATTCCTTAGCAAGGCGTTAGTAAGAAGACATTACGGGTTATCTATATACGAGAAAGAGTTCCTAGCGATAATCAAGGCCATTAAACATTGGCATCATTATTTGAGCTATAAGCCATTTAATGTGAGAACGGACCACCGTAGTCTAAAATATTTGCTGGAACAGAGGTTGACAACTCCATTCTAGTAATCATGGCTTCCAAAACTGCTGGGATACGATTTTAAAGTTCAATATTGGAGTGGGAAGGAGAACAATGCTACAGACGCCCTTTCAAGGATCAAAAGTGCAGAGATGATGATGTTGTCAGTCACACATGTAACACTCCACTCCCGCCGAACCCGAACCCGATATCCACAGTGATACCCGAATTCGTGCCCCGCGAGGGTGGCGTGTCACATCACTTAACACTTCACAAAAGTCGGTATAAATTTTTGTAAACTCTT
>JANIIA010000003.1:36314133-36338933 GCA_027478495.1 Erythroxylum alaternifolium | reverse complement strand
CCACCCTCGCGGGGCACGAATTCGGGTATCACTGTCGATATCGGGTTCGGGTTCAGCGGGAGTTGGGGTGTTACAATTATAGTATGGATGGAATTACTATAACAAATATAATCTTGGGTGATAGTACCATCCAAATTATTCATGGGTTAACAATGTAAGTGACACATTAGTGCACAAGGTCTACCAAGTTTCTAGCAAGATCAGTTTGGATCCATAGAGTCAAATTTTTTGGAGTCAATGTTGGATAAGATAATGGACATTTTTAACTCTAGGTGTGACAATTTACTAGAAAAATGTGACAAGTGCGACAAGTGAGATGAGGATGGAAGCCAAAATTGATTGATTCATAAAGAACTGCTCCTCTACTCTTCATAACTCGGTGGTTCAAGTTAAGCAATATTCCAATGCGTTGTTAACAAGGAATGTGGGGAGTCTTCTAAGTGACATAGAAGTACAACTAACATTCATCTTGTGTTGTGACATTTGTGAGGTAGCCACCAAAATCTTTAATGTTGGGCGCCAAATTATATATGGGAGAATCCATATTGCTTGCAAAACTAGTCTCAAAATACACTATATGAGCATAATGATAATTTAGAATAGAGCAACGCTTATGATGATGCATTGAACAACTGCACTTCATTTGAATCTTTAATGGAAGATCTTGCCAATGGTGAAGCTAGTTGTTGTTCTTCCAAGAGAGTTTTCCATCACCCACAGAGACTGAGCGAGGTATAGTATGTTATTGGAGCTTAGTAATGCCTCAGCACGACAAGAAAACAAAGGTCAAATTCACAAGTGAAGTTGAAATTCCAAAAGAGGAAGAAGAACAAATGACATAGGATATAGAGGTTGAAGAAGCTATGGAAGTCTTTGCTGAAGAAGTGGATGAAGAAGAGGAAGAGGAATAGATGAAAAAGGACATAAAGGTTGAAGAAGCTACAAAAGTCTCTGTTCAAGAAGAAGAAGCAGAAGTAGAAGAGGGGACGAGGGTGATTGTGGAAGAAGACAAACAATTTACTTTCTTACAGGACAAACTACTGGATTCGATAGACGATTCAGGAAGTTCCATCATTCCCTATTATATTGACAGTTTGTTACTAAAAAGGACATTACTGAATTGGATTTCTTAATTTGATCAATTATTTCCTTCTTATTATATTACAGTTGATGACTAATTTATAAGCTACTAAATTGCCATATAGAGAAAAGGGTGGAAGTAAACCACTTACTATAGACCCAGGTTGAGGGTAGAAGGCAAAGTATGTCACGCTAATGACATGAAAGAAGCACTCTTTAGGAGGCAACCCAAGAATTAGGATATTTTATATTATTTTATATTATTTTTATTTTCATTTTATTTTGTTGATATTTTTTATTTTTTAAGGTTATTTTGTAGGGAGTGAATTGATGGATCTTTTTGGCATAAGGTGTCTCCAAATTTTATCACCCACACCATCACCACCAAAGCACTATAAGTATTCTTGCTCTAACTTTTTGTTTATCTTTATCTGTATTGTTTTGTTTTCCACATTAAAGTCAATATGTTGTTCAAGTGTGGGGATGTATATGCAATTGCATATCAATTATGTGTGTATTTTGCACTTGTATTGTGTTAGTTTTTGATTAGGTTGGCATTATGAGAATGTGTCAATGTCAAGAATTGAATGGATTTAGTTTAGCTTTGAACATGGTCATTTAAATTGTAAAGGCATAATAACTTTTGAATTTTGTGTTTTAGATGTCTTTGGGATAAATAAGTATGTAAATAAGGATATGACACCTATTCTTTCACTTTATGACATTTGTTTATATACATTTATAATTATAGTCAATTGATTTTTTTAGCATTAGTAACACCCTTTCATGAGAATGATTGACTAAGAAGAAACGAGGTAGGCTAAGACATTAAATGAATATATATATATATATATATATAAAATAAAATTCCTATTTCAGTAGCTTTTTTTAACTAAATTAGGTTAAGAATAGAGTTGGTATCTAGTTGAGAGTTGTGATATAGTTGAGTAACTGGGAACATTCACAATAAAATATCAGCCTTCGCTTTAAAAGGCTAGAATAACACCCTAACCAAGATAAAAAAAAACGTAACGTAATTAAGTAACTAGGAGACATTGATGACAAGGTGTTTACCTTCATGTCAAAAGACTAGGTTATCATTAAAGAAAATCTTAAAAAATGATATTACAATAAATAAAACCTACTGATCTTTTAAAAATAACAAAATTTTCATGAAAGGTTACTTAAGTGATAGTTTACCTTTTTTATTGATCAATAATAATAAGTGCATGCTTATAAGTTCCATAGGTGTATGAATAGGGTGTTAATATTTTGATTGATATGTATATTCACATCAAAGCAGTTAAAAATGAAAGGAATAAGTTAGTATATTGCACTTTTTGAGTGGTTGATGTTTGAGGTTCAGTTGATTCTATAAGATTTGATGCCATTATACCCTTATTTTATTGTTGCATAATTATATGTTCATATGCTTATGTGTTTTGTTTTGTTTTTGTTTTTAGTTTTGCTTCAAGACAAGTAAAAGTTAAAGTGCGGGATCAATAAGTTCTTTAATGAATTTGATATAGTTCCTTGCATTGTTCAAGACAGTAATGTATTGTGAAACATAAGAATTAATGGGCATGTAAAAGGAGTTAAGGTCTCACCAAAGATCTAATGACATTTATATATATAGCGAATTGTTCTTAATTATAATGATAATTAATATGATAGTTGCAAGATTTAAGCAAATGCTCACTATATAGAATCTTATAGATTTCTCTCATTATGTCATAGTCCCAGTAATAGCATAATCATCATAGGGTGATATGATATATGATACTTAAATGATTGACTTAGTGCAAGTAGGAGATTGTTGGTTTATCCTTAGAACCAATCGGTTGGTTCTATTTTAGTGAAAAATAATTTAAAGGCATTCTTATCTTGTAAGAATGTAAATGTATATGATATATTTTATAGGATAATTATACAATGTAGTGAAATTAAAATGAGATTATAATTATGAGATTCATATTGCATTTATGTATTATCCATAAATTGTTCCTAGTCATTGTTTTATTAAGAATAGACATTAATAAAACGTAAAAAGACTAACATAAGTTATATTTTTCCTTATGAAGGAAGTAGTCGATCTCATAGACTAAAGTACGAAGATACTTAAACAAACATATAGATGATTTTTAAAGAACAAGTTAACTAAACTAACCCCATATGATAAATACATTTGGAACATTGCTTATATGTCTATGAAAATTCTCATTTTGATGATTGTATAAGTGATCCTTTAACTTAAGGTCTCCAAAGTTATCTTGTATATGGATTGCTATGTTTTGATACTACTTATGATCTATTCTAATCATAGGTAGTTTAGTCTGTAGTCACTAGATGTAGCATGGAATATATAGAGATAGTTAAGTGATCAATATATGATTCATCACCTAAAGTAATTCGGTAGAATGTTTCTTTATTCTCGATTAGTATTGAATTAGAAAATCCTTGTGTAACATCCCGTTATCCCATGATAAGGGTTAGAACACTAAAATACTGTATATAAGAGATTATTGAGAAGTTAAAAAGTGCATTTCATGCTCATGCATAATATAGCATACACACATATGTGAATATGAATGTTTGCACACATTAAAATAATTGTACATGCAGTTATTGACATTTTTCGGGTATAATTGATTTATAAATGTGATTTTGATATGAATTGTGGTTAATATGTATTGAAAATTGCATTAGTGTGTATTATTATTGATTTCGAATTTTTAGTAAAATTTAGAAAATTTCTGAAATTTTGGGTATTTTTAGACTAGGAAAAATGTCAAGTGGCAGGATAATTGATAAATAGTAGTAGAAATAAGAGTCAAATTAAAATAAAAAGTTTGATAAATGACCTTTGGAATTATTGACAAGTGTCATTGAAATTTGGGAAACAATTGGGGTAAAAATTGGAGTTGAGTGGACTAGTTTAATAAAAGAACCAATTGTAAATCTATAGAGATTGGACATGTGGCAAGTGACAAGTGTCACTTGCCAAACCATGCCTTACTCCATGATTCTTTTAACTTTGGAAGACCATTTAATTGATTTTCATCTTGGTTTCTCTTCCTCTCTTTGTAACCTTCATCATCTCCTTCATTCTTCTTCTTTTTTTTCACGATTTTGCTTCACCAACCTTCATCCACGTTACACCTTGGTCTCATCTTTCTTTGCTACTCCTATCTTGTTGTCTTCTTCATCTTGTCTCTAAAACCCAACCTAGTCCACTCTAAAAAGCTGATGATCGTGAGCATGAAGGATTAGGGTTTCTTGGTGATTTTGAAGAAGCTTAAGAGTAAATCAAGTAAGTTATGCTTTGATCTTTATAGGTAGTGTTAAATAAAACTAATATGACAGGTAATTTGAAATCGATGGTTATGATCATGAAAATTGTTTTTGTGGTAACGTGAGTAGTAATAATAATAAAGAGATCATGTTTTAAATTTTTATGAGTTAATGTTATACATGAGTTGTTTTAGTAAGAAGCACTTATAAAGATAAAATTTAAGAGATGAATGATTATGAACAATGAAATTTGAAGTATGATGATGTGTGTAGATGAAGAGGTAAATAGAGTTATGCCTTATTTGTGTTTTAGTGAGTGACAAATTATGAGCTTAGAGTTAATAAAAAGGTGGGCTATGGTGTCTTGAAATGAGATATATTAAAGTGATAGTTAGAAATGAAATGAAGGTGTTAATGAAATAGAAAATGTGTAGAAAATTGATAATGAGAGAATATATGATTATGTTCTGTTTTTGTGGTTAAGGTTAATACTTTGTATGACTTGTTTTGGTGAATGTTTAAAGTGGTAAGTGAGGTAGAAATAAAGAGGTTATGAACTTGAAATGATGGATTTTGACAATGAATGGTTTGATGTTTATGAATGAGACATAATATGGAAGGAGATTGGACTTCATGAATGATGAGATTAACTTTGAAATGGTAAATTAAATGTGTAGAAGTTGAGAGTTTAATGCAATCAAATTGGTATTTGAATTAGTGTTGTATGATGTTGTATTAGAGGTAGTGAATTTTGGGAAATTTGGTAAGAAATGGGTGTTAAGATATATGTTAAATTCGGATGAATGGAGGAGGAAACTTGTAGGGCACGATTGTGTCCCTCACCCCATGATCGTGACCTAACAGAAGAAGTTTCTGTCACGATCGTGCCCCTTCCCCACGATTTAGCCTGGACAGAAAATGTTTCTGTCACGATCGTGGCAGGACCACCATGATCTTGGCCTGGCCAGAAAAAG
This sequence comes from Erythroxylum alaternifolium, assembly GCA_027478495.1. NCBI lineage: Eukaryota > Viridiplantae > Streptophyta > Magnoliopsida > Malpighiales > Erythroxylaceae > Erythroxylum > Erythroxylum alaternifolium. The sequence continues at coordinate 36,333,588 of JANIIA010000003.1, read as the reverse complement.
TTTATGTTACAATCATGACAGGACCACCATAATCGTGGCCAACTCCAAAAGTTTCTGTCACAATCGTGGCAGGACACCAAGATCGTGGTTAGGACAATAGAAAAAAAGAGTTGTCTTTTGAGCAAAGTATGAACCAACCAATACTAGGGTGCTTCCATATGAGGTATTTAGGCTTAAATAGGATCATAAATAAACCTAGTTGATGTTGAATGAGGTGTTTAAAGTGAGTAAAGTGTATTAGGTTTTAAAAGGATGATTGGAATATAATGTTAGTTAATTATAAAATGTGTATTAAGGAAATATACCTAAGAATTGTCATTGAACATGCATTATACATAACACATAAATATGTGTATATAATTGAGTATTCATCCGAATGTGCAAAGTAGTAATGTGTAAATGTATGTGATTGCATGATATAGAAGAGCACATTGAGCAACCACTTCTTGACATTGTCGAGGCTTCAAAGAAATAAGCTAACGAGGGCAAACTGTGAGTAACCTAAGATGGTCCCACCTTGATTGATTGTTTGTTAAATTATGTATTGAATTACTATGTGATGTGTATATAATGATTTCGAACATTGAATGTTCGAGGCATTTGATGCATGAATAACACATTGGAAGTGCTCATTGAATGTGAATTTGACGGAATAAATGTTCTCAACTGAAATGTTGAATGCTAGACCAAGGTCCGATGACAAATGTGAATGAGAAAGAGAATGTAAATGTGATTGATTGAGTATAATGATTGAATATGTGTAATGTGTTTCACTTCATGACTGCATGAAAATATAAAGGCAATTGTGACCAAAGTCGTTAGTGAAAAAAGCTTAAAGCTCAGAATATGGTAAGAGCCTTTGGCTCACTATGTAAAATGAGCCTTGTGTCTCTAATGAATAAGGGATAGTATTAATGAGCCCATTGGAGATAGTATTAATAAGCCCAGTATCCATAACGGATATGGGACAGTGAAAATGACACTCAATCATAACAACATAATAAACGAATGTGAGTCTCATGAACATTGCATACATATATGATATGTATGATTTGAATGATTACAATATATTGTTAAATTGAGTTGAATGAAAAATGTGAAAACTTATAAACAAAGTGCTTTGTGATGCTACATGCTAATAATTGTGAATAATGTGATTATATGAGTTGTTGTGTTATATGACATGAGTGAACCATCGAGGATGGTTATTAACTCACTGAGTTCACAAAACTCACCGAAATTGCAACGTTGACTTTTCAGGTTCAACAGTGACGACTTAGCTTCTAAGACAACTTAGAAGAGATCTAGCACTGCTTTTGGATAGAAGACATGGCTCAAAGGTCAGTCAACTGGGACTGAAGGAATTAGTTAAACTTTTTGTATAATTCCTCATCTATGGAGCACATTTTGTAACAAAGTTGTAGACTCTGATAGGTTGTTGATATTGTATATACATGGATGTTTTATGAAATGCTACATTGTAAATCATGGTTTATGAAATGAAATGAGGAAAATTAGGGGTTTTTAGACATTGTGATATTTATGTTTTTAATTTATGATGCCATGAGATAACAGAAAGTGATATAGTTAGCGTACCATTTCTGTCGGGCATATGCATGAACGTCTGACGGGCATTCGAGCACGTGTCAGATGGGAGTGGAGAGCTACACCTTGACTAAGGTGGAATGACGTTTTGTAAATAGTTTACAAATGTTATTAATTGAACTAATAGCTAATGGTAGAGAATTAATATGATTAGACTCAAAATAAAGTACGCATTAATTTCATATTCTATCTCTAATAAGAACATTATATGATAAAAGAATTGAATTATACAGAAAAATCATGAAACCACTTTGACATTTCTAATATTTAAGTGGACATAATTTGTTACTAAATGTCAATCTTGATCTATGAATAAAAATTGTTTAATTAGAGATCTAAAGATAAATTAAAATAATTTAATTGACCTAATCTTAATTATGATTTAGAGTTATAATTTATATCCATTGCCAACATATTTAGGAACCTAATGGGCCATACATAAAGAACGGGTTGAAGAGAGCAAAAATACTTTAATCAAGTTAGACTTGATTGTAAAGTTTGAGAAACTTTATGATTAAATAAGAAATATTTAATAAAAAGGATAAATAGGAGATATTAGATCGTATTTAGGAATAACTGGTATTTAATTAAAATTATTTTTAATTATAATTAATGTTTAATTAAAATTCAAATTTAATTTCAATTAAATTACCGAAATATCCAAAACATATTATAAATAGACTTAAGATCTAATGGAGCTGATATTCCTTGCTTAAACCTCTTTGTAAGAGATACAAAATTCTCTCAACTTGTTCTATGAATACTATTAGAGGCTAAACACTTGTCCAACTATTATGGTTGAGATGAACTAGTTTTGAAAACAATCAAGGGATACGACAGGAATATAATCAAACTTCAAAATAAGGTTCGAATTAAGATTCATTCTTTATTAGGATTTACGTGTTAAATCATTTTACAGAATTAAAGTGATCTCGGTTCTTAGAAAATCAAAATATGAAAAAGTTTTATAGTTGTTTCACTACATACAGGATTGGATCCCAACCTAATTTCCCAACATCTCCACTTATCAGTCACTCACCACTGACGATATCTTTAATAGCTTCCAAAACCACAACAACCACTAGTAGCTCATAACACTAACACTCAGTAGCCACACAACTGCTCCAATAGTGTATAAAGCTATAACCCCTGCCTCCCTCAACTGATAACAACACAAGCACAAAACCTATGCCTAAAAATTTTCACAACGTCTAATCGAGCTTCTCCAACATGAGTTTTGTCTTATAGATTTCTTTTTATTATTTTGTAAATTTAATAATAAAATCAAATTTGATGGGGTGATGTTGTTCCAGATTCAATACTATGTGTCTAGTTCTAAGGTTTTTAGATCTTATTAAAATTTTAAAATTCTCAATTTTAGGTTTTATAATTTGAACTCTTCAAATTTTGAAATAATTATATCTAAATATAATTTTCAAGGTCTTTAAGATATTAATCTAAAACTTTTTCATATTAAGTTAAATCTAATACAATTTTATATTACAGTTTAAGATCAATAACAATTAAACATTTTAATAAGTTTATAGAATTAAATTTAGCTCTAATACCATTGTTAGGAAATTAAAGTGTGATTTGATCTCATACACTTCAGAACAAATACAAAACTTTTTTGTATAATTTTTTGAAAGCCAAGATGACTTAAAATTCTATAGCATGATTGACATATGAAATATAATAAATCACGAATCATAATTCATACCTTATTTCAGAACTTGATCCTTTTTTATCATTTCTCTCAAACCGTTTCTAAAATTGGATCATCTGAATGACAGTAGTCATACAAGTGTCTGATCACTAACGATATCCACAAAACATATTTAGAGAACTTTACAACTGTTGTAAAGAGGGTTAGACAAGAAGTGCTAGCTCCCTTGGAGCCTAAGCCTATTTATAATAGGTTCTGGATATTTTAGTAATTTTTTTGAAATAAAATTATAATTATAATTAAAATTTAATTAATATTACAATTAATGCTAATGAAATATCAATTATACTTGGATAAGATCCGATATTTAATATTGATCCTTATTTATTAAATATCTCTTATTTAATCATAAAGTTTCTTAAACTTTACCATCAAGGCCAACTTAATTAAAATAATTTTTCTTTCTTCAACTAATTTTTTGTGTATAACCTATTAAATTCCCAAATATGCTAGAAATGAATATAAATTATAATCCTAAATCATATTCAAACATGCATTATTTATCTTTAATTTTCTAATTACATAATTTCAATATATAAATTAAGATTATCATATAACAATGCATCTTAAACATCTAAATATTTAAGAATATCAAAGTGGTTTTTACTAAACTTTCTATTCACAATTTGTTCATATAATTCAATCTTTTCATCATATAATGTTTTGTCTAAGCATGAAATTAATATCTACTTTATTTGACTCCAATAATATTAGTTCTCTATAATTAGTAATTGATTCGATTAATGACATTTAAAAACTATTTTTTAAACTGTCATTTCACATTGACCAAGGATTTTTCAATTTAATGCTAATCAAGAACAATTAAATATTCTTCCTAATCACTTTAAGATGATGAATCATATATTGATCACGTAATTATATTGATCAAGTAATTATGTCCATATATTCAATGACGACCGACTGACTTACCTTTGACTAGAATATGTTATAAATAATATCAAAACATAACATTCCCTATATGAGATAAAGATTACTATACAATTATTACAATTATAATTTTTATAGATATGCAAGTAATGTTTCAAATTAAAATCTCATATGGAGTCAGTTTAGTGAACTTATTTTTCTAACAAATATCTACATATTTGTTTAAGTATCTCTATACTTTAAATTATAAGATCAACGACTTTATTTGTAAGAAAAAAACATAAATATGTTAGTCTTTTTGCGTTCTATTATTGTCCAATTTTATTATAACAATAACTAGAAACAATTTAAGAATAATATATAAATATAATATAAATCTTATAATTATAATATCATTTGTAATTGTTAGATATATATGGTGCATATATATCTACTTATTTTATTTTGGCATATTTTTATAAATTGGACTTATCAGAGTAATCCTTGTTTAACTTGGTCTGTTTTTTTTGGGTGTTCTTATCGATGGTGAATGGGCAGATCAAGTGATGATACCTGCGTGACTATTCAGCTGCGCATGATTTCTTGGCTGTGAAGAAAATTGTTCTTTGTCTCTTACTCAAGTGTCTACTTGAGTGGTGAATTATTTATTTAACCAGCTGTGTGATTTATTAATTATCTTTTAATTTATAGTTGTTTAGAAAAATTCTCTGACGAGGTTAACACGAGTCGGTCGTGTTATTGAGAGTGAAAATCTTTTATGGAAAGTAAGGTTGAGAGATAGTGTCAAAGGTTGAGTGATGTCGGGTCAGTAAAGCCTTGGGTAAAACTATTGTACTTCGGTGAAAGTATTAAGCTGGGTGAGGGCCTCACAAACGTTAGGCAAGGTGTATCGAACTGCGTTATCAAATTTCTGGTGCTATTCGTTATTTCGTTTTTGATTGTTTTGTTTTTGTTTGTACTAGAAACGACCACGATAAAATTGGAAAGTTTGAGAAACTACTACCCTATGGTTTTTTGGGCATGTTCACAAATCAACTTCAATAAGTTGAGGTTTCACTGAAGTTGAGGTTTTACCAGGATGTTTCTTTTCCGTTTTCCAGCTTGAATAATAGTGAGGGGTATTCAATAGTATAGAACATATCATTGGGCCATTATTGATTAAACACTCTCATGATACTAGCAGTGTCGATCTAACAAAGAATATCCTATTTTCACGTGATCACAACAACATCAAAAGCATCTATTGATCACACTCAGCCACTCCAAAATGTTGAAAAATCAAGACAGGATCTGATCCCGTGTGCAGTAGAATAATTAACGAATTTTTTTCGTATTTGATTTATTGAAACCAAGATCACTTAAAATTCTACAAAATGATTAATGTATAAATCATAATAAAACAAAAATCATAATTTTTACCTTATTCTGAAGCTTGATCATATTCTTATTGTAGCTCTCGAACTGTTTATTAAACCGACTTATCTCAACAACTATAGCAGCACAAATGTTCAACCTCTAACGATATCTACAAAAATGGTCAAGAGAATTCTACAACTATTGCATAGAGAGTTAGGCAAGGAATGTTAGCTCTTTAAGAGTTAAGTTTATTTACTGAACATTTAAATAATTTAATTGAAATTAATTATAATTACAATTAAACTTTAATTATAATTAGATATAATTCTAATGAAATACCAATTTTTTTAATAAGATTTAATATCTCATTTTAATTCTTATTAAATATCTCATATTCAATCTTAAAGTTTCTCAAATTTTATAATTAACTCTAACTTAATTAAAACACTTTTCTCTCTTAAACACGTCCTTTGTGTTTGACCTATAAGGTTTCTAAATATGTTAACAATAGATATCAATTATAACCCTAAATCATATTTTGGAATAGACAAATTAAACTCCTTTAATTTATCTTTAATTTTTCAATTAAATAATTATATCAATAAATCAAGATTGATGTTTAGTAATATATTATGACCACCCAAATATTTAGGAATGTCAAAGTGGTTTTAACTAACCTTTTTGAGCATGATTTTTCTGTATAATTTAATCCTTTCATTGAACAATATTTCGATTAGACATAGAGCATGAAATTAATGTTTATTTCATTTTGAGTCAAATCATATTAGCTCTTCACTGTTAGTAATTGATTCAATTAATGAAATTTGTAAACTAGTTTTAAAGTGTCATTTCATCTTAGTCAAGGATTTTCTGAATCTATAAAATTATAGAACATTGAAACATTCTTTTTAATTACTTTAAGGTGATGAATACTATATTGATCACTCAACTAATTTCATATAGTATCTAATGACTACTGACTGAGTTATCTTTGAATAGAACATGTCAAAAGTAATATCAAAATATAACAATCCATATAAAAGGTAACTTTGGAGATCTCAAATCGAATGATCACTTATACAATCATCACAATGAAAATTTTCATAGATATACAAGTAATGTTCTAAATAGAATTTTCATATGGGGTCAGTTCAATAGACATGTTCTCTAACAAGCACCCACACGTTTATTTAATTATCTTTATACTTTAGCCTATAAAATTGCCTACTTCTTTCGTAAGGAAAAAAATATGTTAGTCTTTTTATGTTCTATTAATGTCCAGTCTTAATAAAACAATAACTAAGAACAATTTATGAATAATAAAAAAATGCAATATGAATCTCATAAGGATAATCTCATCATAATTTAATTTTCAATGTATGATTTTTCCATGGAATTCACCATATAAATTTAAATATCCTTATAACCTTAAATTCAAAAACTAACTTATAAGTAGAATAATAGATATCTTCAATACTTCACAACTATTAGATATCTCAAATACTAAACATTTTTAGTACATTATCCATGTACTTGGACTAGAATAGGTAAACAATTTCACACATTTATCTTTATAGATCTAACTCTTAGAACTATGTTGTTACCTTTTCATATCTAACAAGAGTTGTTCTTGGACAAATTTCTTTCAACAATTAAAAAAAATGTATTATTGTTCTTTGTAGCAATACGTCTATACATAATCCCACTAACCTTCTTGCAAACATGATAAATTCACAATTATCTCTAAAACAAATTATTTAAATTCATCATGAAAGTGAATATTTCAATGTCTCTTATCCTTTTAATTATACATTAAATGTATCAAAAAAGTTACTAGTTTTAATTGGATGTATTGTCATGAGATTTGAACTTCTCAAATTTCATCTTACTTCTACTACTTATCTTGAGAACCACAAATAAATATATATTGAAACAAACAATTTGTTCAATAGGTTTGTAAGACCATATCCGACCTTTTAGATATCTCATAACCTTTTATTATCTAATTTGGTTCTAAACTTAGTGGATAATATATGCTTCAACTATGAATCACATCATTAAATCATTTACTCTAACTCTTTCACTGCATTAATGTTTTATATCTAATATGAAATCTTACTAATTGATTTAATTGGAACTGCTGAAGATAAGTTATTGTACTAGGCATAACTATAAAAGACATGATATTGTATCATACAATATCTTATGTCGTATATTCCTCTTTATATAAATCTAGACCCTTATGAAATTTTTTTGTAAAGGTATTCACTAGAGAATCTTATTCCTTATAGAGTAACCGAAAATTTAAACCTCACCACACTGATCTTATCAAAATGCTTCAAAATTTTAATGTTTAATTTCTACTTAGATTTAAATAATTACTTTTCAAAAATTTAAGTCAATATTTCATTTAATATATATGACTATATCATATAAAGTTATTAGTACTCCCAATGAAATATAAGAATCATCCTTTTATAAATTATTATCTCATTTAACACATCATATCTATAAGATTTAACAATTCAATACCATCATCATCCTTTCGCCAAAGGTTGATTTGGTTATTCTTTATCTCAACAAGTTTCATACGGTTCATAATCAAAATGATACATATATCTTTGTAAGCAACGTTATGATTCTTTTTATGTTGATTTAACCAACATGTTATAAAAGGATAGTCTAGGTTATCTAAATTTGTATTCTTTCCACTTATGTTAAGCATAAGTCTCCTTTGATCCAACACATGCGAACTATTTGCATAAACTTTGGAGTAACTATTTTTACTCAACAATTTATTTCTTATTATGCATTGGCCTTATAATAATTTTGAATCTAAATTCAGTATAAAATACTCAAATGCATGAATTAGAAGCATATATGATCTGTATCATATCATGTCTAGGAAAGAAAAGCCATGCAATCATTTTTATTCTAATAATAACTATTATCATACCATATCAAATTACTTTAATTGTAGTCCATGTTTATGCTTTAGTATATAAAATTGATTGAAACAATTTCATTAAGGAACTATAACTTTCAGGTCTACTCTATACAACCATTGACATCTTGCTATCATGACATTGACGTACATCTTACATGTTGTTATTAAAGTTTATGAGACATTATTCAACGTAAAATGTTAATACATTTTATCATTCATATGATTTTGACATATTTATAAAACTTTAACACTAAATCCTCAACATGGATTAATAGCAAAATTGCATAATGGATGTGAACTCTTTTTAAACATAACTTTTGTACAAGAAATTCGATTCACTAACTCTTAGTATCAACTACAGTAAATAAGATAAATTCCACTTAGAACAAAATATAAATGTGAGGAAAAACAAGTATTAGTTATATGTCATAACTACAAACAAAATAAGATTAGAACTTAATCATGTATTTGGTTACTCCCACTATTTTATTGAATTTATGGGCCTGATTACTATTCAAAAAGAGTACTCTAATCTCTCTAGCTAGCTAAGATCCCGTTCAAATTTTTTGACCTTGAGTAATGTAACAAATCAACTAAACTTAAATTCGGTATACAACGTCCTTATCAATTGCATCGTATATAACTCCTAGATCTGTTAGATGACAACTCTTGCCAAAGAATATATTATATGTTATTCCTAACCTTGCCTCTAAATTTGTATGATCATGAGTCACTCATCCAAATCATGAAAACTTAGTTAAGTAGGATCCATTAATCTAAGATAAAACATAGTTAGGTTAAAAGGCCCCTGTGTCACTCAACAAGTCTTACACTAAACAAAACTCTAGTTTCATTCTTAAATAATGGAAGGCTACAATCGCGTTCTTATTCTGTACTTAATATTTTACTAAGAAATTTAATTTCAAATAGTCTCATTAAAAAATTACATGTAATAATATCATATATATAAAACACACATTTTTAACATGCATGCAATATATATATCAAGCATAGACATAAAATATGCAACTTATGCAATCATAATCAAATTATGCACAAAAAATATCAAGTTTTGTTTGATTCTTATTATTGATCTTCATAATCTAAAATAGATTAAACCCATTAATTACTAAATAATCTAAATTATTCCAAATATAAATGTAGTTTGGTTTGAAATCAATTTTCATGCTTCCACATTCAGTAATATTCAGAGGTAAAGGAAACTGAGACTAGAGTAAGAAAAGTGTGATAATAAATTAAGGTTAACGCTTATATATATCTGGAAAACCAATCTCACTCGTTGTATCTTATTATTCATGATCATTTTATTTATAAACATCAGTTAGAAATAGTTATTTGCATTACATACTTAATCTCTATAGTGAATTAAATTATAAGAAAGCCTACTCCATAAATGAAGAAAATAAATGTCAACTACAAAAAAAAACACTACTACTCTGTTTCAGCTATTTCAACTTCTGTTTCATACACGACAACATTTCGTCAATATCTTCAGTATCTCGACACCTATTTAAGTCCATACAATGATTTTCTTAATCTGAAAACTTTTCCATCAAATGCTTTTGTATAACTTGATGGGGACTCCATACAAATCTCTTCATATAAATAGCCATGTAAAAACTCATTGTTGATATCTAATTAATGCAAATGCCACATCTTTGTTCCTGCCATAGCTAGGAATGTTATGACTATCACTACTTTAACAATAGGTGAAAAACTATCATAATAATCTTCCCATTCTATCTGATGAAAACCTTTTACTACTAGTCGAGCCTTGTATCTATCCATAATGCATCATTTTTGTATTTAACCCTATGTACCCATTTAGAACCTATTTCCCTCTTATTAGGAGGTAAATTAGTTAACTCCCATGTATGATTTTTTCTAAGGCTTGCAACTTATCCTCCATCGCTCTTTGCCAATTCTTATCTATTCTGTAACATATTTGTTTTCCCATACTAAGGGTTAGAACCCTAGATTTCTATAAATAAGAAATAACAATGAGAGATTAGGAAGTGTATTTCATGCTCATGCATACTATAACATACACACATATGAATTTGAATTTTTGCACACATTATAATGATTGTTCATGCACTCATTTGACAATTTCTAGGTATAAATGATTTTTAAGATGATTATGATGTAAATTATAATTACTGTGTCTCGAATTCTAGTTAATAAATGATAATTGGTGATTTAGGAATTTATTTATTAAATTGAGAGATTTATGGAATTTTGGGGTAATTTTGGACTAGGAAAAATGCCAAGTGGTAAGACAATTAATAAATGGTAGTAGAAATAAATGTCAAATGGTAGTAAAAATTATTGATAAGTGACATTAAGATTTAATGACAAGTGTCATTGAAAATCAGGAGACAAATGATTGATTACTAAGAAATATGTAATAGCATAAGCAAGAAGGCAGTAGCATTTTAATTTGGTTATTAAATGGTGAGTGTCATGACATATGTCACGACACTCACTAAGCAACCAATCTCCTTGTTTATAACTCACGAATTATCCAAATAAATGACCATCTCTCCATTATCTTTCATTTTTAAGACATACTATCATCTTTTTCATCTCTTCTTCTCTCTTTTTACGACCCACTAACGATCTTCATATCCTCACCCTTTTAATGTTGAGTTTGTTACCATTTTTCACTACCTATCCCAAGATGCTACCTTCTCCATCTTGTTACTTGAAAGCCTAACCTAATCTACCTTAAAAAGGAGATGATCGAATGATGCTTGGAAGCTAGGGTTAAGTGTGATTTGAAGACTTTGAAGTTATTCAAGTAAATGTATAGCATTACTCTTTGTGATTTGTTAAATGAAACATGTATGATGATAGTTAGAGGTTAAATGATCATAAAATGGTGATGCATATATGTTGAACCGTGAGTGAGGAAATGAGCATATAAATGTCTTGCTTTTGTATATATATATGTATGATGAGTAAGGATTCATAAGTTGATGTAGTGATGCTTTTGAGATAAAAAGATCATTAGGATGGATGTAGAAAGAGTGCAGAAATTTTGATAGATAAATGAAGTTTTCATGTTATTTTCAATGTATATTAATATGGATTTCTTTGGGTGTTATAGAGATGAGTTAGAATGATTTTAAGGTTAAAGAAAAGGCTAAAGTAGTATCTTGAAATGAGATGAATTAAAATGATAAGCTAGAGATTAAATGAAGGTGTTAATAAAGATGAACATGTGCAAAAAATTGATGATGAATGTGTATATATATATGTTCTGTTTTTGGTTTTTATGATCACTCATAGATTTTGATTTGTTTGTGGTTAATATTGAGTTGAAATGGAAGTATGAATGAAGTAGAAATGATGAGGAAATAAGCACGAAATGATAGACTAAGCATAAGAGGTATTAGATGTAACTTGAAAGAGATGAAAGAGCTAGAAAATGAGAGAAAACTGTTGGGATTTTTTGGATAGAAGCATCCCACGATTGTGGGAATGCCAAATGAAGGTAGAAAGATTTTGCCAATGAAACCCATGATCATAGGAAGTTGTCCACGATCGTGGGAATGGTTAATACATACAATATGCTTCTTTTAGGTATGGTTTAGAACAACAAATGGTTAGGTGCTTTCCTATGATGCATCTAGGCTTAAATGAAGCTTGAAATAAGCTAAGTTTGATGATGAAACAAGTGATTAAATAAGTGATATGTTTAGGATGATGATTGAGGATATAATTTAAGAATGAATTATTATACATTAGGTGTTCAATATGAAAAATTTGTGATGATATAAGAATAAAAGGAGTCCTATGATGGCTAAAGTGATTCAAGAAGATGAATGTTATGTATTAAGTAAAGATGAATGATAAATTGGATGTTTTGTGATCTTATAATACTTGAATAACCTTAGTGAATGATAGAATGAAGGACTTAGAATAATCTTATACAAATGAGGTGTAAACCTAGGTTCAATTTAGACATATATGAGTTATAAAGTGTAAAATGAACATTATATATGAATTAAGGTAATATACTCGGGATTGTCATTGAGCATGCATTATACATATCACATATACATATGTATATGAATGGTATTTATGCGAATGTGCAAAGTAATAACGTGCAAATATGTATGTGTTGCATGATATAGAAGAGCAATTAGAGTGATTACATCTAGGCATTGCTGGGACATCGAGGCAATAAGATATTTGGAGCAAACTGTGAGTAACCTAGATGGTCTCACATGATTAATTGTTTGTTTTATATTATGTATTCAATTATTATGTGATGTTAATGTATTGATTTTGGACATTGAATGTCTGAGGCGTTTGATGCATGAAATATCATATTGGAAGTGCTCATTGTATGTAAATTTGATAGAATACGTATTACTCAACTTAATTGTTGAATGTCGGACTAAGGTTCGATGATGAATGTGAATGTGAATGTGAAAAATTGAGTACATATGAATAATTGAATACATGTGATGCATTTCATTACATGAATGCATGAAAAGATAAAGGCATTTGTAACTGGAGTTGCCAGTGAAAAGAGCTTAAAGCTTAAAATGTGGTAAGAGCCTTTGGCTCACTATGTATAGTGAGCCTTGTATCTCCAACAGATAAGAGATAGTTATTAATAAGCCCAATATCCACAATGGATACGGGATAGTGAAAAAGGCGCTTGGTCATAACAACGTAATAATTGAAAGTGATTCTCATGAGCATTGCATATACAATTTAATATGCATTATATGAATGATTGAATTGAATTGTATGAACCGTTATAAATGTGAAAGTTGAATAAGTGAACAAAATATTATATGATGCTATTTGATAATTAGTGGAAAGATGTGCATTATATGATGACATGAATTATATGTGAACTTGAAACATGAACTATATTTGTTATGTGTTATGAGTAAGCCATCGATGATGGGTAGCTCACTGAGTTCAAAAAACTCACTAAAATTGCATCATTGTCTTTTAGGCTCAGATAAGATATCCAATTAGACAAATTGTAGTCTAGCCACTGCAATCGAGTAAGAGGTAGAGGTCGAGATCAGCTTGCACTTGCATATGTCTACAGTCTTTTTGTATTTTGAAATTTTATTTTGTAAATATTGTACAGTGTTTATATGTATTGTAAAGTGTAATGACATTCATGACTGAGTACATTTATGAATGTAATGAGTCAAAGCGAGCTTCAGCTGTAATAAAAATGTGTTGTTTCTTGAATTTAAATTCATTGTGAAAATTAAAATGACGTTTTTGATGCGTGTGATGCATTGAAAAATTTGTATTAAGTTTGACTGACTGTCCTAACGCACCACCCTTGTAGAGTATATTCTCAAATACCATTGGTATGTTCGAAGATATGCCCTATGAGAGTAGGGTGCTACATGTTATAGTTTGACAATATGAATTTGGTTCTTTAATGTTTGACATATTTGCCAAAAATGACATGTAAGCAATAGATAAGTGTGAAGAAATAAAGTAGGGATATCTCGGCGGTGTGTATGGAGATAACTGATGAGTGCTCACAATAGATTTAAAAAATGAAGAAGATTATGTTGAATTTGAAACAAAATCATTCATCCATGGGGGTTTTTGCTTTGGTCTGTAACTTTTTTCTAGTAGGAAGATTGTCATCATTTGCTATTAAATTTGGAGTTTCAATATGAGTGGGTGCTATATGGTCTAAAAAAGAATCAATTAAAAAAAAAGGACTAGTTTGAGAAACATCATTAGAATCGAACTGATGGAAATGGGTGATTGGATCATCTGAATTTGGGAAAATTACAAGTAAAGGAATACTAGTATCATCTATAACAATATTTTGATATGGGAAGATATTTTCATAAAAGATGACATCCCTAGAAATAAAAATCTTTTGTAATTCCAAATTATATCCTTATACACCTTTTTTCCAACTGAATAACCAATGAAAACAACTTTGAAAGCTCTAAGTTCAAACTTATCTTTGTAAGAAACTTATTTGAGGCAAAACCTAAATAACCAAAGGTTTTCAAAAAAGGAATAATCTGGTTCTTTATGAAAGTGGATTTGATTTTCTAGGAAATAGTTAATGAAGGAAATCTATTTATGATATAGATGGTTGTGAGAATGGCTTCACCCAAAAAACGAATAGGAACATACTATTTAAATATCAAAGACCTTGTAACTTTTAACAAATGTCTATGTTTTGAAATCCATTATGTTGAGGGGCATAAACTCATGTTTTCTGATGAATAATGCCTAAAGTAGACAATAAAGATGTACAAGATATACCAGTAAACTCTGTACCATTTTCTGCTCTTATGATTTTAACAGATATATGAAATTGGTTCTTGATAAGGTTGAAGAAGGTCTAAAGTGCTTGAGCAATTTGGTGTTTATGTTTAAGAAAAAAATTATGTGTTACAATGTTCAAACAATAATGGTTTCCATTGATTGAAGCATGTTTATAAAGACCCCAAAAATCAACATGAACAAGTTTAAAACATTCGATTGAATAAATGATACTGGTTTGAAAATGTTGTCTACTTTACTTGGACAAATGACATATTTCACATGGATATCTCCTTTCAGTAAAAAGATCCTTTATTCCATCCAAATGCTTCGTTAGGTTCATATATGGATGTTCCAATCTTTGATGCCAAGGATCAATGATATCTACAAAGTTAACATAGAGACTTGGATACAATTTTGAGGTGTACTGTTTTATGGTTTCAGGATAATAAGAGCTAGAATCTACAATATATAATTATCTTATCACTTTCTCTACTGCAAACACTTCGTCAGTCATTAGGTCCTATATTATGCAAAAAATAGGTTGGAAGTTAAACTTCATATGAGCTATAATGGTGAGTTTATTGATAGATAAAAGATTGAATTTGAAAGAAGGAATATGTAAGCAATAAGTCAAGGTTAATATTTGATTTAATTGAGCATCACCTGTATGATGAACAAGCTTAACAGATCCATCTAGTAAATGAATAGGTGCAAAATCGTTCATGAAAGGTGGGTAACTTGTCAATCTCCTATTGTATCATAATTGAAATATTTGATTTCCAGTCTTCTTCTAAAATTGCTCCATTTATTTCATCTGATTTGTTAACCACATTCATATATGACTTCTTACCTTCTTTATTCATCTTTTCCTTTAATTCCTTAAACCACTCTCGATATCCATAAATTTTGAAACAAGTTTCTTTCATATGTCTATCCATGTTACAATAATCACAATGTAACTTTGACTTGTTGATTGATTCTTTTCTATTCGTCATTGATTTTCTTGCACCTATTCCTTCCTTTTTATTTCCTCATGATTTGATCATCATTGCATTCTCTACAACATTTGTGAAACTTATACTTACTTCTTTCTATTTCTCAACTCTTAACACCATTGAATATGCTTTATTTACACTAGGCAAAGGATCTGTAATCAAAATTTAATTTCTCACACTATCGTAAATCTCATTCAATCCTATCATAAACTACATTAACTTGTTTTTAGATTTAAGTTCTACAATTTGTTTCTCTACTCCACATTTACATTGAGGAAGTGGAGTTAAGCAGGTTAGTTCATCCCACAATTTCTTCAATTTTGTGAAATATTTAGCTATAGATAAATTTCCCTCAGATATTGAACTTATCTTTCTTTGAATATGGTATATCAACGGATTGTCGCATTCTCCATATCTTTCCTTCCGTTTTTTCTAAAGTTCCTTTGTAGAAGTTGTGTATAAGAACGCTTTAACAATATCTTTTGAAATCGATTTCAAGATCTACGAAGTCTCTATACAATCCACTCTGCACCAATACTTAAAATCTGGCAATACATCATGTGGCTTCTCATATCTTCCATTAATAAAGCCACGCTTTAGCTTTGCTCCTAACACTATTTTCATAGTTTTCTTCCATGACAAATAGTTGTTTTCATTTAGTTTAGTAGTGGCAACAATCATTCCTGGATGACCAGATCCTTAAAGTTGCATTAGATTTCCAATATTATTTACTATATCTCTTTCAATTCTAAAACTTGGTTCTCATATCCTCAACCATTTATGTTGAATTCAAGAAGAAAAAACAGTTATGTGTAAAAAAGATTTCACTAAACTCTTTCCTGCTCTTTTACCATGTAGAAAACCAATCTCACTCGTATCTTATTATTCATGATCATTTTGTTTAAATGCAACAACTAGAAGTAGTTATTTATGTTACATACATAGTCTTCATATTGAATTAAATTACAAGAAAGCCAGCTCTATAATTGAAAAAAATAATTGTCAACTGCCAAAAAAAACTAACACTAATACTCTATTTCAGCTATTTCAGTTTCTACTTCATACACAACAACATTTTGTCAATATTATAAGTAGCAGTAACAATATATCAGTGTTAATGGTCATCTTGGTTTTGTTGAGTTGTCTCTAACCTCCCTAGCTATAAAGTGCTTAAATTTGATATCATTCATATAAGGTCCAGTCAAAACGAAAAAAAACATCAATGGGCTCCATTTTAGGCCTTAAATGATTTTTCCAAAGATGATATATTTTAACCTGTTACAGTACTTTTGTAGATTTCTTTACTTAAGGCAAATTCTTGCTTTCAATAAAAATAATATATTTTGAAGAAAAATTTACCTAGCTATTTTCAGGAACTTTTTATGATTATCATATTTAAGTTACCTTTGTAAACCTTAAACTTTTCATACTAAGAAGTTAAGGTTACATTATTTCACATTATCCATTCTTGTACAAATTATCTACTAAACAATCGAATTCAAGTAAATACCTGAATGATTTTGGTTGGTTGGACTTGTGTATGATTTGTTTAATCACTTAATTTAAAGCATTCCTTGCCAATATTCAAACTTTGTTCTAGTGAATCGTATCTTCTAACAAATCACATTTTTAACCGCAAGAGGCTCATGTTTCTAGTTAGATTGTTAAAAATCTATATATAATGAGTGAACAATAAATGTCTTTATAATTATGGATCTTTACTATTTATGTTTACCTAAATTTCCATAAAGATAAATTGGTTACTCTCCCATTTATTTGTAATGCCTCGAGGCCAAGGTTAGGGCTATAAAATAACATCTCAATCAATGTTCTATTACGAATTAAACCAAGTAGGTTAGGTGTGATCTATTTGTTATTGTTAGTGTTTACAGATAATTAACTCTTTATTGTTAGTGTTTACAGATAATTAACTCTTTACAGATAATTAACTGAGATTACTAGTTATTTACTTTCTTTTCTACATCTGGTATTAGAGCATTGGAAATTGCCAGAGTTTCTTCTTTGGTTCCCCTGAAGGTGAAAAACGAAGTGGAACAGATAATGGGGTTGTTTTAAGTATCGCCCAGCACTACAACAAAGTAGACATTTAGATACATTTTTTGCGACGATCAAAAAATCGTCGACAAAAGTTATCATATTATGACTATTTCACTAATCGTCATTAAAACTAAGTCTTTAGCGACTAACTGAAAAAGCGTCACAAAAGGAACAACATTTTATGAGGAATGAAAAAAGTCATCACCAAATGGTGAATATTTAGTGACAATTACCGAAAATCATCACAAAATGATCCACAATGGCGATTTAAGATATTCATCGCTAAATTAACTTTTGGTGATGCTTTTCAGAAATTATCACCATGATTTGTTAAATATTTGGTGAGCAATGTCTGAAATCGTCACCAAGGGGTTCAAAAGTGGCGACAATTATACAAAATTGTCAGTAAAAAGATGTTTGGTTTTTTGCTACAATTTTGACATTATCGCTAAAAGTGACCATTTGGTGATGATATTTAGAAGTGTGACCAAAAGATCAACATTTGATGATGAATTTTGAGAGTTTTCATCAAATGTTACACATTCAATAATGATTTCTGAAAATCATCACTAAATGGTCCACATTCGATGACAATTTCTAGAAATCGTCACCAAAGAGTTGACATTTTCCAAAATTGTTAAACTAACATTTTTATAATCTATTATAGTTAAGATATGTTTTATTAGAGATTTGTTTTGAATGTTTACAATGTATCGTTGAAAAAATACACACAACATAATTTTAACTGTTAAACAGTAGTATTAATAAATCATTAATATTTACTAACATTGCAAAAATTAGTTATAAAAAACTTAAGTAATTGTATCAATATAATAACATGATATATGGAGTAGTACAAACTTTGAATTAGAAGTTTAACAATTCATACAGTCATAGAACAAGAATAATAACAATCCACACTCAATAATACGCAGCTTGACCCCTAATTAGTAGAGAGGTTGTTTTACAAATTATTAGAGATACAACACTAAATCAACTTTAAAGCTAAGTCTACTTGATTGCATCGATAAATGACAATGATATAATTATTTTTTTGGATTCCTAGTGACATAAGAGTCGGTAAAGGTAAATGAGTATCCGATGTCTGGATTCCTGAGAAGGGTCATTGCACGTTCGAAGGCACCAATTGAAACAGTTATAGTTCTTCCCTCAAGTGTAAGGTTTTTCACACCCTCTTGCAACAACTTTTCCACTATAGCTGAACTTGTAGAGGATACAATAAATGAGTCGTTAGATTTAGTATGTAAGACAAGTTCTCCAGATGAACTACTAATATGAAACGGTTTACCTAAAAACAATCAGAATAGAACTTAGATATTGTCAAATTAGTAAACCATTAAACGAACCAAAATTAAAGTGACATGCATACGTGAATGACCAAACGAAGTCTGTGGAATTGATGAATTTTCTAAAACAACTGATTTCCCTAATCCTTTATCGATCGTTGTGACATCTCTCCTACCTCCATGGGCAGACATATCATCTTCAAGATTCAAGGAAGCTTAAAACAACATGTAGTATATACCATCAAATGTGAATATATATAATAGCTTCAT
>JANIIA010000003.1:36269317-36314033 GCA_027478495.1 Erythroxylum alaternifolium | reverse complement strand
AGGTGATAAAAAGGGGAAAATTTTATGAGACTTAATAATTAATGTACAAAAAATGGGTAAAAACATGTAGGAAAAATGAAAGGTTGAAAGAAGAAAAGTTAGAAGGAAGAAAACTTCTCTGTGAAGAATATTATTCAAAACTTAGAGAAGAAATTGATGTCAACTTTAGATGAGCTTGGTGAAGCTAGATTGAAACTAATAAGTACTGAAAAGGATTGAGAACATTGAATGGAGGTACAGAAAAGTTAGAAAAGTTAATGAAAATCGGTAAGGTTAAAGGGAATCTTTAAGGCTTTGGCTACAAAGGTGACTATTCCAAGGTGAATGATGAGAAAAATGACATATCCAGATCTATCCAAGATGAAACTCTGAAGAAGAATCGAAGGTTTGTACTCATATGTCATTTTTGTGGAGTTATCGGGCACATAAGTCCGAGATGCTACAAGATGTTACAAATGATTTTTCAAAGGGGTCAAAATAAAAAATCTAGATACTCTCCATTAAATTTCCAGCATAGCCCATGGTATCGAAGTACACTTGGATTAGAAAGGGTCAATTACAAGCACAAAAACTTTGTGAAGGAAAAATAAGAAATTGTCTAGATTCACAGTTAGTTACTGCTTGTGAAGAAATTGTTCAGACAGAGGATGAGTCAGCTACTTGAGAGGAAGAAATCAATGACAAAGATAATATGATGAGGAATAAGGTCATGTTTGAATTTCTTTGAGGGGCACAAGAACTGTGTACTTTACATTTTTGAAGTATTTTTTTGTTATTTAAAAAATGAAACGTAAAATGACTTCTAGTTGGCTCCACCGAAGATTTTTCAACTCTCTCATCAATATGAGTCTCTCTCTCAGGTATCTCTCTCCCTTTTGGACATATCTCTCGGTGTTTTGAATGGTGGTAAATTGTCATCTTGGCGTGCTTATGATTCTTCCACTGCACCCATTGTTGATTCTTATGATTCTACATTTTGACACTGTTTTATCCCAAAGGGGAGACATTAAATTGTTTTTGGTGACTGTTCCATTCAGGTAGTGATTTCAAGGTATATGCGTGACTATTCGTCTTGCTTTTTGACATCTTTTTGTGCCAAGGGGGAGAAATTTGGATAATTGGATTATTGTTTATATAGATGTTCTTTAGATCTTGATGTTGGATTGAGGGGAAGTTTATATGAATTGTGAATTTGATATTTATATGTCCAATTATGCTATTTAGGAGGGAGCTTAGTATTTGTAATAAATATGTCAAAAAAGGAGAGATTGTTAGATATATGGTGCATATATATCTATTTATTTTATTTTGGCATATTTTTATAAATTGGACTTATCAGAATAATCCTTGTTTAAATTGGATTCAAAAACTATATGAATAATCTTCTAGTTGTGAATCATCTTGAATTGAAGTCTATTTTACGAGGGGGTGTGATATATCACGTGTGTGTGAAGTTTAGGTCAATTGCTGAATTTTCGTGATGAGGATCAAGTGAATAGATTTTGTGTATGCGTGTGTGACTCTTCAAAGGAAGTATCTTGTAAGTCTCTATTAAGGGCAAATAATGAATCTGCAGATATTACACCAATTGTGCAGTATACGTCAATTGGATTTTGAAAAAATAGCTGAAGGAGTGTTCATATTCACGTGACCCAGCTCTTGCAGAAAAAATCTATTTACTTGTTGAAAGTTTTGGCTAAGTGTTTTATTAATGGGTTGTGCGTGATATGATTTTTGCTACACACATACGTGAGTCATTCGTTAATACTTCAATTTTAGTGGTTATGGTAAGTAAATATGTCAAAGGTGAACCTAATATCTATTTCATTTGTTGGAGACTAAATTGAGGAAGATTTGTGAGTGTCTTTTAGTCTGTGCTTTTGAAGTTTTTCTTATCAATCGTGAATGGGCAGATCAAGTGATGATACCTACGTGACTATTCAACTGCACATGATTTCTTAGCTGTGAAGAAAATTGTTCTTTGTCTATTACTCACGTGTCTACTTAAGTGGTGAATTGATTATTTAATCAGCTATGTGATTTATTAATTATCTTTTAATTTATAGTTGTTTAGAAAAATTATCTGACGAGGTTAACACAAGTCGGTCGTGTTATTTGGAGTGAAAATCTTTCACGGGAGTGAAGTTGAGAGATAGTGTCAATGATTCAGTAGTGTCGGCTCAGTAAAGCCTTGGATAAATCTATTGTATTTCGGTGAAAGTATTTAATCTGGGTGAGGGCCCTGTAGATGTAAGTAAAGCCTTAGATAAATCTATTGTACTTCAGTGAAAGTATTTAATCTGGGTGAAGGCCTCGAGATATAGGCAAGGTGTGTCGAACTACGTTATTAAATTTATGGTATTATTTGTTATTTCGGTTTTGATTGTTTTTGTTTTTGTTTTTGTTAGAGACAATCATGGTAAAATTGAAAAGTTTGCAAAACTACTACCCCTACGATTTTTGAGTAATCTATATTTACCATATAAACTTTATATATATACCAGCTGATTGATAATAGAATATAAAATATAAGTACAATTATGAGATAGTGGTTGAGGGAGGTCATGAATTACAAACATGGCTGTGGTGCACAATAATAATCGTGACATTCTCTAGTCTTACAGAAGACCGTCAGGATCACGCAGGATAGCAAGTAATTTGCCGGGGCGGGGTCATCATAATGTGTTGTAGACTGCAAAAGTTTGTCACTGAAAGAAACTGCGACACGTGGGAACCTGGTCCCTCTCTGGACCAATTTTTCTATTAGTCTGCTCGGAATTTTCCACACGTTTTTGAACTTTTTAAGTTGCTTTCACATTTTTAATATAAACAATCTGATAAAAAGGCAGTCAAATGTTGAACAAGTTCTGGTTGAATGTTTCCTCAAAAAAAGAAAACGTGGTCCTTTTAATCTAGCAAAAATTGTAATTTTAACTATGACTATCACTATCGTAGAAATTGTCGATCTTTACTCTTGACTTATGTGGTTCATGAATAGTGGCGGAAGAAATTTATAGATGCAATATTTGATCATAATTTTAATAAATGCCGTATCTTTGAAACTTAAGAGTCACTAATCACGAGACATTATGTTTAATTGAAAAAATGTAAACTAAGCAGTTTGTCTTCTAAATCATTTCTTGTTCTTTCTAAGGTTGTACAAGCAACTAAAATGGATTAAAAGTGTATCACATGATCCGATTGATAAACTTTTAGTTTGGTCTTCATAAAGACGTTAATTTAGATTGTCAGACCGTTTACTATTCCAACTTGGCGGAAATTGAAAGGAAAAAACACGCACACTTGTTCACCGGAAGAAAAAGAGATGCGAGCTATCCTCGCGGGGGGAGATCCTTTGTTCCACTCTATCAGCGTCAACATTGTTCCACCACTCTTATCCATACATTTCACAATTTGAAACAAAAGATCTGTTCCCTTCTCTTCTGGATCTGAGTAATTGCCCGTAGGTCATGATTACTCATAATCTGTGGGGCTCAAAATATAATAAAGAATAAAATTATGGGACTCTTATATTATGTATAGCCACCGACTCATCACACAGGCACGTAACGTTTTCTTTTAATTAAATCTTTTTTCCTATTTACTCTATTTTATTAACTTTTATTTATATATTTAAAATTTAATAAAACATAATAAAATATCATAACCAAAACAAAAGATATAATCCCGCTTTTCTTCCCGCTTGTTGCTTTAACTGAAACGTTGAGTTTCTTTGCTGTAGCTTTGTCAAATGGTGTGACCGACCTTTAAAGTCATTGCTATAAGTCAGTATACTGATCTATTTTTTTTAGTATCTTCTCATCACAAGCCGTTTTAATGCGACTTAGTGGTTAAGTAAATGTAAGTCTAATACAAAAACTTATAGTCCTAATTCTCAATTAAGAGAGGAAAAGTAATTAATCTTGACTTTTCAAATTTTTGTTTATTTTTGACACATTAAATTTTGTCGAGTCCCAAAATCAATCGTTAAGCAAAACGGCAGAGTAGTTCCAGTTCAATGTTGTTTATTTAGGGTATGGATTATTAACTTCTCAATATATTGAATATTAACAACATTTGTATTGCCAACAACATCTAATTTTGTGTTGGATGTTTAACGCAAACAACATCTAATTTATTTGAATCCATTTTTGAGTGTCCAATCAAATTTCTCTTTTTTTAATACAAATACTATAAAACTAAATAGTGTTTATCAACAATAAATTATGAAAAAATGAAACAATGAAACTAATTCAAATAACCGTATTTTTCTTTCAGTAATGATGGTAAAATATATAAAAGGATTATACTTGCAATGTTTTTTAATAGTACTATTTAATATCGGATTTTAAGATCTGAAAGCAAAATAAAGAAAACTAAGATAAGACATTACTGATAATATGAATATCAGTAATTCTAATAATTGCAATAATTTATTAGCAGTATTTTGTAGAAAATAATTGTTTAAATTAGAGAGTTTTTTTAAGTTGGAAGTAGTTAATTAATAAATTAAAAATGGATACTTAAACTAGCTTTTACTGTATAGACATAGCTTAGAGCATATTAGGCTTAATCAATTTATACTAAAGTGCCCAGCAAAAAGGTGAAGGCAAATGCACACAAAAAGGATTACATAATTTTGTTCACCTTACCAAGTACTATTGTATTTCTACTTGTTGTTCTTCTCCTATTTTGCTATATAACTTTATTTTTCTTATTTAATTAAGATTTTTATTCTTCTTTAACATCTATTAATTCTTTCCTAATATTTTTTACATTTTCCTCCTCTAAACTGAATAAATAAAGCAACCGAGGGCTATTGTAAATATCTTCAAATGTCCCTTACTATTAAGAGTGATATTTTTTTAAAATGAAAGAAAATGTTAAAAGAGATATTGCTTTCCCATTTAACTAGATTATTTCAGTTATTTGTGTGGCAGATAAGACTGAATCTGATTTTTATCTATGTACAAAAAATTGTTGTATCGTAGCATTCAAAGAATAAATATAAAATATTTTCATCCCTCAAGTTGCATAATTCATATTTTAAACCATTGTACCCTTAATCATATCCTTAGTTTTCAACCTTTTCTTGATTATAAGCAACAAAATGAAAAAAGTTTTGGAGACGTTTGAATTCATCTGTACAAGGTTGCACCATACTTATTGTTTGTGCTCTCTAATCAAGTCTATGCAAGATTTATTTATAAATGGCCTGACTTATGTCTAAGCCATTTCATCTTGTCCTCACTTCTTACATTTAGCTTATATCCTAGCAAGTTGTCTTTGATGAGTGAAAAACATCTCTGATTGTATTCTTATTGACTACCTTTCAACTTTAACTCTAGTTTTGTCGATCAACATATTTAATGGACTGAACTTTAAGTATCATATGTAGGGGGACCAATTCACACCATATGTCATACCAAAACCAGGTATCATTGCCTTAACATTTGATTTAGAGTCCAAGAATTGTCTGAGTTTCTTTTGAGATTCCAAAAGCTTATTTCATACAAATGATGAGCATTTTGTTTATGGTAAGTGCTAGGCCTCCTTCATGTTTGGAAACATAAATGTTTAACCATTTCACCTTTAAACTTCTCCTTTTTGTTGCATCTCTTGACAATATGAATTTCTTCATGATTTTTTCAATTGCTTTGATTAAGTTTTAGGAAAGCATTATATGGAAGCTCCAATAATTTTGTATATTATTAAGTAATAATCTTAGCAATTGCAATCTCCCAACATAAGAGAAAAAGAAAATTTTTGTTAGCTACCTATTATCCTATTGTTTATGTTAAAAAGTGGAAAGAAATCCCTATATGAAGGTCTCTTTTATGTTATTAGTATGTCCAAGTATTTGAAAGGGTTTATTGTAATTGACATCTAAAGATTCTTAATAGTACTTCTACTAATTTAATTGCTACTTTATAGACATAAGGTTTGCTTTTGGAATTGTTTATATTTGACCCAGGCATCATTTTGAATTCATGAAAGGAACTTATTAGGATCAATATCTTTTAGTAGATCATCAACAAAGACAAGGCTAAAGAGTTTGGTTTCCTAGTATTTCATGTGATATTTAATATCACCTTTTTGATCTATGTTGTAAGTAACTAATCTGATAAGAACTTTATACACATGGTGAAAAGGTAAGGGGAAATGGGATTCCCTTTCCTTAATTAATTGGCGCCATTAGAGGTTCTCCATTTATAACTACCTCAAAGGAAGTAAAGGTGAGGCATCATTTAAAGAGCTTTGAGAAATAAAATGCTTCAAGGCAATCCAATACAAATCCTCATTTCAATAAGTCAAAAGCTTTATGAAAATCAACTTTTAGAGCACATCTTCGAATAAAATTCTTACTATGGTAATTCTTCAAATCCTGAATGATTAGCAAGTTGTCCATAATATTCCTTTCTTTGATGAATTCATTTTGACTTGGGTGTATTAATCCTCTCAAGGCCTTTCTAATCTTTGTTAAGAATCTTTAAAAAAGGATTGTAGACCATATTGCAACATGAGATTGGTTTAAAATCATGAAGACATGTTAGATTAGCTGCTTTGGAAACTAAACAGATATATGTTATCTTCTTAGCATTCTTCTATTAAAGAAAAACTACTATATGGTTTTTGTGACTATGTCATTAATTTTATTCTAGGTATTTTAAAAGAAGAGTGCATTGTATCCATTTGATCTAGGAGATTTTTTTGGATTGTAACTAAAAATAGCTTCCTCCATATCAACTCTAGTGAAAGGTCTCTCAAGTTGGTTAATTATCCTATATGTAATTCTTGATGTTATGAGGAGATGAAAAGTTATAAGAGGATTAACCTAGGAAGCGTTTAAAATGGATATAAACTGCTCTCTTGAGTTCCTCTTGTCTAGTAATGGAGTTACCTAATTCATTATGTAACATAGTTATCTTATTTTGATTCCTTTGGAAATGATTATGCTATGGAAGAATTTTGTGCTTCTATCACCTTCTTTAAGCCAAAACACTCTTGATCTTTTTCTAACTAAGCTGTTATAAACTTCAAAAGCTTGGATATACTTATGGAGGAGGGTTTTCTCAATATCCTTTTGACTACCATCATTAAGTGAATTGTACAAATCCTCCTACCCTTTCGTGAGAGCTTCTTTTATTTAGCATCAGTTTGGTTTGAATCCACCTTTATTACCTTTTTCCTTTATTTTCAGACTTTTCTTTCATGTTTTTAAAACTTACTATTAGCATTTTGAGAGAGGACATCGATTTGACTAGAAAACTCCTACTCTTGAATTTACCTTTTTTCTTCAAAATTTTCTTTCATGTTCTCAAAACTTTAACCTTTTCTTGTATTAATGTTATACTCTCTTTCATTTTCTTTTGTTTCAATTCCTATCTAATGAATCTATTCATATAGAGAGCTAGCGCTTTATTTCAGACACTCTTTTATATAAGTTTGTTTGTGTGTTTGTAAGTGAAATGTGAATTTTTTTATAGTGACAAAGACATGTTTGTTGAGCTTATAATGGAATATTCTAATGATATTTTGATAGTAAAAAGTGCAAGATAATGTTGTTATAAAAGCCATAATAGTTGGGATATAAAGTATTAAAGAGGTAATAAAATTACTTCAATAGTAAAATCGATATTACCAAAATTATCCTTCGTTGAACACTAATCATGGATTTGATAATATTAAGGATTTCACTGATACAATTATTAATAGCTTTAAAAAGTTCATTTCTTTATTTATTTGTATTATAGGAACTAGCCATACTCAATCTAGGAGAGCCCTTAAAGCTTCTCCTCAACAATAACCATAAAAGGAGCTATAAAAGGAGAAACTAGAAGTTAAGTTGTTAAGATGTTTGGTTCAAGTAGTTAATTATAAGCCTACAGAGCAAGTGTTAGATCTTAAGCCTAAATTACATAATCATACAAGTCTCAACAATCTTTCGTCAATGTTTGTCACTTTAGTTGACATGTAAATGGCATGTTGATAATGGTACATGGTAAAGATTTGTGAGTAGGTAAGACAAAATGTGCAATATCAACAATTAGAAAAAAATTTTCAACAAGAGGCAAGATTCATATGTGAAACCAAAGATGAAAAACATAACTAAGTCGTGCTAAGTTTAAGGGGCTCAAAGGCACTTAACTTTGATGAGAAGGTAAAACGTACTATGAGGTTTATTAAACTATGCCCATATTGTTTTTAACTTAGATTATAGAGCAATGTGACAATAGTACAGATGT
This sequence comes from Erythroxylum alaternifolium, assembly GCA_027478495.1. NCBI lineage: Eukaryota > Viridiplantae > Streptophyta > Magnoliopsida > Malpighiales > Erythroxylaceae > Erythroxylum > Erythroxylum alaternifolium. The sequence continues at coordinate 36,305,787 of JANIIA010000003.1, read as the reverse complement.
GATTAGATGGACTATATACAAAGATTTCTAAACCAAAGGCTCATTAAGGCACTTTTCTTTAAAAGGTAATGATGTGGTGGCACATGACAAGAATACAGAAGTGGTGGGCTAAGAAAATGGGAGCACTATCTTATAAAGTGAGAGCATTTCTTCAAGTAAGATAGTGGTTGGATGATATGGTAATAGAATGGGTATCTTTCAGACATATTTCCCATATGAAAAAGAGGATTCAATGGCCTAAAATGAATAACTCTCTACTAACTTGGTGGAGTTAGTGGAAGAAGTGCTAAATCCTCAATAATTTGATGGGTTAGTGTAGAAAGTGGGTAATTTAACTTACTTGGTCCCTAAATTTTTGTATGCCTATATAAAAACATATTTTATAAGTCATTATGTAACATTGAGTACATTAAATCATTTACAAGAGAGTTTAAAGCTTTGTGGGAGTGTTCGTATTTACAAATTTAATAGAGCGATTTATTATAAAATGCTTCGAAGAGGAAGTCACTTGAGTCCTTTGTATTGATTATTATGAATAGTTTAATGAGTGGTTAACTTTTATTATATCTCTCTAATTTGTCCCATTTGATTGATTTATATCAAACACTTGTATATAGATAGTGTGAGTAAAACACCTAAACGTAAATGGTATGAGGCATTCGAAACAAACAAACTTATTATAAGGTTGAGTTAGGTTTTGAGACTTAGGTTTGACTACCATATGAGGACTTTAACAATTATATCCAATTTCATTACACTTGTAAAAGCCCCATAACAATTGATATTAGAGTTAGATAGTAACAAACTAGTATAAAAGCTCTAAGAAGGATAATTGGTATTAAAGCTTGGTGAGAAATTCTTTCATTATTAGTAAACAATAGTTAGTGGAAGCAATCTTATGGAAATAGTTGCTAGAATAGAGGAAATCATTGGTCCCATAGCCCTAATAGAAAAGGGTATAATTCCTTTCTTGAAACGATTTGAAGATTTAATGATTTAGCTTTAAAAGGCAAAGAGAGCATTTGAAGAATAGTTGAAAGCTCACAGGGATATAAGCTACAACTTGTTAATGCTCAAATTTACTATGTGGAGTTTGATTAAAGAGCACTTTAATGAAGGTGTAAGAGTCACAATTTTTTTATGCTAAGTAGAGTGCCAAAGAGATCGAAAATGTCTTATGAGATATAGAACAATACTTTGCAATGACAAAGTGTCTGATTGAAAGAGGGTGTCAACCAGAACAATATATATAGTTGTTGATATAAAACTATGGTGGAGGAAAGAGACCTTTAATAATATGAATGTGAGTAGACCTCCTATTAACACTTGAGAGAAACATAAAGAAGAAGCTAACATATCAATTCATTCCTAATAACACTTTTTGGCTTATGAGAGAAGTCTTGAAGTGGTTAAAACAAGATGACTCGATGTAGGAGCACGTGAAAAAATTCACATCTTTAATATTAGACGTGCAAAATATGTCAGAAGAGGATAAGTTGTTCAACTTTATAAGTAGCTTATAAGGTTAAACATAAGTTGAGTCCTAGAGGAAAACTATAAAGGACCTTCCTAGTATAATTACGACTGTGAATACCTCGGTATATCTCTAAATGCCACCAATCATTCAAATTTATGGAGAGGGAAAAAAGAATAGTAGAACTTAGAATGGATAAGGGAAAGATGAGGAGAAGGTGTATAAAACTTTTCACTATAAGTGAAAGAAATAATTAAAACGAAATATCGATTGTTTCATTTATAAAGGTCCATTCTTTTCTCAAGAATGCTTTAAATGAAAGGTGGGTAAGGAGCAAATAAATTCCATAGTCACGAGAGATCAAGCAAAGAGAGGTGAGGACTCGATAGAAGAAATCTACACCAATAATTATACTATATTATACGCAATAGGCCTTAAGAAAGAGCATCTAAGTAAAGAAAACTAATAGAGAGGGGAAATAGTATGTAGGTGATGTGCCAATACAAACGAAGATGAATCACTCATGAAGGAGTGCCTATGAATTATTTTGATGAGGGTGTCAAGTTTTTTTTTTGGGTATGGATGAATAGTTGGACCTTTAAATCTAAATTGCAAATCGTGTAATTGTTGGTGAATCTTGTTCGAAGCTTAGCACTTGGGGTAACACTTGAGAGTTTATTGGAAAGTTCTTATTGAGAGTTTCGAGTAGCAAGTTCTTAAGCATTTTTATTGTAAAGTGCTTCGAAGAGGAAGTAACTTGAGTCCTTAACACAGAAAATTGTGAATAGTTTATAAAATGTTGAGTTTTGTCATATTGCTCTCTTATTTGTTCCATTTTGATTGACTTGTGCTAAACACTTTTGTGTTGATAGTGTACCTAAATACGAGTGGTGTGAGGTGTTAAAAAATAAACAAACTTGTTGATTGACGATCACAAGAAAAGGTTAAGCTAGACTATAAGACTTAAGATTGACTTCTATACGAGGGCTTTGAAAATTTTATCCAATTTATTGTACCTCAAAATGTCCTTGTGATAGCAAACATTTGCCTTTAGAATATATCACAATGAGACAATTATTGATCAATTTAGAATCGAACTTTTCAAGATTTTAGTCATCATCGAGGCTAATGCTTTTCCCGATCACCCTCGTAAAATTTTCTTGGACTATTGTACTTATTTATTGATGTCTTTAATATTATTTTTCTAAGATTTTAGAAAGTTTAGTTTAATAAATAAATAAATTATCTATTAGTAAATTAAACTATTTTTCTTAAATCAATCAATTTTTGTATATAAAAAGTTATAATAAATTAAATCAAAAAATAGATAGATTCATTTTTTTCCGTTGAATTGATTAGTCCAATAAAATTTTTATATCATTGTATGTAACAATTGAACGAAGGTACTAAAACTGTAATAAGTAGTACAAACCTTATTTCGCACCCATGATCGGTCATGAAAGGATTAAAAACGAAAGAATGTGGAATACCTGATTTTGGTTCTATCTCTTATTCTGAAGAAGTTTTCGGGCACTAAATGAGCTCCAATCTCTCGAGACCTTTACGAAAAGTATTCACCGGCATGTGGTCTAGGCCTTTCTACAGTTTTCTCAATAAGTAAGCTCTCTTAACGGGTCAGAGATTTTGTATGCTTACGATTGATATGAGCAATTGTAGGAGGCCATAACCTATTTATATAGCTTCTATATCGGGCTTCCCCATCACAAGGTCGATACGGATCAGGTCCACATTAAAAGGGATCCACTTTCTACCCAAACTTTGCCCCATTAATCTAGATCATTTATTGGGCTACTTTATTACCCTTATTTGGATCAAATTACGTAATTTAATTGGTAATTAATTAAAAAAATCAAAATTACAATTAACAACTGTCCACTAAATAGGAAATTGACAATTTTGCCCTAAGGGCAAAAATGTCTTACAATCTCTCATTTGGACAATTATTAATTGTAGTTTTAATCAAGTTCAAAACAGTTTGAAAATCTAGTTCAGTGACGCTATTATATTGGCACCAAAAATTTTAAAAACAATTGATCCAAAGGTAATGAAAGTCTTACATCCTGTTTTGCTAGGCTTTCGATACCAAAAAATATCAAACACATATGTCATGTGTGACACAAGTCCAATATAATCACAAATACCGAATACCTCACTAACATGAATAGAAAAATGGAGTGTGACAGACTATGATGATACCTTTATGATCTAATATGTATCATCTTCGTCTATAGGTCTCGATTTTTCTATCTTTATGTTAAACTGCATGTGCTAAACTGCAGTAGAGAAATCCTATTTTCTCTCACCGAATGCTAAACAACATTATATAAAATTTGTTTCCCTCACCAGATGCTAAACAACATTAGAGAAAACCTTTATGTTCTCCAACTGAATGCTAAATAGCATTAGATAACCTTTATGAGATTAAAAAACTTATATCCTCTTATGTCATATGAAACTTTAAGGATATTCGTACAAACTTTATGTGTTTAATGACATAGGCTCAAAGTCAATCTTTATAAATGCCCAATGACCTTTACAATGCTTAAGATCAACACAAATCTTAAGACTTCTACATGTATTATGACTATATACAAAATAGTTATTACTTAGGAAAAAATATGATCATCTTTATTAATAAATAATTATAATTTCATAATACAACAAAATATACAATCATTTAAGGAGCAAAATACAGTAATCCCTAACTACTGATGCCTAAGGATTTCAACACGCCTATACCGGATATATATCTAGCAAAAACTAGCGGGTGAAGTCCTTTAGTCAGCGGATCAACTAACATCTCCTCAGTCCTGATGTGCTCCACTTCAACGTCACCCTTCTGGATCACTCCTTTATGGTCAAATACTTGACCTCCAAATGTTTATACCTTGTGATACTCTTCTTGTTGTTACTGAACAACACTGTAGCAAGATTATCACAATACAACCGTATGGGTCTAATAATCAAATCCACCACAGATAACTCTAGTTTCTGAGCCAAACTGCCAATGTAGCAGCTCCATAACATGCAACAAACTCTACATGCATAGTCGAGGAAGTCACCAGTGTCTACTTGACACTCTTCTACGATACCGCACTATCTGCCAACATGAAAATGTATCATAAAGTGGACTTGCAATCACTTAGACACATAGCAAAATCAGAGTCCGTATACCTATGAGGTTCAAATCATTGACTTTTTTGTATGTCAACGTATAATCCTTGGAACCCTTTAGTTATCTCAATACTTATTTGACTGCATTCCAATGGTCCACACCTGGGTTAGCCAGATATCGACCTAGCAGTCCAACAGCAAATGCAATGTCCATTCTAGTGCACACTTAGGCATACATCAGGCTACCAACAACACTAGAATATGGAACATTTCTCATAGCCCCTCTCTCTCAACCTCATTCTTTGGACACTGTGCCAAAGATAATATCTCTTCATGAGAGATAGGTGCTACAATAAGTCTACATTCAGTCATATTAAACCTTTGTAACACACGCTCAATATACACGCTTTGCGAGAGGCTCAATGATTGTTGAGATCTGTCTCGGTGAATTTGTATACCGAAGACAAAAGATGCTTCACCCAAATCCTTCATGTCAAAATGTTTAGCCAAAAGTTGCTTAACTTCATGCAACATGGTCAAATCATTTGACGCAAGCAAGATATCATCGACATATAGTAGTATGAAGATGACCTTGCTCCCCCTAACCTTATAGTATAATCATCTTTCGACTTTGTTCTCCACAAAGCTGTATGAGGTCAAACCTCATCAAACTTTAGATACCACTGTCTGGAAGCTTGCTTTGAACCATATATTGATTTATTCAACTTGTAAACCTTGTCAGTTGCATCCTAATTCTGAAATCCTTCAGGTTGCTCCATATAAACCTCCTCATAAAGGTCACCATTTAGGAAAGTAGTCTCAACGTCCATCTGATGTAGCTCTACATCATAATGAGCTACTAATGCCATACACTCTAAATGCATCCTTCGAGGATACAGGAGAGAAGGCAATATTGAAGTCAACTTCTCTCTGAATGAATCTCTTGGTAACTAGACGTGCCTTAAACTGCTCAACTTGACCCTTTGTGTACTTCTTGGTCTTAAATAGCCACTTGTAATTAACAGGCCTGCAATGTTAAGGAAATCCCATACCTTATTATACCTCATAGATTGCATCTTGTCCTTCATTGCTTCCCACCACATATCTGCATGGAGTCCAGAAACGGCCTCTGAAAAAGTAGCTAGATTCACAATATGTCCAATGTTATAATTTTTTCACCCAGATAGACTATGTAATCTGATGAGATAACAGGTCACCTCTCTCTGGTGAATCTGTGTAACTACTCAGGCTCTTATACCTCACAAACCTCTTCCTAAATAGGAGTAGGTTCCTATGCCTACTCAAGCACGGTACTCGTGCCTTCATCCACCGGAGTTGACTGTATGAGAAGCAGATACGAAATGATTGTAGTATCCGTCCTTCTAACTTTCTAGAGGATGTGAGGATCCTCCCTCATCATAGACATTATATTCCAAGAACTTTGTCGTCTGTGATTCCACTATTTTAGGCCCTCCCTCTCTATAGTAAAATCTGTAGCCCTTAGAGTGGTCAGGATAACCCACTAAATAGCAATGAGTTAAACAAGGTTGCAATTTACTCTCATTAGGATTATACAACCTCACCTCAGCAGGCAGCCCTATACGTGAATGTGTGCAAAGCTTGGTTTCCTTCTAACCCAAAGCTCAAAAGGCATCTTTGACACTGACTTGCTCGGGACTCTGTTCAAGATATATAATGTCGTCTTGATGGCTTCACCTTAAAGGTATTCAGGTAGGTTAGTCCTGCTCCGCATTGACTCATCATGACTTTTAGGGTGCGATTATGCCATTCGCCCACACCATTTTGCTCAGGACTACTTGGCATAGTGAACTGAGCCGCTATTCCAACTGATTCCAAATACCTGGCAAATGAACCTTTTTCTTGTCCTGCAACCCTATATCTACCATAGTATTCCCCTCCTCTATCAAATCTTAAAAATCTTTATTGATCTTCCTAATTGGTTCTCAATTTCAGTCTTGAAGATCCTAAATTTATCAAGAACTTCATACTTCTCTTTAAGCAAGAACACATAACCATATCGAGAATAATCATCTATAAATGTTAGGAAGTATCTGGCATTACACAACATGACCGTATAGGGACCACTAACTTTCGTATTTATGAGGTCTAATAAGCCTGAAGCACGAGTTGACCCCTTCTTCTTTATCTTGGTCCAGTTTCCCCTACAACAATTGGCACATGTCTCTAGATCATTGAAGTCTAGAGTTGGGAGAACATTATCTTTTTTCAATCTCTTAACCCTATCCCTGGAAATGTGGCCAAGACGTTTCTGCCACAACATGTACGATGTGTCTTTTATGGAGGTCCTCTTTCGAGTAACAAGTTCGGCAACATAAGAAGAGGCATACATCTCATTAGAAGTAAGAAACATACTATATAGTCCATAGGATAAGAACGCAGTATCGATATGTCTTGTATTGATAGAAAGATTTACAACTATATTATTAAATACAAAACGATAACCTTCTTTATCCACAACTGATACAAATATCAGATTTCGTCTAAAAGATGGTACATAAAATATGTCCCGTAGATACAATACAAACCTCGTATTGAGGTTTAGTCCTACATCTTCTACATATAAAACGTCCACCTCCTCATTGTTGCCAATCATCAGCTTCTGTTCCCCTCTAGTCAGCCTTCTTCTAGATATGAACCCCTGCATCTTGGAAGTAACATGGTTAGAAGCTCTACTATCTAACCACCAAGAACTTGTTGTGGTTATAGCCACATTGGATTCATGAATCATAAAGGCCGAAGAGTTACCTGACAGCTCCTGTTTGACCTTCCAAAGCTTGTACTTCAGGCAGTTAAACTTCCTGTGCCCCTTCTTCTTACAGAAGAAGCATCTCATACTCTTAAGGTCATGTGGGCCCTTCGCAATGCTCAACTGCCCACTTTGAATTTGAGGAGAGTTGGGCATCTTACCCTTACTTTTAGGCTGTTGAGGTTTAGTCGTCCCATTACCTTTCGCAGCTGCAAACATAGCTGAATGAGGAGAGCTCTTGATTTTCTCCTCTGTTGCAGCACACCAGGAAATCAACGCATTGATGTCCCATTTCTCATCCTGTGAGATGTTGGAAGTGGTCAACATCTCAAACTCCTGAGGAAGAGTGTTTAATGCCTGATGCATTATTAGCGAATCAGTGATCGACATATCCAGTGCCTTCAACCTATTCTGAAGGTGCACCATCTGAATGATATACTCCCTTACGCCTCCCTCTTCAGTATTTCCTTGATCAAGGCACTATGTTCAGCATGAGAAGAGACCTTGTATCTCTGGGATATGCTATCTATGAAGTCCCGCGCTACGTGATCACAAGGTTACACACCTAAATTTTACTATTTATAACCTTAGTAAATTCCGCAAGTGCATGGGTCATTCTCGTAGTACCTAAAGTGTCAATCCCACGAGGAAACCTAATCTTGTCCTAAAATCTAAGGTCGTCCTAAACTACAATAATTATAAACAAATAACTAATGCATAAATTAAATCAATCTACAATCAATTATGAGAAATTAAAGTGTCGAAGTGTAAACAAAATGGCAATCATACAACCCAATATGAAATTAACCTAGAAATCGCCAAGTAAGAGAAAGGGGATTTTGTTTCAAAATTAATGGAAACCTAACCAATTATGCAATCACTGACTTAACAGGTCTAAATGGTCCTAGGTTGAATTACTCTCTCTCGAGTTATAATTCTTAACCCTAATTGATGATCCCTAATTTAAATTATTAAATTGCGATCTCTCGATTTGCAATTGACCCAAAACTTAAATTAGTTCTAAGTTGTCTATTAACCTTCCGGGAACTTATGCTCGATCTCTCATTATACAATTCTACCGGTTTGATTCAATTCTTAACCTATCAATTCACCTAACTTTTGTTAGCTCAAATTGATTATTTTTACCCGGCTCAGCTTCTCAGTTATTGCCAAGTTATTAAGAATATAATTGAAATCACAATTAAATCAATAAAAACAAAATCAGTCGATTTTTATTAATCTCAAAAATCAAGATCTAAAGGTGAGTATAAACACAAACTCAACATTCAACACAAACGATTCTCAACACTTATTTTAATCGTATACATGAATAAAACTGAAATAAATAGAAAATACGTCGGGAATGGATGGGGAGGCAGGGACAACAGGAAATTACCTGTTCCGGGAAGTACGTCGGGTCAAGCTCTTCTTCGTGTTTCTCTTCCTTTGTCTCCTTCCTCAATCTCTTGATTTCTCTCTAGGTTTTCCCGTGGAATTGGCTGAATCAAAGCTACTTGCACGACTCTCTCAGCTCTTTAAAGACTACTACTTCTGACTTATAATGTTCGATTCATACTTTTGAGACTCCAGGTCAAAGTTAGGGTCAAAATGGTCTAAAAAATCTTATAAAACTTGAGTTTTTCTGTCAGCCCCATCGCGGGCCGCGATCGTGGCCCTGCTTGCCATGATCATGGCCAGCGCCTTAACCTTTCTGTAACTATTATAGCCCAATACGCACGATCGTGGCCTTGCTACTACTAGCTCGTCCTTCTCTGTCACAATCGTGGGCTATGTCTTTGACCTAAAACTCTTCGAATCTTCTCCGTTTATCCTGAAATACTAACAAACGCATCATGGTACCTCAAAAATATAACATTTAAGCTCAAAGACTTAATCTAACCCATAAAAACACAAAAACACTCAAACTAACATAATTAAAACCTAAATACATACTCAACACTCAAATTCCCACTAAATACATAACAAATTAAACCCTAAAACATCATACAATTGACAACTATCACTACGGTCGTGTCCGCCAGTCCACTGAACAAATGATCTGGTATCGACTTCTTAATGGTCAAATAGCACATTCTATTTGACCTTTCCCAGGTCGCCATAGCTGCTTTGTCAGCTTCTGAGCTGACATCTGTAAGTGGGGGAGACCGCTCGATGTGCACGACCATGCTGACGTTCGCCATCTCCAATGCGAACTCCACGTCCTTCTTCCACTTCCTGAAGTTGAAACTAATCGAGGTTTCAATGGTGACAACATTATTGTTGATCGAAAAGGTGACTAAAAATAGAAAAGACAATGTCAAAATCAGTATAAATGCAGGATAACAGCGATACTTTAAAGCATTAAAAAAGTATCTATATCAAGAATCCGATCACACATATTATGAAACATCTTTGGGCTGAATACATAATATATGCAATTAGACACTCGCATAAAAGTGAACAGAGTATAAACCGTTAACTCTCACGACACTACCACCTTTGGGTGAATAGATCATTTAAGCAACGACTTTCCTCCATCTGATGCTTTTATAAACATCTCAAAACTTTATGTAAGGCCAACACCTTTAGATAGAATAACTAAACATAAAGCGAGAGACATCCCCCAACATGTAAGCAGAATAATCCAAAATATTGACTTGAAAGGTCACTTTGGTGACTACATTCTCATTAGTATCTCATAAAGTCCATTAACACAAGGAATACAATTTTATGTCATCCTCACATTTTTTATGGGCATAATATATGTAAAAATTAATTATAAATGAAAAAATTAAATGCATAGTTAAATAATCACATACAAAAACTGAAAATATTGTCTTTAAACTTTATTTGAGATTTTTATTTAAAAATTCTCAATAAGAGGGTCCATCATACTTTTCCAAATATCGAACCTACCACACGAGACATAAAACTTTAAATGTCTCCTTTATGTACAATTCGGAGTACGAAAATGCACTCAAAATCAATATTTAAAAAAACTTTAAAAACTTTTCTAGAATCCAATTACCAATGTAATAAATCTAGAAAAATTAAAAAATCACTTTAAAAAATTCTCCGACTCGAAAACTGAACCAAAAATACCTGAGATAGCTTTTAGGGGATTTCTAAAATTTTCCTTTTTTTGGTACTGTGCCACTATTCGTAACGCCAGCCGCTGACGTGGAGCCCACGTCACTGTGTGTGGGCGGAGAATCACGCGTGCGCTACACACGTGCGCACCGACACTCCCCAAATGCCTCAGACGTGCAGTTACTGTGTGGCCTCCATTCGCGTTTTCCACATATCCATATCCGTGGGAGTGCGGGCCGCGTCTCGCCCTTGTGCCCCAAGCGCGACATGGATCGCACTCCAAGTGACGCTCTGCGGCAGCACATGATTGGCATGTGCGTCGCATGCTTCAGTCGCATCACCTCCCGTGTGTCACTGTAGTGCTATCGGGCGTGTGCACTAGCACACCTCTAACGCCGAAGGCAATTTTTGGCGTCCTGGAATCCTATTTTTCGCTCCGTTTGACTCTTTTTTATAGTTAGCCTTATGTATACCACTTCTATGTAATTATTTACGTAAAAAAATTGAAAAACGAATAAAAAACGGAGAAAAACCATATGAGATTAAAAACCAAAAAACTTTTGTTTCCAACAATCTGATCACGTAATCGCTCTGATACCACGTTTAATATGTAGCACAGACCTTATGACGTACCCAGGATCGGTCATGAAAGGATTAAAAATGAAAGAATGCGAAATAACTGATTTCGGTTCCATCTCTTGTTCTGAAGCAGTTTTCGGGTACTACACGAGCTCCAATCTTCCAGGACCTTTATGAAAAGTATTCACTTGCACGTGGTATAGGCCTTTTTACAGTTTTTTTTAATACGTAAGCTCTCTTAACGGGGCAGAGATTTTGTATGCTTACGATTGATATGAGCAACTATAGGAGACCATAACCTATTTACATAGTTTTCATATCGAGTTTCCTATTACAAGGTCGATATAGACTAAGTTTACACTAAAAGATATTCATTTTTTACCTGAACTTCAACCGATTAATCTATATCATTTATTGAGTCACTTTATTACCTTTATCTGGATCAAATTACGTAATTTAACAGTAATTAATTGAAAAAGTAAAATTACAATTAATAACTTTCCATTAAATAAAACAACTTATCCACGCACATGAATTATGATCCATTTCCAAGCACACACGAATTTCCCAAGCCGAATACCCTCTCTTATTTCAATTGCCAAATAACAAAATACAATGAACAGTTAAATCACGTAATTCCATGTGTCAAAGTCAGGTCAGCCCCTTGCCTGAGACAAGATGGCAGCCGCAAGTTTAGTCCAGTGATGTCACTCGCTCACATTTTGTTAATAATTGTCAATGCTATTAATCCATTATTAAAATATTTTATCACATCAGCCAATTTAATATTAAAAATTTTAAATGTTTTTTTTCAATTTAATATATTTAATAATTTTTATTCTTAAAAATTAATTAAATTAATTAAAATAAATATATTATTTATTATTAAAATATTTTATCACATCAGCCAATTTAATATTAAAAATTTTAAATGTTTTTTTCAATTTAATATATTTAATAATTTTTTTTCTTAAAAATTAATTAAATTAATTAAAATAAATATATTATTTTTATTTGATAATTTTTTAATTAAAAATTTAATAGATAAAAAATTCCTTTTAATATATTTTAAAACTTTAAAATTTATTTAATTTTATAATAATTTAATTTTAATTAATAATTTAAACTTTAAATCTCACTGTTAATAAAATGCGCACCACGCAGACGTGCTTGTTTTACTACTATTATCGTATATTTGCTTGAGCAGCAAGTCACAAGCGTGGACAATCTTTCCTTTTTATTTTTTCATTTTCTCTCGAGGTCTCTACCCGCATTTTTTTTCCTTTTCTATCACACTCTATCTAAAACCCACAATTTTTCTAGATAAATTATGTAGGGATAAGCTTCAGTTGATCGAGAAAGCAAGTGGGTTCTCGAGTTTCTAGGATTCTATTGAACCCCTTTTCTTTTCTATTCGTTTCTTCTATCCTTTCTTTGATTTCGGTAGTGTGATAGTGATCATGACGGTTGGGGTGGATTCTTGCTTTTCTGGTGGCGAGAAGTCGTGGCCCCCAGGGTTTAGGTTTCACCCAACTGATGAGGAGTTGGTTTTGTATTACTTGAAGAGGAAGATCTGTGGGAAAAGCCTGAAGCTTGATATCATCCGCGAGCTTGATGTTTACAAGTGGGATCCTGAGGATTTGCCCGGTATCTTTTTTAATTTTTGTTTTTGCTTTTCTATCATGTTACGGCCATCATTACTGTTTGTTGGCGACCTTGACTTGTTTAGATTAGAATTTTTGGTCTTTTTTTTTATTTGCTTATTGATTTTGATGTTTCCTGTATTTGGGTGAGGATGATTTCCTGTGAAATGTTTCGTTCCCGGTTTAGGTGCCTTGACTTGGTTGTAAACTTCCTTGTTTTATTCATCGTTTAGTTGATTTAGGACTGGATAGCTATGAACGCAATCTTGGCTGGGTTTACTTAAATTGAATTATCTGCTTATTCGGTTCTTGTGTTTTCTTTCGGGACTTGTTACTTTGGGTGAGTCTGGTTTGTTAATCGTTTAACAGTTAATAATGGGCATTATATACGCGGTGTTTGCAAATTGAATCATTCATGCCATGTATGACAATCATCTTCTGAATGGCTGAAACACGATGATACAGCTTCACTGATATATTAATTGGTATGTACGAGTTTCTATATCACTTTTAGACTCTGCTATCGTCATCTTTTAAGTGTTCTCTGCTCTTAATTGGTTTCTGTTGAAGTGCAAAGTTGTATGCCTGTAATGTCCTTAGCTGGTGTCAACAGATTCCTATGTGTTTATTTATGGACTGTGGAGACATGCAAGCTTCCTTAGAGAATTATGCTAGTTAATGGCTTGTTTCTCTTTCTTTGATTATTTTATTTTTTAATGGTTTGTTTAATTTTAACTTTCTGAAATGCCTGATACTGCAGTCATATGTTGACATAATACAAAATGAACTGAACGTTTTAGCACAAACCGTCTTTTTTTACCCTGTTTTGTTGAGGTGCGGGTCATAATTTTAGGGGGTGTATGATTGAACGGTTATCTGACAAAATTTGAATGATCTGCAGGGCATTCTATATTGAAAACTGGAGATAGGCAATGGTTCTTCTTCAGTCCAAGGGACAGAAAGTATCCTAATGGTGCAAGATCAAATAGAGCAACTAGACAGGGGTATTGGAAAGCAACAGGAAAGGATCGCATCATAATGTGCAATTCCAGGTCTGTTGGAGTGAAGAAAACACTGGTTTTCTATAGAGGCCGTGCACCTCATGGTGAGCGGACTGACTGGGTGATGCATGAGTACACTTTAGATGAAGCAGAACTTATTAGATGCTCAAATGTCCAGGTATCTTTTGTACTTCTATCAGTTACATTATCTATTAAGTGCTATTGCTGATTATTACTAATCTATTATTCATCACATGTTTGTTTACTGATTCAGATTTATTCTCTATGATAGGATTATTATGCACTCTATAAAGTCTACAAGAAAAGTGGACCTGGTCCAAAAAATGGTGAACAATATGGAGCACCTTTTAAAGAAGAGGACTGGGCTAAAGATGATGAGGTAGATGTTAATAATCCTGTAACGCCACAGGATCTTGTTAAGCATAATCAAGCAACTGCTGTTGATAATACTAAAATTGTTGCCAAAGTCCAGCCACCATTAAGTAGTTTGGAGGAGTTCATGAGACAGATTGTTGAGGAAGATTTACTTGAGGAGCCAGCAGGATATACTTATGCTCCATTGCAGGTTGTCTTTGCTTAACTTCACAAATTTTCTTCTGATTTGCTGAATTCTTCCAAATGTCCCCTTTTGAATTAACTTTATGCATGAATTATTCTTGGTTTTTCTTTGACAATCTAGTGACAGCGGTGCTATTTCTGTTGAGTTTTGATTTAGTTTGAATTCAAAAGTATATCAGTTTTTTCTGTCATCATCTCTCGCAAAAATGATTTAAACAAGACTAAGACATGTTTCTCTTATGTTTTCTCGTCCTTATTTTTTCACAGTTGTTGTTTTCTTGGGTAGAGTTTAGTTCTGTAATCTGTCTAAATTCTGACAGGTTGCTGGTGAAGAAGAGGCAGAAAGTACATTAGTAGATCCATCTTTAAGAGAAGTTATCTTTCATGAGCCATTCTGGATGTCATCTGGAGGTTGTCAGCAGTGGGATGGAAAGCAGGCCAACTTTGACTCTCAACATTCAGCTCCCTCTAAATTGCAGTTGCTTGATGCAGCTGAGATCAGCTCTTGTGCAAACATTTCTCCATGGTCACCCCATCTCCGTGAGGATTTCCTAGAAATTGATGATCTCCTTGGTCCAGAACCTGTTCCTTCTTCTACTGAGAAAACTGTGGACAACTCTCCATTTACAGAATTTAATGGATTGAGTGAGCTTGTGCTTGATGAAGATGCAGCTATGCTTTTGCATAAGTTGGGAGTTGTTGATCAGGAAACTGTTTTACATCAACACATAAATCACCCTGGGAATAATCCAGTAAACCAAATTGCTTACCAAGAGGAGCAACGTTCATTTCCAAACCAAGTTGATTGCCAATTGCTACCAAATATGCTGGCAGATCAGGTGGATTTCCCATTGCTGCCACTTCCAGAGCTAAGTGTGGCTGACTATGGACTGCCGTTGCAATCTCTCTCAGGGGTAAATGTGGCTGATAATTTGCAGACAGAGTCGTGTGATGCTAACTTTGTGACCAATCAATGGCTTCCTGAACAAATGAGTAATGCCTTTATGGCTTCAGGATCAATTCAAGGGCCTCCATCTCAAAAGATTCCAGGTATATATTATGTCCAACTTTGATTATACAATAATTGTTTCAATTTTCTTCTTGGTGTTTTTCACTCTGAACATTTTTATTCGGGACATCGTTGCTGTCATTGTTGTCCATCCATGCATAGCTCCTGATCAGATGGATGGTCTGCAAGACAAAAAACCTTAAAACTGGGACCTTGAACCAGATTCAAGAGCTATTCAGTACAAGTGTTTCAGTTTCTTACATTCCTGAAATTAATTATCGGAATGTGGTAGTCTGATATTTGGCCATCTTGGTCATGCTCAGGTGTTTCACTTGAACCTTCCAATAATCATACTGGAGCTAATATAAAAGATAGTGGAAAAGAAGACGACGGTGCCACTGGCTGGTTACGTTCAACATTGTGGTCCTTGCTGGAGTCTATACCTACCACTCCTGCTTCTGCCGCAGAGAGTCCTTTGGTAAATAAGGCTTTCGAGCGAATGTCTAGTTTAAGAGTCAGAATGAATGTGAAGAATGTTAATCCTGATGCTTGTAATGTTCCTGTGCCCGTAAGGAGCACCAGTAGAAACAAGGGATTTATTTTCTTATCAATGTTTGGAGCAGTATGTGCGGTCTTGTGGGTTTTGGTAGGAACCCTAAGGGTGCTGGGGAGAAATAAGGGATTCATTTGCTAAAAATATTTATAGGATAGCTAAGTGCAGCATCTAGTGATTAGATTGATAACGGATAGCTAATGTATTTGCTTAGCGCCAATGAATCCACCTTGTCCATGGAGACTTGGATGTAAATAATGCATCTTACCGTTGAGAGCAAATTATCTGAAACTGATCACCTTTCCCGTTGCACGAGAAACTTTTTTGATATGATTTTCTTTCTTTATGGGTTGGCCATGATCTTGAAATGACTTAATTTGGCTATTACAAGTATCCTTGATTTATTATTTTAGGATAACATTAGGACTTAAGAAAAGGAATGATTCAGCTCGGATTATGAAGAAATACGGAAGTGAAATGCTGACTTGATTTTAATCATATCTGGAGCCACTTCTAACAATGAAATTGCAGCCCGGCAGTTTGAAAGGATAGGAGTGAAGCACTGTCATGTTTATTAGGTCTCAAGCAAAAGGTTGTTTGGACTGATTTATTTTACAAAATGAAATTATATAAAAATTGAAACCCAAATTTATTTAAATTGTTTTTTTTAATTTTATAATCTAATGAGCTCATTTAAAATCATTAAGTGTATTTGGCTTATAAGTGAAAAGGGGTTAATTTGATTGACAAGAAGAAATGCAAAAATGTTTGTGAGTTGTGACAAGCTATGCGAGAAGTGCTTCTTTAAGATTGTCCCAAAAGCTTCCTGTCGGTATTTTCTCTCGCTTTGCCTGCATAAACAAAGTATTACATGCATTCAACCTTGAGATCTCCGTTGGATAGAATAGAAGACAGTAAATTGGCTATGCAGCTTCATGTCAGACGACTGCCTTTTTCTTCTTTTGAATATCTATTTTTGGATGGTTGCTCTAATTAGGTCACAAAAGAAAATCTCAAAATTAAAATTAAAATGAAAATATATTATGGAGGATCATTCCCTTATTCTTATTAGAAGATAATAATTAAAAAAGTGTAAGGATTTTTAATTTTTTTCTTAACATATTAATGTTTTTAGAACTTTTTATTTTCATTTAAGTTACAATTTTTTAAAAGAAGTGGCAATATAATTCAAAAGAATGAACTATATGATCATTATTAAAACGTTAAGTTGGTCAAAAGTTTTTCTATTTTGGAATGTTAAGTTTATTAACAAAACCACTAAACTCTTGAAAATCCCAAAAAATGTGTCAGAGCCTCCAACTTCTAAGTTTTTCAAGCTCTTTCTTTTAGAGAGCCAACTCTAAAACTAAGACTAACCCATAAAAAATCGGTAAATTATTAGAAAAGTCCTAAACTTTAATTAATTTTATAATTATAGTTAAATTATTGGAAAAGTACTAAACTTTTCTGAATTTTATAATTATAGTTAAAGTTTTCAATTTTCATAAAAATAATATGATGTTAAACTCTCCATTATTAGTGTTGACATGGCAAATCATATCAATTATTATAAATTTCACGTGGATGCCAAGTATGCATAGTTTTCTACTTTAGATATTAATTTAATTAATATTATAGAAAAATAAAAACACAACCTAAACTAATATGCCTTTTCTCTAAAATTCCAAGGCAGTCACCGTAGTGGTGGTCGTACAGATAGCTCTCACGAACATACTGGTGGAGGCAATTGAGGTGTTGGAAAAGGAGGCAATGGTGACTAGCACTGGTGGGAGCCAGTGTTACGAGCTAAGTGCTTAAGACATGAATAAGTTGAGATGGATGTCCTTGATGAGCATGAATGGGTGGAATAAGATGGGTGGAATGAAAATTGGAGGGGAGCAGGAGATGATAGTAAAATGTAACTACAGTCATCTTGACCAAGACACTCTCTCTCATCTTTCTTATCAATTGGATCTCTACTTCCATGCATATAATAAAGGCAAGACTCTTTTGGTCAGTAAAGTTTCGCTGCGTAATTATACGGTAGATCTTGATGAGCACCATGGTTCATCACAGAAAGAGATCTGAATGTCTACAAAAATTGAAAGAATAGTTGGAAATCTTTTAGATAGCTCTTGGTGAGCAACATCTTCAAATGATCCTAGAGGAACTCGTTATAAGAAGAAGAAGAAGAAGAAGAAGAAGAAGAAGAGAGCAAGATTTGAAGAAAAATCCTATAACTAAATTATTTAAGGACAATGGCATTGATTCTCTGTATAATAACTATTGTGCTTCTACACGACTTTCTATTAAAGCTTGGTTAGGGTCACAGCTTGACTTGGGATTGGTGAAGGCAATAATTGAATACATATGCCTTTATGAAGCTGGTTGAGCAATTCTTGTGTTTCTTGCAAGTTAGGATGACATTTCAAAGATGGTTGACAAGATTACATCAAACAAACTTCTAGGAGACCAAAGCAAGTTTCTAATCCTTCCCTTCCATGGATTAGAGGAAACATGGAGTAATAAATAAAATACATATGAGAGAAATAGAGGACCACCAAACAAGAGAAAATTGGGGAAGAAGGAAAATTAGGATAGCTTATGTTTTCATTTTTAATATTAATTAAATTAATATTTGACATGAAAAACTATGTACACTTAGCATTCACGAAATTTATAATAGCTGATGTGGCTTGTCATGTTAGCACTATTAACAAAGACTTTAATGTTCGGATATTTTTAAAAAAATTAAAAATTCAAACATTTTATTGTTACTTTTTAAAGCTTGAGCTATAATTGTAAAATTCAATAAAGTTTGAGATTTTTTTTAGTATTTAATCCTAAAAAATATGCCAAAATTTTTATGCTCTTATTCATTAATACTTTTATTACTATATTTGCCTTCTATTAGACCTATTATACTTTTATTGATGCAGGACACCACTAGGAGCAAAAATAAATGTTTTAATGCAAATGTTTAGATTGTAAATGTCTTCAACTTTGTGTTTCCATCTCCTCTCCTTTCTCCTCTTCTCTTAGGATTCTCTGTTTGTTTTTTTTCTGACATAAAATTCAACATCAAGTTTGTAGTTGTGCTTTATACTCTAATCTAATCTCTATCAAACTACTCTTCTTCTATGCTATTTCTCTTCTTTGTACATTTTATATTGGGAACTCTGTTTGAAACTTTAAAACTAGAATAAGAAAACAAAAACAAAAACAAACTATAGATTCATAATTCGATATTTTATAGTTGAAGTAGCGATATCCTAAAATTTTGAACTTTGTAATTTTTATAGCTTAAATAAAATTTAACAATTTAGAGTGACTGTTAATGCTTGTTAATCAAATTAGAGATTGTTATAACATGTTTTAAAATTATAACAATAGGTAATCATGTCAAAATTACTTAAATAAAAAGAAAATTTTATGAAGAAATATGTTAATTTATTTTTTTGAAATATTAAATAAAATTATAAAGGAGAGGCTCCTAAAAGAGTTACAACTAGCAATAAAGTAAAATGTAAGGAAAAACTACATAACAATTGATTTTTGGTGAGCAAACTAACTACTTTAAAGAATCATCTTCTCTTATTCATTCCTTGCTGAACAAGCATCATTTCAAAATGGAACAAAGAGACCATTGAATTGATTCCTTGCTTACTATCACTATTAATAATGTTAGTTCAGTTTTTTGTTCCTATTAAATATTATTCAATATTTAAACATAATTTTTTATAAGAATGGACCTGAAATGATTCAAAATTTTATGAAAATTTAAGACATTCAATATGTTATTTGAAATAAAACTTAGCAAGTGATAGAACAACAACTAGAAAGGTGTTAAAGGCAAATTGGAAGAGAAATGGAGGCTATTCTAGTGTATTTCATTTATATTCACAAAATATGGGTAGGTTTAAAAAAAATGTCAAGTATAGAGAAAGGGATATAAGGTTTTTCTGTATGATTAACATGTGGTATATGACAATTATGATTTTTTAAGTAGGCAATGATATTTTTTAGGTTGATAATTATGATAATTTATGTTATTTATTGTCTATTTGTGTCTTGTTTAATTGCTTGCATATCTTAGTATCTTAATTTTAAAAATAATCATATAAACCCCAAATCAGGATTATGGTAAGTTGGAACTTTTGACTAAATTGGAAATTTCTTCAAAATAAATGTGCATGAATTACATATTATGTGACATAGTTATACAAGTATGTGTGATGTATGTGTTTAGGTGGCATGGAAACAACATTATGGTTTTAAGGACTGAATTTTATAGAGTTAATGCCTTGTATTTATGAATAGTGTGTTATCGTGACTTATTCACATTGTCTAGGACTAATTATCTAAGGTTAAATCCATGCATGTATGAGTCCATTGGCTATATGAATTATCTAGCAACTATCATGGGTGTGTATATTGCAATATGTGTGGTACTTAATACATTTTTTGTTGCATTTAATTTTATGATGGCTTATGAAATATTATAATTCCATGTTATTTCCTTAATAAGTGTTACATAGATAGGTGATAATGTCAAATATGCATAGTTTGTAAGAATTTATGCATATAGAGATTGTGAGATAATATTTTATTTATTTATTGTTTTTTGTTTGATATATACTACCTTGTTATATGCTATTTTAGGGGATGATTGGCAGGTTTTGAGCGTGAAACATTTGAAGTAAGATATAAGGAGTCTTATATTGAGATACATTATTGTAGTGGTAAATTAAGGTTGTTTAATTATTTCACAAGGATCGAGTTGATTTATGGGTGATAATTTTTTAATTATTAAAGGGATTTTTATAGTTATTTTTTAGTATAATTGTTCGTTGTGAGTTTGTATTGGTTGATTAGATTTAACCTAATAAGAAGGCTTAAGTGGATGAACCTTACCATTAAATGGTGGTCTATCGCGAGCCTAGTAAGGTTAGATTATACTTCGAGCATGACAAAGCGGTATTAGAGCTTTAGGTTTAAGGTAGGACGTGATCCTAGGGTATGGTTAGATAATTTTAGGTAGAATGAGTAGCTCATTAATGTAGTTTTGGTTAGTTTATAAGATTTGATTTTATACTTATTTTTTTTTGTCTTATAGATGCTGAAGAGGGTTTGACAAGTGACTTATGCTTAGAGTTTCAAGCTAAAACCTTTACATTTTCAATTAATTAAAGTTTTAAGGACAAAAATTATTTTTAAGGAGGAAGGATTCGATATTCCAAAAATTTGAGCTTGTAATTTTTACAGTTTTGATGAAATTTAAAAACTTAGGAGATTGTTAATACTAGTTAATTTAATTGGAGATATATTGGATATGTAAGGTGTAGGCTTGATTAATTGTGATGATAATATTTAAGGAAGGAGGAAAATTTGTTGAACAAGCATATTGGTTTATTTTACTACTACTATTGAACATTATTATGTCCTTTGGGCATAACTTTTGATACGAATATCAAATTTAGGTATTTTAGATATTATAGAAATTTAAGAGTTTTTTATACCATTACTAAGATATGCTTAAGGCTGATTTGACCTTATCAATCAACTAATATGCTCTAATAATCATTTAGTATTAGGCAAATTTAGGTCAATGGTAAATTAGTATCTCATATTAGTCAATCAATATATTTGATTTTTTTGATTTTTTTAATGAAGATAGTTGTTATTTTTATATAAAGTAAAACTTAGGAAGTGATGTAACAATACAAGGAACGTGTGATAAGTAACTTTGAAGGAGCAAGGAAGGGAATTCCAGAAGATTTCATTAGCATTCATAAGATTTTGTTATTGACATTTCAAGTACAGAAAAATAAATCTATGATACTTGTAGTATGATTACAAATGATATATGCCAAATACCCTTTTTAGGTTGATTATTATGATTATTTATAGTATTAGTTTTTAATTCATGCATTAATTAATCATTTGCATTTTGATATCTCAATTTTGGGAATAGATGAACTGATACTTTTGTCCAAATTTGTTAGATTAGGTTTTTGTTGTGATAAATATATCGACCATTAAGAAGAATTTTATTCTAGCTTTCTAATAAAATAATCATTTCCATCATAGAAAGGAGCCCTAATAATATTTTGACCTCTTGGCTAGATGAAGACGTAGATATGCTACGAAGATCTTTTATCAAAATTTTGTTTGAAATTATAATAAAATAGACTTGCTTTAATACCACTTATTAGTCCATAATGACATCCGAGTGAGAGGGGAAGTAGATGTTAGAGAACTTCAAAGAAATTGCAACTTAATAAAGACCTTTAATATATTTCAAATTGAATGATAAATTGCAATAATAATTTAATTTAGCTCAATCAATCAACTAAGAATAAAGTAAACAATATAGGGAAGAGAAGTTACAAATTGATTTTATGGTAGCTCGGTAAACAAACCTTACCTACATCTACTTCTTATTTTCTTTAAGGATTCCACTCATCTCTTCTTTTTGACTAAGTGAAGAGGAACTTTCTTACAATAGTATTTATTAGGCAAAGAGAAACAATTGTAAAATCTTCCTTGAAGGTTGAAGATGAACATCAATGCTTCTTGGAACACCCAAATGCAAGAAAAACCAGTCTCAATTGACATTTTACAATGTAAATGAACCATACTTGCTTACTTTAATGCTCAAGGGCTTTTAATCACTTTATAACCAATACATGAATGATTGTAAATGATGAAAACTCTTGTAAATGTGTTATTATAACTCCTATAAATTTTATAATTAAAGATGTTTAACATCTCAATTCCTAAGTATTTATACCCATATTAGGTCCAAAATATCATTAGATATAGAAACTGTTGTTATAATAGTTAGTAACAATCGATCTAACACATTGGTTAATCAATGTACTGTATTGGTCGATTAATGTATCAATCAATGTCATAAGCAAACTCATCATACATAACCTTTTTAAAGTTCTGTAGACATTGGTCAACCAATATGTATGAAAACACATATTCAAAGATTTTAAAGTTCTTTCAAAAATCAAACCTCACTTTTTTTTCACTAAAACTTAATCCAAAAATATTTTAAAAATTCTTCAAAACGTATTTTAAAAGTCAATAAAATTTCTTTGAAATTAAATCCTTAATTTCTCTTGATAGATGAAAACAATTTATAGATTAAGTTCAAGACATAATATGTTTATATATAAAGACCTCCTAAAGCGTTGAAGTCACTCAAACTTCAACAAAGAAATAGAAGAAAGATTACAAATGAATTTGTAGACTTGTTATGCCTTGATTGTCTTTGCTCTGGATCTTTTCCTTGCCTTGAATGTAATTAGTCTTCACAAATTGTTTTCTGACATCATTTCATATTATTTTTAATTAAATGATAAATCATTAATCATAATTATAATTTATTATCGTCAAAATATTGATTGTAACTTTCCTTGATCTAATAAATTTAAGTAGGAATAATGGTTGGATCTTTATAAGGACTTCTGAGACTTTAAATGTGAAACTTTTGATTATACAAACATGTGGACTTAGTACATGAAGATTTTATTTTTAATAATGATTCTTTAATTTAAAAATAAAATTGTTTTTTATACAAGTCTTTATTAATTCAATATTAATAAATAATTATGTAGCAATAACATTAATAATAAACTTAAAGCTGGATTATAGTTAAAAAATTTAATTTATAATTTTTAGTTTAACTGATATTATAAAATTTAAAACTAAAATTAAATTTACTTTTAAAAAAAAAATGAATTCTGGTTCTGGAACATCGCTCAGGACAAATAACGGAATAATTCAATTCGATTCAGATCATGCTTTCGGTAACAACGACCACCCGCAAACTACAAGTAAGTCCAAGGCAGACTCAATATCCACCCAGTAAAATCAAAAGTCCACATTCAGTCCAGCACACAATAATTATAAATGATAACCTCACCTGCCATTTTCCAATCCCTATTCTCACAACAAACACAAACTCACTCTCGAGGTAAAGAATCAAGATCAGATATGACAGAGACAACGATAAAAATCGGCGTGGTGGGATGCGCAGACATAGCCCGGAAGGTCTCGCGGGCCATCAATCTTGCCCCCAATGCCCATCTCGCTGCAGTGGCCAGCCGCTCGGTGGAGAAAGCTGTGACCTTTGCAAAAGCCAACAACTATCCACCCGATGTCAAGATCTACGGTTCCTACGAGGCACTACTCGACAACCCAGATATCGACGCCGTCTACATGCCTCTCCCCACCAGCCTCCACGTCAAATGGGCCTCCTTGGCTGCCCAGAAAAAAAAACACATCCTTCTTGAGAAACCTGCGAGTCTTAACGTTGGAGAGTTTGATAAGATATTGGAGGCTTGCGAGGCAAATGGAATTCAGATTATGGACGGGACGATGTGGATGCATAATCCTAGGACTCAGAAGATGAAGGACTTCTTGAGTGATAAAGACAGCTTCGGAGAGCTCAAATCGGTGAGTTTTAGCTTCCGATGTTGCCTTTTCGGGTTTTTTTTTTAACCACAAGGAAGTGATTTATGGAAATTTTGGTCGCTTCAATTTTCAGGGCCTCGTTTTAAAATTAATGCTGAGAACCTTTTTATCTGTTTTCTTTATTTCGTTGTTGGTTATTTAATTAGTAAATTATTTACTCTGTAAATTAAATTGGTTGTAACAAATTGTAACTTTATTTATCGAGTTATAGGAATTCAGGAGTTTTGTATCATGTAAATAGGTAGAGGAGGTTGTGATTTAAGGTTGAGTCCAGTTCTGTAGGCACAGCCGTACTACGCTGGATGAAGTATGTCGGGTGAAACGAGAGCCATGGCTCCCCAATTCTTGACATAATATGTTAGTTGTAGGTGATATCTATGTTGCCTATGAGCTTGTAGTTCAACGGCACAAGTTCTCCTTCCCCAATCAGATTAGGACCCAGTGATATTGAAAATGTTGAAAACATTAATACCCTTTAGCCTGACGTTTTTAAGAAAATGATGGATCGTCTTGAAATAAAATACACTATATCAGTATATCCCTTTTCTGCTGACTTTCCAACATCAGACTATATCATTTTCTTGTTTGTTATTCGGTTCTCCTGTTAGTCTTTATGGTACTTGCTATGATGAAAGGACACATTCAGAAGAATTTGTTCTTGCAGATACAAACTTGCTTTACGCTTTCAATGGATGAGGATTTTCTCAAGAATAACATCCGTGTGAAGCCAGATCTTGATGGTCTTGGAGCCCTTGGTGATGTTGGATGGTATTGCATCAGGGCTATTCTCTGGGCTGTTGACTACGAACTGCCAAAGACTGTCGTAGCCCTGCGAGGGCCTATATTAAATGAAACGGGGGTGATTTTATCTTGTGGAGCTTCTCTTCACTGGGAAGATGGTAAATTAGCAAGCTTCCACTGTTCTTTCTTGTCACATTTGACAATGGATTTTACCGCTGTAGGAACAGCAGGTACTCTGCATCTCAATGATTTCGTAGTTCCTGTTCAAGAGAAGGAGAGCTCATTCACCGCGGCGTCAAAATGTTGGTTTAATGAAATGGTGACGGGGTGGACATCAACAGCAAGCCAGCACATTGTTGCTGCTGATCTCCCCCAGGAGGCTTGCATGGTCAGAGAATTTGCTCGATTGGTTGGAAATATTAAGTCAAATGGTGCAAAGCCTGATCAAACTTGGCCATCGCGTACAAGAAAGACACAGCTGATACTTGATGCAGTCAAGGCATCGATTGACAGTGGTTTCGAGCCTATTGAGGTTGTAGAGTGATTTTAGTACTTTGAATGCGTTTCTATCTCCTTCAACTGTTAATTTTTTTACTGTGAATGAGGGCGAACCACTAAGATTGGCCCTAAGTTATAATAATGAGTATGTTGTCGTCCTCTTAAGGTTTGAATTTCAGTGTTGCAAAGTGAAATTCTGGTCCTTTATACACCAGAAAATAAAAGAACGAAACGCAAGGCCATGTGGAACTTTGTTTGTGAAGTTGTGTGGCGTGTATAGATCGTTGTTCGAACTTCTCTATCAGCTTTATCCTATTTACATGGGTGGTCTTCATTCTTTTTTGTCTCTCTTCTCTGACTACTTTCAAGGAACTTTTCCAAAACATTTTTATAGAGCTTTTCCCAAGATTAAGGCAAACAAAAACTTGATATTTGACCTGAATTCAGATTCTGAAAATATTTGACGAATCAATGCTTCAGCTAATTAAATCTGAATGTATCCCTGTACATGCATTTCTCTTGCCAGCACCAAAATTTAAGTAATAAGTTTATTCCTCCTCCTTTCCTTCATCTCTGCTTTGCTAAATGAAGACGGGAGTAGTTTTTTAGACTAAGAGGATGACATCTCGGCGACCACGATGACGGTGATTCAAGCAACCACACCACAAGAAGGACACAGATGATTTTGGTTTGGTGACATCTGCGAGGGGCTGCGTTGAAAATGTGCTGCAACTGAATGGTTGTGTCCTATACAAGACAACATAAAAGCTATTACAAGCACGGTCGAACATGATTTGAGTTTTTGGGGGCTGGCCGAATTAATGCCCAAACAAATTCGTATGGACCGTTAAAATTGTTGCATATACGAAATCAAGTGTATGATAAATAACAACTAGACGTGGTCTTTGGTTGAAAAACCTACGGATGAGGGGGTTGAAAAGTAAACTTTCAACACAAATAGCTTAATAGTTAAATTCCAAGACTTGCAGTGAAGAGGCTATTCGCAGTAGCATGACATTGATTACTCTTTTAAGGGTTTTGCAGTGGTAATATGGTATGATACAATTAAGCAACTGAAAGCGATCTCGATTATAGCAGGAGGAGGTATGCGTATATCTTGCAACCAAATATGCAAGAATATTAAGTGGCGAATGAATGGGAAAGGGTACAACATAGTTGCATTGGTAACTAATGTTGGAGGAAGTGATATAGTTCTAAGGGTATAATGATTATTCACACTAAAGGACATCTTACTTAATTATTACAAGAATTATGAATTTTCTATGAGAAGTGCAAAATTGAACGGCGAAGAGCAAAAACTGTCTTGACAACAATCCCAAAAAAGAAATTAGAAAAGATGCTAGTAGCGAATGACATAGTATGTCAATTCCTGGTGACGAAAGAAAGAAAGGGGTGAGAAAGACATGATGATGGCTCTAAGAGTTATGGTCTATATGTGGAATTAAATGACTGGATTACAGAGAGATTTTAACCAAGAGTTGAAACAATTCTTAGTGAAATATGATGTATTTGATCAACAAAAGGGTTGCCTTCGAACATATTCCACAACCATTGAATTACTATGAGGTACTGAGACCATTAATCTAAGGCCTTAGATAGTGGCCCACAAAGCTACTGAAGAGCTTGGTGAGGAAATGCTGGAACATGGAATAATTAATTAAAAAAGTGTGATAAGTGCTAATTATTATATTTTTAATATAATTTTGAGGACATTTGATTTGCATTTTTGATGATTTTTATACTATTTGATAGTGAAACTTATATTTTGTTTTTTAAGTCTTATCTTAACTCTTCGATAAAAAGGAAATGGAATTGTGCCAAGTCGGAGGCAAATTTTCTTATTTGAGTGCAATTTTTCCTATAGTTTTTTCACCAAAAAGAAATCAAAGTTAATCGAAAGCTAATATAGTGGACAACAACTTTCTAAAAGGATTCAAAGATCAATTTAAGCATAAAGATGTCAAAAAATTAGAGAATTAAATGAGAAAAATAAAGAAGTGGCACTTTGTGCGCCTATCACATTATGGGATGGCCTCTAGTTATAGCATAGGATATGCGCTTATCCCATAACATAAATTTGAGGAAGCATGGAAACCTAAATTCATTGGCCTTTAGGGACATCATTGGGAACCTTAGACTATAAATATCCCTCTAAGGGTTAATTAAGGAAATATTTTTTGGGGAACATAAGCAAGAATGCTAAAAAATCATAGTATGATTTGATCTTATTTGCAACGAAGTAAGAATGAAAATTTTCTTTTAAATTCCTTTACCAATACCACTTCAAATTCTATAATATGATTAATGCATATTCATAATAAAATATGAATCATAAATTCTTACATTATTGTTTAATTTGATATTTTTCTTGTCATTTACCTCATATTGCTTCTAAAATTGGTTTTTGCAACCATCGTAGCCACACACATGTATAGTCTCTAATAGTATTAATATTAACATGTTTAAAAAACTCTATAAGTTGTGTTGAGAGTATCATGTAAGAAATTTTAGCTCATTTAGAGCCTAAGTCTATTTATAATAGGCTTTTTTTAGATGTTTTAATAATTTAATTAAAAATCTTAATTAAACTCTAATTAGAATTATAATTACTTCTAATTAAATACTACTTAGGCCTAAATAAGATTTATTATCTTATATTAGTCTTTATTTATTAAATATCTCATATTTAATCTTAAAAGTTTCTTAAATTTACAATCAAGTCTAAACTGATTAAAATTACTTCTTGCTTTCTTCAACTGTTCTTTATATGTGACCTATTAAGTTTTTAAATATTCTGGTAATAGAATTAAACCTAAATCATATTTAGGATTATATAAATTAAACTTTTTTATTATATTCGAGATCAAGATTATCGTCTAGCAATGCGTTATAACCACCCAAATATTAAGAATATTAAAATAGTTTTGACAAACTTTTTATGCATAATTTTTTCATATAATTCAATTCTTTCATCATATAGTATTAAAATTAGACATAGAGTATATAACTAACATCTACTCTATTTAAGTCTAATCACTTATGTTTTCCATTATTAACAATTAATTCTATTAATGAAATTTATAAAATATTTTATAAAGTATCATTTTACTTTGTCCAAGGACTTTCTATATTAATATTAATTGAAAGTAACGGAACATTATCTCTAATCATTTTAGGGTGATAAATCATATATTTATCTCCCAACTATTTTCATATAATATATGTTTTTTCACTACTCTTGACTAGAATAGGTCACAAGTAATAACAAAAAATATAAATCCACATGTGAGATACTTTGAATATCTCACGTTGAAAGATAACTTACATAATCACCATAATGTGAATTTTTATAGACATATAAATAATGCTCCAAATGGAATTCTCATATCAGGTCAGTTCAGTGAACTTGTTATCTAACAAACATTTATATGTTTATTTAAGTATCTCTATACTTTAGTTTATAAGATAGACTACTTCTTTCATAAGGAAGAAACACAACATGTAATAATCATTTTATACTCTATTAATTTCTAAGCTCAATAAAACAATGTCTGGGAATAATTTTTGAATATTACTTAAATAAAATATGAATCTAATAAGTATGATCACATCATAATTTTATTTGTAAGTCACATTTATCCTATAATCTTTATCACTTGCATCTAAATTTTTATAAGGTAAATAAGGACTTGAAATAATCATGCAACTAAAATATGACCAACCAATTATTTGTAGAGCGTAAACTAAAAATCTCTCACTTATACTAGGTCAATCGTTTAAGTATTTTATACCATATCTCCATATGTTAGCATGCTACTACTAGTACATTGGCTTAGTAAGAGAATTCTACAAATTTCCCATATTAGTAACTTGCTTGAATATAATAACTTTCATCATAATTATCATTATAATTAAGAAAATTGCTTAAATACATACTTGAATCTTTGATGAGACCTTAACTCCTTTTTCATGCCTAATAAATCTATTTTCTATAGTATATTACTATATGAACAATACAAGGAACTATACCAAGTTCATTAAATCATTAATCCAAATAATAATTAAAATTTATTATGGCTTAGTAAGCAATTAATGCTACATATTGGAACCTTTATAATCTTAAAGTAATATTATTCCAAGTAAAATATATCTTAACTAAGATTTACTTCTAATGTTAATATTCATATAACTTAGGATTTACTTCTAAGTTGTATGACACATGAATATGATGGAAGGAGCTATTAAGAAAGTTCCCATACTATAAACTTAACTTGGGATTGTAAACACAAACATTTTATAGTAGGTTGAATTATTAGCTAAGTAATTGATCATTGCATCTTCATAGAGGACTATAAGCTTAAAAAATCCTGAGGGATTATAAGAGTTTATCAAGAACATTTATATAAATAATTGCAAGTAGAAGAACCCAAGATTGAAGGAAAAATCAAGTGGCATTTGTAATGTTAGGTGATGACAAGTTTGGAGACAAAAGTCCTTGAGTTAGAAGATTGGGATTAATAGCTCAACTAATATGAGTAATAAGTTACAACATTTATGGTGGGGGACAACCAAATGATGAATGTTAGGACCATACAAAATGGTAAATTTCACTGTACATTTTGATTTTATGGGGAATAGATCTCAAATTAACCAATATGGTAACATTTACTATGTAGGGTGGAGAAACCATCTTAACAATTTCATGAAACAATCAAGCTCCACTTAAATTTTGGAAACAATAATAACAAGAAGGAAGCTAACTGTTATGGAGCTTATAAAGAAACTCATTAATTTATCTAAGGCTCGCTTCTAGAGTACTGAAGCATCTCTTTAAAATTAATGACACTTCATCTATAACATAGAAATTCATATTGGAAAGCTTACTAAGCTTATTTTTGAAAGGCAACTAAGTGCTTTGCCTAATAATATTGAGCCAAAATTAAGGGAGCAAGTGAATTCAATAACTTTAAGGATTAGAAGAAAATTGCAAGTTAAAGGAAAAAAAAGCCAAAAAAGAAGGAGAAGACTGTTGTACAAGGGAACAAGGATGAAAAGAAGTTGAATTAGAAAGATGAGGAGCTAAATAAGGGAATGGTCAAAGGGTATAAACAAATAACTCCTTACTAGAGCAGGCTTAAGATAGATAAAAAGAAAGATAACTTTGATAAGTTTTTGGATCTTTTAGGTAATTACATATTAATAATAACTTTTGTTAAAGCTTTAACATAAGTGTTGAAATATACCATATACTTGAAGGATCTCCTTTTTAATAAGAAGAAACTCAATGAGTGGTCGATGGTGATTCTATGTGTAGAGTGTCCTTCATCCTGCAAAACAAGCTACCCCATAAGATTAAAGATAAATAGTCTCACTATTCCTTGTAATATTGGTTAGCTTATGGATTGAAAGGACATTAGCAGACTTAGGAGCTATAATTAATTTAAAGTCATATAATATGTTTAAGAAACTAGGATATGACGAACCTAACTTAACTAGGACGATCATTCAATTTATAGATAGATCAATTAAATAACCAAGCAGCAATGTAAACATATTTTGGATAAGGTTCATAAGTTCATCTTTCTTATAGATTTTATGATTTTAGATGTTAATAAAAGAACAAATCATTTCATTTTATTAAAATGAATAATTTAGAATTTTATTTGTAAATAGTTTTTATTTGTTAATATGTATTTTAATTACTAAAATAAAATTTATTTGAAATTTAATTATTTTAAGACATTTTAAATTTAAAATATATTAATCAAATAGTTATCAAATTTAAAAATATTTTTATTTTTCCAAAAATTTTAAATTTTAAACTAATTATAAAATTAAAATTAATTAACATTAGTCTTAATTCTTATTAATAATTAATATTAAATAATTGGATAACATATATTTAGTTAATACTAAATCAAATTATGAAAAAATGAAACAAAAAATAAACTAGTTTTTATATTTTTCAAAAATATTTGAAGAATAAAAAATATTATTCCTTAAAAGGAAGTGGATGTACAAAGTCATTAAGGATTATATTAGGAGCAATTGCAACTTGTTACGTTTCTAGTCAAAGCATGAACATTTTCCTAACCTGAATTCTATTTATGTAAGTCTTTAATTGTTGTTGATTTTAAAGCTAATTTTGTGCTTGATCTTGAATAGGCTTATGGGTAATATGATTTTGTCACTTATGGACCTAATGAACTCTTCATCATTTTGGCTTAAGTTAGAGAATGGTCTTTTGTTTCTTTCATCCCATAAACCTATGGTCAAATGATGTATGCCAAACATCTATCTTCTTCATTCATGTTTTTGAGCTTCATTCTCCATTCTATTATTTCATTCCACCTAATAGGAGGATTCACTACATTACATGTTTATTACATACTTTCAGGCATTACTTGTGAAAATTACATTGAAAAAATAGATAATTATGAGATTCTATCTCCATCTTACAGAGAACACACCATTTAGGAATGTATAAGAACTTTCCTCATATATCCAATGTGGAAAGCTTATATTAAACTACTAGCCATATAGTGTGTGTCGCTTTAGGGTAGTGGTCTTTACACCTGACCATTTTGTTCTAGCTTACTTGTAGATTGGCCTCATTGTATAACAATCTACATGAAGCATTGAAGTAGTTCCTAGAAGCCTCTGAATTCCATAACACTCTATCCTATATGTTATTCTATAATTTATATTGATTAAGAAAGTGACTTTAATTATGTTAGGGCATAAGCTATATTTTCATTTGGATGAATATTAATCCCTAGAGGCAACTATAGTTTTCATAAATTATGAAAACTAAAAGAAAACAAAATTAAGAATGTAAACTAAAAACTTAAACAAAAAAAAACTAAAAATAGTAATAGCAATAAATACACTTTAAGAAATTGTGGGTTCCTTATGATTTTATCAACTAGTTTAAGATATTATTTCAAAATAATCATGGCTTGTGAAACAAAAAAGAAAAACAAGCTTATAATAAGTTAAAGGAGAAGTTTCAAGAAAATGATAAGAGTCAACAAATGTAGATGATGATTTAAAAGAGAGTTTGAAACTTTAACATGAAAGATTCCAAATTTAGAAAAGAGTATACGTATAGAGTGATAAAATTTTTGAATCATATTTATATTGTTTGGAGATGAGTTTTAGAATTAAGAATTGTAGAAAATGTTCTTGTTAATCTCCTTAAGAGGTTTGAATTAAAACAATTTTCATTAGAAGAATAAAAATACATAAATTGAGATTATTGAATTAATTAATAGCTTATATAAAGTTAGGAAAAAAATGCACTCAAAAAACAAAAAAAGAGGCAATTGAGAGTGCCTTTTAAGTTTCTTTCAAGTATACAATATAATCAAATAAAGGTGATTATTTTCAAATCGATGTTAAAGATAAAAGATCGATGCATAATAATGGCAAAGACAACATATCTTCACTTTGTGTACACTTCAAGAATAATATCATGTATTGGTTTGTTTTTGCTTGAAGCTAAATATTAGTTGCAAATCATATAACTAGTTTGGACATGTTCAAATAGTTAGCAAGTTTAAGGAGGAGCCATCTTAATAAGTAAATATGCAAATCATGTTTTTCTTGTACTCTTCTTAAATTTATGAAAATGCTCATCTTAAGGCAACATCTTCTTACTTGCCTAAAATTATAGCATAAATTGATTAAACCTAAGTAATTAAGGCATAAAAATAAAGAAAAATACTATTAAATATATTTAAATTTTACTTACATAAAATACCACCACATTTAAGTTTTTACTTATTCTCTAGCAAATCAATCTCACTCAATTTCAACTTAAGTTTCAATTTTAGAGAAGTTCAACAAATACATTAAAGTAATCAAGATTAACCTAACTACATCATTCATAAACTATCTGGACCTTTAAATACTTAAACTAACGTGCAATTTATTTTAAACTAGATCAACAGTCCTTTAAAAATTAGCATAATTCAAATAGTTAAAACATTTTGATAAATAAAAAAAGTTCACATATTTTCCTTACTATGTTTTTTTTATCAAGATTACTTTGGCTTTAAGTTTATTTTTAGGTAATTTTGAAAGAAGTTAATTGATAAATGAGAATATAATTTATCAAATTTAAAGGAAAAATAAGAAAAGAATATCACTTTTTGGCTAAATAGGGCATGGGACAGATTGTATGCTGGCTTTAGCTATACAGTCTAATACACAGACTGAAGGAAGGTTATGTGGTAAAAGAAGAGGAACATAAAGTTAAACAACCTAAGACAGTTATATCTTAACCCGCATCTTATTCTACAAAAGTTACATGGCCTAAAACACTGATGTATGTAAACCTATATTAGTATCTAAAATTTAGAAAGAGAGTTAAACAACTTAAGATGGGGCTATATCTTAAACCATGTCTATAATTAAAAAAATTTGTAAAAGAAGATGAAAATTATATTTTGTATTCTTTTTTTTTTTGACTTTTCTTTCATATTGGACTTTAGTTTTAGCTAGCCTTAGACATCATTATCAAAGAAGCGCCTAAGAACATATACAAAGGGCATTTTTAATAAGGAAAGATATTTTAATTCATTATACAGAATTGATCACCAAAAAAGGATAGATAATTTCATTAGGGGATGTATTTCAAGTGTTATTTATAAATAAACACTTCTATATCTAAATTAGATGAAACACTAATTTTATATGTTTTAAATTAAAATTTCAGTAAAGGTTTCTATGTTTGAGATTTATATATGTTATTTTTAATGTTTACCATATACTAGTGAGAGCTTAGTTCTAATTTAATTTACATGTTAACATACTTAAAAGAAAATGTATGTAAAATTTCTTCGACACATATATTAATGATTGAATGAAGATCTAAAGATAAACTTACATAACCTTTTCTTCGACGCATATATTAATGATTGAATGAAGATCTAAAGATAAACTTGATATTAGGGTAACCTTTTTCTAGGGTTTCAAAGAATGCATTATGAGAAAAGACAATGAGATAGAGATATTAGTTAACATATTTAATAGTAGATAGTTTTACACCAAGAGGTAGCATATCCTTAACTTGGAAGACTTTACTAGTCTAAGTAATAGAATTCTTATAATTGAATAAATATACTAGAAGAAGTTAGAGGGAAATCTAGTCTAGATATTTCTTAACATAGATATTATCTTTA
Organism: Erythroxylum alaternifolium; assembly: GCA_027478495.1. Taxonomy (NCBI): domain Eukaryota; kingdom Viridiplantae; phylum Streptophyta; class Magnoliopsida; order Malpighiales; family Erythroxylaceae; genus Erythroxylum; species Erythroxylum alaternifolium. The sequence goes on along the minus strand of JANIIA010000003.1, from coordinate 36,271,004 downwards.
ATTAATGTGCAATATTCTTAAGGCAACTCAAAGTAGTGAATATTTAGTTTAGTGTTAATTTAATTAACAAATTTTCACTTTATTTTTGGTTTCATATATTATTAGATTAATACTTTTCAGCTACCGCTACTTTACTAATATGAAATAATTGGTACATTTCCTTAAGTTAAGTATTAGAGTAATAGGTATAAAATAAACTCATTAAGTTTTTGGACAACATTGTTAGTAAGCAAGGAATTATTGAAAAGATCTAAATAATTTTAATAAAATAATTTTAATATATATTTAAATTATCTTCTTTTAATCAAATAGTTTTTAAGGACACTTTTTCAAATATGTCAAGAGAGGAAGAGTGCTATTTTTAAGAACAACACCAAGTCATTATAGAGGGAGAGCATATAACTATAATTGACAAAGTAAATCTATCATTGATACGTATGTTGTCAAATATATAGATACTAGTAATGACATAGAGTAATCTTGAAATCAAAAGCAATATTATATAAATATTATAGTAGTTTGTAAGTTTGAGGGTTACCAGATGAGGATCCCAATATACCTCTCACTAATTTTTTAGAGATATATGAAAATTTTAATATTAATAGAGCATTATTAGATGACACAATCAATTTTTTTTCATTTTTAATATAGGATTAAGCCACATAATGGTTAAATGAACAACCCCTAAATTTAATCACTATGTTGGAAACCTAGTGGGTAAATTTTTGGTCATGTATCTTTTGTGAGTAAAGATAGTAAAATTTGAGGAATGATATCCCTACTAATTGACAATTAGACAATGAAATATTGTACAAGTAGTGGAAGAGATACAATGACTTGTTAAAGTGTTTTCTTTGCTATGAACTTCCTATATAGTTGGACGTTTAGAATTCTTATAATGATTTGGACTGTATAAAAAGGTATATGAAGCCATTGAAGGGATCATGAGCAATAAGACTCCAAAAGCTACTTTAGACTTTATTAAGGAGATTTCCATACATAATTATCAATTTCAATCAAGTCAAGCTATGAAACCTAAGGAAATAAGAATTCACATACGGATGCGAACATATTGTTGGTAACTCAGGTCAGATCAATTTCAATAAATGTTGATAGCTTGAGTGGAGCAATAAGACCAACTCAAGCTTTTTGTTATAAACTATCTATAGAAGTTTACATTACTAATGAGTGTGAATTGGGTAGTCCTTTATAAACTCAATTGAGGATGTCCACTATTTATAGAATTATCCACAAGGACAAAATAATCTAGACATTTGCACATATATATGGGGTTACGAAACTATTTACACTTTAATTGAGGAAAACAAAGAGTAAGAATAATAAAACGACATCTTCAGTAGGAAGAAAGGAAGTTCGATTGAGAATAATCCACTAAAAGATTGAAAAAAGTCACTATAGAATAGTTTGAAAATTTCGAGGCAAAAATTGATGTGATGGTTACTATAAATAAGAATTTGGACAATTTACAAATTTTTTTACACTTTATGGGGAGAAAATCTTACAAACAATGAGAAAAATGTGATTATATAAAATTAAAGAATAGTAAAAAAATTGTGAAATTGAATGAGAACTATATTGTAACACCCCAACTCCCGCCGGGCCCGAACCCGATATCGACAGTGATACCCGGATCCGTGCCCTGCGAAGATGGCATGTCACATCACTT
>JANIIA010000003.1:36256196-36269217 GCA_027478495.1 Erythroxylum alaternifolium | reverse complement strand
AGCATGAGGTGTGGTAATTTACCACACCTGGACCCGTTCTCTGGTCCGACCCGTTCTCTGGAAACGGGATGTTACATATATGAAGGAAGATGTTTAACAAATTGTGGATGAAGGCATAGTGACTATCATTTACCAAAAGGCATCACTAGCTAAAACTTATGTGCCTATCATCCTATTTCCTTAGAGGGTTAAAAAAATAAAATGGATAAATAATTTGACAAATTCTTGGAGAATTTTAGGTAGTTACTTATAAATTCACCATTTATGGATGCTCTTAATGAAATCCTTACCTACACCAATTTCTTAAAGATGTCATAGCCAAAAAGAGAAAATTCGAAGAGTTTGAGATAACAACTTTAACCGAGTAATGTTCATTACAGTCCAAAACAAATTACCACCAAAGCTTAAGGATCTAAGGAGTTTCTCTATCCTTTACATTGTTGATAGAATGTAATGATGATAATTAATAGGTTCGTATTCCAAAAAAATTTCTATATTCCAAGTATCAATAAAGAAGAGGAAAAGTCATTGATCTAAGTAGACCCTTCTTATTCATAATAGGTATAATAATTAACATTAGAATAGGTTAACTAATACTTAGGATTAGAAATGAAGAACTTGTGTCCTTAAATGATGAGATGTCATTTATACAATAAAGACTCTAAACAAGCTAATTTTCATGCAATGATAAGGAAGTTGTCAAAAGGGCAAGATATATGCAAATTAAGGAAAAAGTAAAGAAGATCCAAGTGATAGATGATGATGACCCTTTACATGGCATATTTTGTGATGATGACGAAGGAAGCATCACGTTGTTCTGGCAATTAATTGAGTTTAAGGAAAGAGTCTAGCTAATAGATTCACAAAGAAAAACTTATTAAGAGGCAACCTAACCATAAATTTAAATTCTTTTTAAGTTTTTTTGGATTTTTGACACTATGGTCCAATAACTTATATTTTCATTTGGTATTTTATATGGATTTATGTTTACTAGACTAATGGATAAGGTAACATTTTGTTTTAATTTTCTATTGTGTTTGGAATATTGTTCCACTTTTCAGTTAAAAGTATGAAAGAAGGCATGTATGAGTTTGAAGAGATAGTTTGAAAAATATTGGAGAAGGAACATCCAAGGAATAGGCTAATGGAAAGCTCATAACTAAGGTATATGTTCAATTATATTATTAAACAAGGCCTTGGACACACCTGTGCCTTATACCATATTGATCTATTAGTTCTTTAAAAAGGATCCATAACTTAGGACTTGTTTAAGCCCTAGGTTGTATCTTTAACAAAAAGGATCCATACTCAAGAAAGGAATGCTTTTAAAGAGTTGAAGATAGTAAGACCGACAATCTAAGGACATGGTCTTAGATATAGAAAATATTTTTTCAAAATGTTCTATATTCTAGGCTATGAGCATGTACTAGATTATGTCCTAAAATTTTCAAACCCATAATAACCAACAGTATACACCATGATTGTGTTGCCTCCTATTCTAGTTTTTTTGAATCATTTTCTCTTGAAATTTTTGAAAACCTACTACCTAAATTAGATTATTAAGAAAATCATATTTCCAATCACTTCTCAATAAGATCCACTCACTTTTTCACCATAAATCCCAAATTTCTCATAATTTAGGGCTTCAATCTCATTTTTTAGGATTTATAGTTTTTTAATCGTCATTCATTTTTATGTCTAAACAATCAATCCAACTACAAACTTTATTTCACTACCATCCCCAAATAAAAAAGAGAATGTTAGAGCCATTTAAGGTGCATTAAGTACCTGAGCTCAACTATAGGAGACAGTCTTAAATTGCTTCTAATGCTTGCTATTAAGGAATCAAACTTTTGTGAAAATTTACTTACCCAAGAACTTGAACATGTGAATCAAATAGGAATGTGGAATAGATTAAATTAAAGAGGGTATTTAGCTTCAAAAGTGAGGAGATTGATAAAAAAAAACTCAAGGTGGATCTTTTTTGGACAATATAGAACATTCCTTTATGTAGCTCATCAACTATAGACAACTCAATGGTATGACTCCAGACCTCTTTTATGTTATTATTAACTTTATAATATCATATGTTCTATCATCATTAAAAAAGGGAGAGATTTTTTTAACCAATAGTGGTTACAAACTATGTTTTGATGATAACAAAGCATAGTTTCTACTAATATTTTAAAAGAAAGAAATGTTAAATAAAGTCAAGAAACAATTTGTGGATGCCAAATACATTCAAATAAAGAAGACAATTGAGACTAAGGAAGATCAAGACACATTAAGTCTATAAATTTAGTGTTTTGCATTTCCTACTTGGTCATTTTAATGTTTTAAACATTTCATTTTTTAAACTTAATACATAAATCATTTCATTTATCAACAGGAATTCAAAGTTTTTGATTTCAAAAAAACTTTTTAATCTTTAAAAATGCCTTTTGAGGAAATTTGAAATGTTTTTAGATCAAGTTTTTGTCAAAGGAATGTGGTTTGGTATATGAAAGAAGTTGAAAAGTCCAAAAAACATATCAATTGGAGTTAATTCTCTTGTATTTGAATATTCCCAAAGGTATCAAGGTTCCTCTTTACTTTTCAAGGAAGATTGTACAAGGGCTCCTCTTTGTCAGCTAAAGATTATTCTAAGAAGGTTGCTCTTTAACTTGTTAAAAGAAGTGATTAACGGAATCCTAAGAGAAACTTAAGGAGTTGATATAGGGAAGTTTAGTTTTCTAAACTACTATAAAATTCATTTACAACATCACCTCATTATGCTCTCTATTTTTTTATGTGATTGATTGTTTGAGTTTATTTAAATTGCTATTACATTCCATCAATTTGGAAATCATTAATTAAGTTGCAAAAGCTATCTTAAAAGTCACTAAGACTAAATTCACTTCTTTTAGGTGCCATTAAGGACCCACAATGATTGTTTTCTTGGTATAAATAAATCCTAGATTTTAATGAAAAGTACCTTGAACTTCAAGGGAAAAATATAGACCAAAGAAGTCTCATATTCCTTCTAATTTTCTCCATTTAAAGGATAATATACAACTCAACTGTGGAGAGCAAATTGATTTTTTATATGCCGTATTTATATATCAATGTTACCATAATTAGCTTAATTTAGTAAAAAATTAGGACTAAGCTTTTCAATGGAAGTATATTGATTAAGATGACCATTATAAGTTTAGCAATTTTACGATTCAATTAGTTTAGAATAATAGCTTTTTTTTAAAAGTTAGTTTACACCATTTCGACTAATAGTTATAAGCATTGATAACTAATTTAGTTCTAATTTTCTCTAATAATTATAAATATAGATGCTTAATTTTTATTATGATATTGTTTGTATAACGTAGAATATATTTATGTTATAAGTGAATTATTTTTAGTATCTAAGTATCCCACTGAAAATAAATAAAAATAAAATAGAAATAAGTGAATAAATAAGCATATATTTGTTTACTCTATTGGCATTAACTTATGAGAAAAGGTTAATGGTCAAGAGAAGTGTTATTAGTCATTTACAATAGTAACCTAATGAAGTGATTAGGAGTATTTATGATAAGAATTTCCTTTGTAAAAAAAAATTAGGTGGTTTTTCAAACAAGCCACTAATTGCTCCTTTGTAAATTCAAAGTTTAATGTTTTATTTTTCTATTAAGTTAGGCTAACAAAATATCTTAAAAGCTTAAACATCTTATTTATATATGCCTGCTTTATGCATTAGGTCATATTTTATAGATTAAGTTGATGTTTAAAGGATTGTTAGGTTAAATTAAATTGATCTATTACTTAATGAAGGTATCTAATGCCTAATCAATTAATGAACAATACAATTGAATGCATGATGGATAGGCTTGATTACTTAATTTATTTCTTGAATTCTTTCCTATAACTACTTCCTTTTAAAAAGGTGACTGAATTGATTTTCCTAAAGATAAGAAAAAGCTTAGATATGGAAATGTTTCATGTGCACAAAAATCTATAATTTTTAAACATTTTTTATGTTAATGCTAATTACTTTATTTTGGTTAGTTTCTAATATCTTATCAATTAATTATGTAAATTGGACTTTGGGATGATATTATCTAAGAATTTGAGGCCATTCTAAGTGAAAATATGAAGAAATTCATAATTATTAGAAGAATGTGGTTTGGCCCATGCTCGTATGCTAGCACTACCCTGATACAATCAAGTTTCATAAGGGCATGACTTGAGTAACGACCATATAAGAGACTATATGCAAGTCAGAGAGGAGCCATAGTTAAGAGAAAAATTGTGCTAGACATTGTATATAATCTCAAACAAATAGGAAGATCCATAACTTAGAGACGTGGTAGTGCTAGAGGTCATATCCATCACACAAAGAAAATAAAGGACCATGATATATCGCATGGCTTTGCCTAAACCATTTCATAGATGGATTAAAAAGTATTTAAAGGTGAAAATTCTAATTTTATACGACCTTACTCATTTTTAGGAATATATAAGAAACATCGTTTTCTATTGAAATGTTAGGGTTAGCCATCGGGAGGCTTCTCTAAACCTTTGGCAATTTATTTTATCCTATTTTTACCAGAAAATCAAGATCTAGATATCAAGTCATTAAATCAACTTGTTGACAGAAAGTGAGATTTCATTTAGATTTATTGCTACCATAACTGCTATAATTTTCTTAATTGATTTTATTATTTTGATCATGTTTGTGGTTAAACATATTTTTATTTTTAGAAAGGAAAACCTTATTGGTTATTTTGTAATAATTAAAAAATGCAAAAAATAGTCCTTAAAAGGAGTAGGAAGGACAATCCTTACAATAACCTAGAAATTTATAGGATAAAACACAAGTTGAAAAATAATTGGCACTGAAAATAGATCACAACGCTAGTGTTGGAGTCAACATCTAGAATGATGGTATTACATATAATAGCTAATAGGAGTCAGGGTTAAGATACCACAGTAGCATTGATAACATCCCTATACTAAGGCACTTATAAATCCATACTATTTTAGTTGGTATAAAGCTTATTGAGGCTCATATGACTAGTTGACATAAAATGTTCCACCTTCTTTCCATTTTGTAGCTAAGTTTTATAGAGAAGAACTTAGAGGAGAGAATTTCTACTGGTTATTTTTATATAATGTTTTACTTAACTTATGATTTGTGCTATATTTTTATGAATTATCTTTGATTAATCTTAGTGATTTTTTACTTATTCCATCTTTTAAATATGATTTGAATTTGCCTATAGATGACTCGAGAGAGTATGCTCGTGAGAGGATAGTGACTTAGGTAGAGAGTAAGTATATGTTTTAAGGATACTTATGTGCTCATCCTAGTGTTAGAGTAAAACTTTTCATAGAATTTCATAAAGTTTAATACATTCAAAAAGGTATTAGCAATAGTAAATGACACGACCCGCCTTCTGGACCGTGTTGGCACTAAGAGATGGGTAAGTTTAATGCAATCAAAACCCGTAGTAAGCCTAATTTTTCTATATTCTATTGAAAATCCAGCATGACCTATTCATTTGTCTGATTAATAATCCATATACTTGCTTAACAGTTTTAAATGAAGCAAAGATCTCAATCTGTAATTCTAATATACATTATCTACTTATAATATGCCAATCTATGATCATCTTATATCATCAATTGACATCATTCTTAATAACATAACATATCTATACATGTATCATGTGCATACGATTATAACAAACCATGAAGCAGCTATAAGCATCTGCAATTAACATCATGCTAAAAACAATTACTTGTCTGATTATCCAAGCTAGTCTCAAAAGGCTTGGATTTCTCTCTCGTAGATCTGCTAATCCCCTGAAATGATAATAGTGAGAGGGGAGTCTAACAACATGACTCAGTGAGATATAAACATGCTATCATGCTTGTGAGGCTAGGAAACACAAGGCTAACTTCACAAGAATGGTCTGTGGCATTCTAAACAACAGTACATGGTATCAATGAATAAACAGGTAGAAATCTCAAATGCGGCAAGCACATGAATATCAATAATAAATCTAAATATGAATTGTTTTGTTATAAAAATGAATCTCGTTTCTGAATTCTTTTTTTTAGTTTTGAGTTCTTTTTTCTGAGTTCTGGGTTCTTTCTTTGATAAAGTTCCACATGATTTCTAATTATAAACTTTCTCATTTCTGAGTTTTAATTTCTCATTTCTCATTTCTAAGTTCTAATTTTCTGAAATTCTTAGAAAGAGACAGAGGCATGTTAGTATGACGTATCTCCTCTTTTCTGATCCTAGACAAGGTTGGCCTAACCCTGCCCCTGAAGGCTTGCCCTCTCCAGGTAGGACCTGGATCTAACCCATCACCAACGGGTTACCTATGTGCATGTAGTTTGATAATATACCCCATTAGCTGGGTATCCTGTGAACTCATCTATTATGGCTAAAAAGAAAATTATGATTCATTAAAGAATTGCAATCAATAGGTTCAACACAAAAAGGGAGCCAGAAGATGCAAAAAATCTGAATATCATCTGGCCAAACTGGCATACAACATGCTAGACTCAATCACAGGGAGTTATATATCAAATAAGTCATACAGATTCGAGAACAATTCAACAAGCCACAAGATAAAAAGGATTACTACACAAGTATAGTAGCATGATTATACTCACCTCGACTATCTCAGGGGTTCTTATCTCTTTTCTATTCTTCTTGAACTTGAGAGGTACTAGGTACGACTTCTAATTCTATTCCTCGTCTACTTTCATAAGCTATTAGGTAACATGCATAAAAATTACATATACCCGCATTATTCATTCTTACAAAAATCTCATTTCTTAGAAAATATCATTATCAATGTATATTTTCTTCTATAATGATCAAAATGGTTTCAAGCTAAATTTTTCCTTGAAATTAGGAGTCTTGGACTTCATTATGTCCAAATTTAGCTCACAATTCTGAATACTTGATTCTTTATGTCTTGATTAGCTTAATAATACTTGAACCTATTTGGTTTAACTGATTCATCTATGCAGGTCTCATTAGCGGAGACATAACTTTTTCTACATAGGTCCAATGTTTGTCAAAATTTTCATACCTCTAGTTAACACATAAATTCACATTTATCCTTTTATGAACCATTTTCTAATTCGGTCATTAAGGCTTCCAAATATCTCATTTACAGTTAGCCTTAATATTCTATCACGAGTTGAACCTTTCCTGAATAAAATCATTATCACTTATTCATTTCTTATCTAATTGAGTTGATTCAAATTGCCATTTTTAATAGACTTACCCTAAATTCAAAAAAAAAAATTTAGGGATACAATAGACACCCATATCGACAGCTTTCAAGTTTTGAGTTTCTTCAAAATCACACGTTAAACAGCTCAAGAAAATTGTATAAGAAGGATCTACGAATCTGCCTCCCTTGGTAGCTTTGAACTCCAAAACCATAGGTTTTGGTTTAGGCCCAAATCACCATAGAAAATGAAAATTTCTTCATGTTAATTAGTCATTAGACATCAAAGAATAAGAATCCATCATCAAAAGCATCAAACCTATAAATTTCATCAAATGAGTTTCATAGTTATGGCAAAAGAAAATGAGAAACTAAATTCCAGTCGGGTAGAATCAAGTGTCGGAACTGAGGCTTAATGTTTTGTATCGACTAATTTGCGTGATTCTCCTTCACTTTCTTATCAAAAAGCTTGAAAATTTTGAGCGAGGAGCTTCCATGGTTCAACCAAGTAAGGGAGTAGGAAGATAAGAGTTTAACTTTTTTTATAAGCCACTCTTTTCATTATTTACAAAAATGCCCCTCTTGTACTAGTTCTTTAAAATTCGCTCGTACAATTTCCTGTGACGACTGAAAAAGTGTCAAACATCATTAATTTGATGTCACCAAAAATTATGATTCACTGTCCTGGTTTTAATGACATTAGTCTCAAATACCGATTTTTTTTCCGGTGTACCGAGTGTTACAGTAAACATACGTGTTAACTAATAAATTGTAGATAACTATAACTTGAGATAGTATCATTTTAGCATGTCAAAATTCTTATTGGTCTAGAAAATATATCTGATGAAGATTAATTAATTCATGAAGTTAAAAGTAATACTAGGGGAAATATTCATCTAAATATAGCTATTTTATTATATTATGTTTTGATCAATTATCTTATCATTTATTTCTTTGAATATTGCTTAAGTTTAGATTTATTTTTATTTTATATTTCATTAATTAAAATCCTATAAAATTATCTTTCTATTTATTATTCTTAGGCTAGTAATAGTGCTAGGCTTTCAAATCCATATTGCTTCTTCACATGATTTGACCCCTGATTAGTGAGTGTTGGATTTGTAATAGAAAAATCTTTAGTAGTATTGACACATAAAAGTACTTATCATTAGAGCATACTCACTAATAAGCCTATCTCTAGCACCTATGATATCTAAGTTTTGTGAACTCATATGCAAGTCTATTGAATCATCCATATACAAATTAATATAAGATCTAATCACTAGCTTGGATTAAATTCTTATTAAAAAATTTAGAGATATTCCAATTCATAAAATATATTTGAAAAATCCTTAATAAAGACAATGGCTAGGGTTCTCCCTATATAAACAAATAAAGAAAATACCAAACATCATCTTTATACTAACAAATATAAGTGATAACAAAAGTTATCAAAGTAGAGTGAGTTCTATATGAAATAACAATATTCTAGTCATTTATTTGTTGGGATGATCGCTTATCTTCTTCTCTATTAAAAATGATAGCTAACTTTGTATTTAGAGGGATGTTCTTAAACACAATTGGGGACACGAGCACATTTATGTCAAAATAATTTTTCTTTATTTCATGGCCTCCCTTTAGCCAGCGCATATGATTATTATATCTTCCTTTTTAGATTATTTAAGAAGAAGAAGGGCTGACAAGCAACCGTGTGCGATCATTTGAACAAAATTTATGTTTCTAGTATATTTTTGCTTGTAATCTTCTCTAATTTATGATAAAGCTTATCCTAACACAATATCTGCTCAATTATCCAAGAATAGCATAAACTGATTACACAAAGGTAATTTAGGAATTAAAAATAAAACACTCTATATATATCCACAAATACGGGGTTTTCTAAAAAAAAGGATTTGATTTTTCATCTAAGAAGGAAAATTCACTTTACACTAAAAATACGGGAAAAATGAAACTTGTTCTTTCTCTTTTTTCCCATGCTTAACACATGCAAGTCGGACGGAAAGTGAAAGTGCGGTAATGCATGCAGATGAGGTATCCTAAGAGATCGGTAGATTTGAACCTTGATATATATATATGCGTATGTGTATATTTATCTGAGCCTATATATATATGCTAAGCTTTTACATTTTAGGTTCCTTAACTCGAAGAATTTCTTTGGGCTGAATGCTCTACTTGTATAATTCAACCTATCACTTTTGGAGTTGAAGCCTTAATTTAAAGGATTTTTTTACTTTTAAAACCTAATAAAGGTGAATAATATTTGTGTATTATTGTGCAAAAATAGGTACGTAACTACCATATTCTATAGAACTATGATGGATAGCATCCTCTATTTTATAATTTTAAAGACAAATTTAATGTATGTTGCTAGTCTCATACAATTTCGCTCGAGACCTCCTTTATTGGTAAGATTTGAAGATCACCCTTAATTGATAAGGTTGTATGTCAAAACAAAAAGAACATTAGGCAAATAAGAGGTTGGAGATGGAGTGTACTTTCTAACAAATTGAATAGTAATTATTGATAGTATTTAAAGTTCACATGACTATTAACTTTTTTTGCGTACAGTATAGTTTTATTGAAATTTAGCCTTTATTAATACAAGTTTGTAGTGATAGAGTTTTTAGGTAATTTGTGTGAAGGTTTTAACGCAGTTTTGGGTTTAATCTAAACAATAGTATAGGGAGTTTTGAAGTTACGATTGAGTTATGGTATTGTTTAAAAAAATTCTTATTTGTCACGATAAGATTTTTAACTTTAGAACAAAATTTAACAAGGTAATCATGATTTATATTGTTAGTTTCCGTACTATATTAAGTTAGAATAGTGTGTAGAGTAACGATAATAATCTTTAGTTTCAATTATGGCATGATTTGTTTAATTACGACATGATTTTAAAACTAATTGATTATGGTTAATATCTTTGTATTTAATATAAAAGGAGTAAAAATTTAAATACAATGATAAAGTTAAGTTAATTAACAATAATAATTTAATTTATATAATGACTTCGAAGAAATTTGATGATTTTAATTTAGTTAATTTGAATATAGGTTATTTATATGTTAAAGTTCTTTCCACTACCTTTATCAAGTTGGCGACAAATTAATTAATTAAGTAATTATTCCAATTAGTATTGATATACAGCGATAAAATCCAATCTCTTAAAAATTGGGGCAAATTGCTTTTTCAATAATTTATATGAAAAATTTTAAAATTCTTGGTGTGATATAGGAAAATTTGACACTGAAAATAGTAGGACCCTTAAAATTTTATTGAAGTACTGTGGGCGACAAGTGCCCACCTTAGACACACATGTAGTAGTATCCTAGTGGTCATTCGCAATAAACGTTTGCATGGAAAAGTAGAAAAATGTCTGCCAATAATCAAGATATATATAGATGAGACTGTAAGGGATGCAAATATCTATTCCACTATTAACATGGCGGCATATCGGGAGGCGGTGGTAGTATTTGCGCTCCTCGGCCTTTGCCATTCTTCACAATAAACGCCATATCCATCCCCCATGACAAGTGACGCTCTAAGTGGCAATGCATGAACCACACTCCTGTGACAAGACGTACGTATATTTCAACAAATTTTGTTAGATTGTAGTTATAATCATTAGATAAATAATTATTATTCAAATTCATTTTAGAATTAAAACTTTCAGTTAAAATAAGGGTATTTTTTTGAAATAGGTTAAAAGTCATGAAACGCACCAGGATTCTTGGCCTTGAATCTAATGGCAGCCCAGCCATTTTTTGGAACAGCAATGGTGTTTTGAAGAGGAGGATCGACAAGGTTATATGTGGAGATGTCCTTATCTTTGTCGAAGTTACCAAATCCCCAACCTACCACATAGAAACTTGTTCCATGTATGTGCATGGGATGGTCTGTCCCAGCAACCAAATTTGTTCCTTGAAATACAATCTCCACTGTCGAATTGTACTCTAGCACTTTCACTTCCGTGGCTTTTCTTGGAGTTCGATAAACCAATGGAATATTATCCGCAGTAAAATTAAAAAAGAGAGGTGGTTGATTAGGGAATTTGGTGTCATATACACCATTAGCCTGATTGTAGTAGGCTCTGAGTATGTCCATGGATGAAGGTAAAATAAAGCTTATGTTGTTAATACTAGCTCCAAGCCTTGTACCATTAGGTCCTTCACATGTCGAACCATTAGGACATGGAAATGTGGCCATAGATAACGTGAAGAACAGTGGAGTGCTAATGTTCAATGGGACATGTATTGGATGATCACTATTGGCTAAGCTTCGAAGTCTACCAGTGAAATTGACTGACGCGTTGGTGTCATTAACAGAAGGTAGATAAGGAAAAGGAGGAGCTGAAGATGAAGTATAGTTGCCATTATATTGAACAATGGCTGTGGTGTTTGTTGGATTATAGGCTGCGCCATTAGCGCTGGAGTAGGCCTTGGCAGCCATGTAATAGCGGTCCAAAGGCTGGTTGGCTTCTAACAAGACATCAATAGTTTGTCCAGGTGAGATTGTGACATAATCAACTTTCAATGGCTTGGTGTAGCTTCCATCTGTTCCAACCACTGTTAGTTGATGATCGGCAATGGCGAAGAATAGCATGTCTTGAAGAACAGCATTAACTAGACGAAGAAGATATGTCTTGCCATAATCAACCATTAGCTTGAATGTATCTGTAAATGGAATAGGTTTTTTTGAAATTTGACTTGATTAATACAAAACGTCAATTTTGAAATAGCATTGCGTACAAGTAAGCATATATTCGAGCTAGCTAGTTGGCTTACCTGGTTTTGAGCAATTATAATGATCGCCAGGCTGACCATTGATAGTGAAAGCATCAGACGCATTGGGGTCTCCTCCTGACTCCATAAATGAATCATAAATTTCCCATATATCTTTTTTCCACCACTCTCCTGCATAATTTCAGCAATTAATACATCCCAATTCAGAAAAAAAAAAAAAGGAAACAGTTGAAAGTCCAATTTTAACGTGCATCGGAAACAAATTATTATTAATCTTCAAAATCAAATGTTTTATACCCAGAATAATTGGTACATCTGCATGGGGCATTGGGAAAGGATACTGGGTTCCTTTCTTGGGAAAAATGACTATGGCGCCGTATACGGTGGCGCGTGACCAGTCACTATGAGCATGCCACCACAATGTTCCTTCTTCTTCCGACAAGAAGATCTTCTGGCTAAATTTTCCTCCTGGCTGGATTGGACACTGCGTTATGTATTCTGGACCATCTGACCACGGGTAGTTAGGTTGCTTTACCCCATGCCTGCACGATTCAAGACATCAGTGCTTTTTATCTCTTAAGCTCTCAACAAGCCGTTGAGTTTCAAATGATATTATCACAAAAAATAATTATGTCGCATTGAAACAAATTTCAGTTAGTAATTGGATAAGGAACATAAAACTATTCGAGGATTGAGCTTAGGAGAAGGTTTAAATCTCTCTTCTCGTTATCTTTATCGTAGTATAAAGATAAGAATATAATCAAGAAAATCACTGAAACCATTAGCCTAGTGCTACACTCTCAGAATTTAATGGTAATTGCTTAAAGCCTATCTGTTTTCCTGCTGCAAAGAACAAAGCATAAAAATGCCTACCAATGTATGGAGATGTGATAGGAAAAGCGACACTAATAAAACGAGTAATGCGCAGCGGATCAAAAACACAAAACCTAATTAATTCTTTTCCCTACTGATCGAATAAGAGGAGCAACTAAACCCAACCAATCAAGCACAACAATCACAACAATA
>JANIIA010000003.1:36232817-36251601 GCA_027478495.1 Erythroxylum alaternifolium | reverse complement strand
CTCTGTCACGACCGTGCCTCCATGTGCACGATCGTGGCCTGGTTGCTCTAGCTTGTCGCTCTCTATCATGATCGTGGCCTATGTCTTTAGCTTGAAAACTCCTCACAACTTTTCCGTTCTTCGTTGTTTACCTTGAAACTCTAGCAAACACATCAAGGTACCTCAAAAATATAACACATAAGCTCAAAGACTCATATTAACCCATAAAAACACTTAAACACGCAAACTAACGCAATTAAAGCCTAAATACACACTCAACACTCAAATTCATACTAAATACATAACAAATTAAACCCTAAAACACATTGAAAATGACAATTATCAACATCTCCATACTTAAACATTTGCTTGTCCTTAGGCAAACAAAATAACAAACATAACAAACACAACAAACACGAAGCACACAATGCAAAAATGAGACAATAACTTTAACTTTATGAAATAAATTTAATCTTGAGCACTATCTAAGAAGTTATTTCTAATCATTAACCTACAAAATCTATGTATAAGGGCTTTGAACTAAATATACAAGTTAATAGGGATCTAAGTGCTAATTTAATTACCCTTTTCAATTGTACACACACATTAATAATTCTTTGGTCCTTTAGACTCTGTAACTGTTCCTAAGTAATTTTTCATGAAAATTCAAGCTTATTACAAGTCTGGTAGGTTTTTATTAAGAACACAACTTTTTTTTCAAATTTAATAAAAAAACACAGACTTAGTCTTTTACTCAGAGGCAAACATTGGTGATAAATGTCGATCCGGTTACTCAACTAAGTCATTTATTAACAGCTTGTTGAAATGTTATTATAACCTTTTGACGCAAAGACACACATTTGTGATGTGTGTCGATCTGGTTACTCAGCTATTATCATGTTTTCAACTGGCTACTAGCTCTATTCATAACTCAAAGGTCAGCATAATAGTGATTTATTAATAAAATATACATTTTTTTCAGCTAACTTGTTGTTTTAAGCTATTCATTTTCATGAAAAATACTAGTCAAGCTACTTAAGTTAAAAGACCTCAAATTATGAATGAATGAGACAACCTATAGGGTGCTAAATTTACACTAAATCCTAATTAATTTGTATATTTATCCAAAGACTCATAATTCACTAATTTTGTGAGCTAATGATGATTTACAACCTAATAAACTATGTTCAAAATTAAATAAATTCTACTCCATTTAAGCCATTGATACATTCAAACAGTTCACAAAATGCAACCTAATAACTATCATACAATATGCAAAAATCACATTGAAAAGTAAAACACATAATCCTCCCCACACTTGAACAACACATTGTCCTCAATGTGAGCAGGTTACACAAACACACCAGGGGAAATAAAACATAATATTTGAAAAACATAAGAATATAATACTAACAAAATGAAAAGAAAAGGGTTAAAACATGAAACCGTTTATGGTGATAGAGGTGTCATAGCAATAATGTTGATACTAAACCCGTTTGACATTGAGAGTGTTTCCCTATCTTATAAGTGATTTAAAAGAAGAAAAGAATTAGTAATCCAAACAGTTCCAATTCATTCAAAACTTATTTAAGAATATAAAACAAACCTAACTATACAACAATTTAAATCTGACTACTAAGCGTGCTAATTTATGGTCATTAGCTTGACCTTCATCCTTTAAGACTTAGCCGTGATCAATTATGAGAGACTTGCTTCCACCCTTCTCGTTCAACATAAGTTTTGTAGCCTGTGAGTGAGCTACAAATTGTAAAATGATCATAAGAACAATATTAATAAATTTGAGAAAACCAATTAAGCTCAGTAATGTCCTTTTTTCTAACAAATTGTCACTAAAATAGGGAATAACAAAACTCCCTTAATCTTCCATCAAATCTAACAATTTGTCCTGTAAGAATGTGAGTTTCTCTCTTTCTTCGCCAATCACCTTTGTCTCCTCTGCTTCTTCTACTTCATAAACAGAGACTTTTATAGCTTCTTCAAACTCGATGTCTGTTGTCATTTGTTCTTCGTCCTCTTCTATCAATTATCCTGAATGAGCTACTAACCTTCAGATTCTCAATTACATCATTCATGTTGAATGTCATTTGATCATCATCAATCCAAAAGATAGAGTTCTTTGCTTGATCATCTCCCTAAGATTTTCCGATGTTCACATATGGTGTACTAAGATCTGGCAGATAGTATGAGGGGTTTCCATCCTTTCCTTCATCCTTTTTCTTGAGTTCTTGGTCTTCTATAAGGTCAGGATTAGCTTGATTTCTTGCTGGTTCATCTAGCTCTACCCCATTCCTAAGTGTGGTAGCCTGGTATGGCTCTATTGAATTTACTTTCATGTTACGCAGACAGTTTTCCACACTTTGCTTACAAAATTCCTTGGAAAGCTGGCCTATTCAAACCTCTAGATTGTGAATAGAAGATGTATGATCTTCTGTTACTTGTTCAAACTTCTTTTCCAATCTCTTATGGTTCTCTTCTATATCTATGAGCTTATCCATGATTTTGTCTAACTTGGAATCCCATGAACTGGACTCATCTTGCTTAAATTTTAATAAGCCTTGATGTCCTAAGTGAGTCCCTACGTTGTTGGATCAACAGAAATTGGGTTGGTTCTGCCACCTTGAAATGTATAGGTGCATATAAGGATGATGATTTTTCTAACCAAATTAAGGCTCCTTGAACTTCACAAGCATCCCTTGCTCCCTATATTATACACCCTTCATAATTGTTCTTTTTTATCTCTTCTTAGCATTCAACTCTTCAAATGTCTCATTCTCACTCTAAGGAGTCTTGATGTGCCTCTACTTTATGCCTAAATTTAAAAAAAAAACAAAAGTTAGTGGAAAAGCCTTAGACTAAAGAACTAAACTAATCGCCTCCCGACAACGGTGTTAAAAACTTGATCGCAAGGTTACACATACTAAGTTTTAAAATTTATTAACCTCGGTAAATTCTACAAACGCACAAGTTGTTCGTGTAGTACCTAAGGTATCGATCCCACGAGGAGAGCTAAACTGGTCCTAAAATCTAAGATCGTACTAAACTATAATAATTCAAAATAAATAAACTAATGCAGAAAATAAACCAACCAAATAATTAATTTCAGGAATTTAATTGAAAAAATCTAAACAAGGGAACAAGTCACACAAACCAATCCCAAAACCAACCTGGAAATCATAATCCAAATTAAAGAAAACCTAATCAATTGTGCAATTATCGAATTAATGGGTCTAGATGATCCTAGGGTGAATTACTCTCTCTTGGGTTATAATTCTTAACTCTAATTGATAATCCCTAATTTAAATTATAGAATTATAATCTCTCAATTCACAATTGACCCAAAACCTAAATTAGTTCTAAATTGTCTGAAACTTACTGGGAACCTATGCTTGATCTCTCGTTACACAATTCTACCAGTTTGATTCAATTCTCTACTTATCAAATCACTTAACTCTCGTTGGCCCTATTTGATTATTTTCACTTAGCTCACCCTGTCAGTTTATTACCAAATTATTAAGAGCAGAATTAAATCACAATTAAATCAATAAAAAATAAAATCAATCAAACTTTATTAATCTAAGAAATTAAAGTCTCAAAGGTGAGTATAAACAACAACTCAATATTCAACATAACCTATTCTCAGCACCTATTTCAATTCCATACATGAATAAAATTGAAATAACTGAAAAATATGTCGGGAACGGAATTACGTAGGCAACAATAGTAAGAAACCACCTATTTCGGGAAGTACATTGCGTCAAGTTTCTTCTCTGTATTTCTCTTCCTTTGTCTCCTTCCTCTATCTCTCGATTTCTCTCTAGGTTTTTCAGAATCGGCTAACGTGAAAGCTCTCTTTTTCAGACTCTCCAAGGCTGCTGCATATGTCTCATAATGATGTACTTATACTTTGATGCTCTAGATTAAAGTCGGGGTCGAAATGGTCCGAAAAATCTAGCAAATTTTGAGTTTTTACTTCAGCCCAATGCAGGCCATGATCGTGCCCAACGCCTAAATCTTTCTGTCATGATCGTGGCTTAATGTGCACGATTATGGCCTGAATGGAAGCTCTCTGTCAAGACTGTGCCTCCATGTGGACGATCGTAGCCTGGCTGCTTTGACTCATCCCTCTCTATTATGATTATGGCTTGTTGTGCCACGATCGTGGGTTATGTCTTTGGCCCAAAAACTCCTTGCAACTTCTTCGTTCTTCGCTGTTTACCCTGAAACACTAGCAAACATATCAAGGTACCTCAAAAATATAACAATTAAGCTCAAAGACTCATATTAACCCCTAAAAACACTTAAACACAGAAACTAACACAATTAAAACCTAAATACACAATCAACACTCAAATTCATACTAAATACATAACAAATTAAACCATAAAACACAATGCAAATGACAACTATAAGAAATTACTCAAAAAATTTAGTATCAAATATTAGTGTCTAGGTGATGAATCCCCTGTATAATTATTAAATAATTAGTCTTTTATCATCCAATTATATTATTGATTATTGGATCAGGAAAATTTCTATCTTATGTTAATAACTCTCTTAAGACTACTAATAACTATTATATCATTTTGATTTAATGAAGCCTTTTATCATATCTCTTTGGATGTTAACTTCATGTTCTCCTCATCTCTTGATCAAAATTATCACATGTCTTGATGTTTCACACCTCATATTTTTTGTAAAATTTGGCTCCACTTAATTTGCCTTAACTCACATCTTTTTATAACCAAAACTAAGGTTTCTGGGATATATATGGTCAATTACATGGTCATTTAGGTGACTGTTTAGCTCCAAAAACTTATAAAATTGTAACTTCAGACATTCACAAAGACTTACACGATCACATACACGATATGTATCTCCAATTTATGTCAAATCTTTGTTTGATGTCACAATTTTTTCAAATTTGTCTCCTTTTGTTCAATAAAGGCAATTATGACCTATAAATGCACTTGGAATGAATTAAGTACAAAATATACAACAAAAATACAAAATATCAAGGAAAATATGTTAGATATAGGTGTATAATTATGTTCAAATATTCATCAATCAATACACTTCTTAATCAAATGGAGTCGTTGACTAGATGAATGGAAATTTATTAGAAAGAACAAGAGCAATATTGAGAGCTATATGTGGCTTTTCGATCAAAATCAATCAATATTGCCTATTATATAATGAATCAGGTTCTATCAACTACAATAAAATTGAAGAAATTGATAAAGTTGTAGATTAGAAAGATAGTGGATTATTCCAACCTCCATATGTCCAAAAGTCTTGATAGGTGATGTACAATGCCAAATAAACCATAAAGCTAGATCTAAAATCCAATAAATGCTTATTTTTAAGATATGATGATAAAATGAAGGGGCATCACTTTGGGATTCCATTGCCCATAAGTTTATTTTCAGTATGGAATTCATATTTGTAAAAGATAAATTACAAAGATAAAGAAAACAACATTTTATAAGAAATTTAGAGACTATTATAAAAACAGAAAGAAAATTCAAAATTCTTTGAAAGTAGTACTGGAGAAAGATGTTCAAGAACTAGTTGAGTCTAAATCTCTAAAAATTTGTTAATCAGATTGTATAAAAGACCCGCGAACTGACACTCAGATTATATAATGGAGAGTAGTATAGCATACAACCTTTTAATATAGAACAAAGAGCATTAGCTCTCTAAGAAGCATTTAATAATCTAGATGTCTCTCAGTGAATAATAGTAATCTATAAAAAAATTAAAGCTTTTCATAAGATTAAAACTAGGTAACTTCTACCATTACCATAAGGAAATAATATAGTTAATAATAAACTAGTCTTCAGAATCAATTGAAGTCATAAATATCAAGTAGAGTGACATCGTGCAAGATTGGTAGTAAAAGGGTAGACCTAGAAAAGTGTAATTTATTTACCTTAATCTAAATTCGTTAGATCTAAAAATTGTTTTTCTTTCTGGATATCTTAAAGAAGAAATCTATATACTCCAATTTGAAGGCTTTGAAGAAAAAGTAAAAGAGAACTTGGTTTGTAAATGGAAAAAAAATCTTTTTATGATCTTAAGTTAGTGTAGAGGTTTTGGTATCATGAGCTTTGAATACAACAGAGCTAATGCATACATTTGCTATTGTATATGTAGACAATATATTAGTTGTAGGCCCTAACAAAGATTATAATAAAGAAACAAAAAAGTTGGGTAGGGAATTTGAAATAAAAAATTGAGACCATCAAACTAGACTCTTATGATGCAAGTTCAATATGAATAATGAGAAGGTTTGGCTTTCTCAAAGAAACTACCTAAAAAAGGTTTTGTGATGCTTCAATATGCCAATATCTGCCCCTCTTCTTATTATACATCTATCATGGGGAATTCTAGTAATGGTTAGTCACTACATAGTGAATCTTGGAAGAGAGCATTAAAATGATGTAAAGAAAATCCTAAGATACATTAAAGGGACCTTTTATATTACAATTAATTATGTACGTGACTTTGATAAAAGCAAATTCATTACATGTTATGTTTTTATTCTTACTAATGGGGTTGTAAATTAGTAATCAAAGCTACAATCAGTTATGGGCACATAAACAATAGAAGTGGAATATGTAGTAGCTACGCAATTTAGTAAAGAAGTAATATAGTTCAAATTGGTTTTAGAAGAACTAAGACAAAAACAATGGAAAGATTAATTATATTGTGACAATCAAAGTGCCTTGCAATTAACAAGGAATCCAACATTTCATTAAAAAAATCAACCTTATACAAGTGTAATTTCTATAAGCAAAATGGAAGAAGGAACCGTAGATATGCAAA
Organism: Erythroxylum alaternifolium; assembly: GCA_027478495.1. NCBI lineage: Eukaryota > Viridiplantae > Streptophyta > Magnoliopsida > Malpighiales > Erythroxylaceae > Erythroxylum > Erythroxylum alaternifolium. The sequence continues at coordinate 36,244,776 of JANIIA010000003.1, read as the reverse complement.
ATGTCTATTCCAAAGATTATATAAAATTTTATGGAAAAAAAAGTCAAAAGTGACAAGTTTATTTGGTATTTATCCTTATACGACTTAGTAGAAATGTAAGCAATATAACAATGAAAAGATGGTGTGAAGATTAATTGCTTCTTAATCAAATTATCAAGTTGAAGATTATTGGAATAATCTAGATATTATTCATAAAATATCTAAATAAAGATAAACATTTTTTAGAATAAAAGTAAATATTATAACATATGATACCCATAAAAAATTGAAAAATATAGATATAATTAGTTTGATGCACCTGTAAATACTCATCAATCTTTTTGTTTCATATATCAAGAAACAAGTTCAAGAATCTAAGAGTGGAGCTTATGAAGATTCCAATCTAATAGGTTCTTAGTTATAAATTAATATTTTTAACGTACGGTCAGTGAGTGTTTGTATTATAACTTCCTTTTTTTTACTTATAATGACAATTTGTTTATCATATTTCTTCCTATCTTAATTAGGTTGTGATCTTACTCTATTCACATAATCATTCCAACATGTTTTCCTATGTAAAATAGTAAGATTGAACATTGTTTATGAATAATGTAGAATTAATGACTCAATTTCAACATGCTCAATTTAATTGAAAATTAAAACTTCCCTCAATAAAAAGATTGTCAAAAGTCAGTATTATGATCAAACTGAGCTTATAATAAAATAAATGGAATCTATAATTCATTAATTTCTCATCAAAATTAATAAAACTAAAATGAATAATTATTTAGCTCTCTAGTGAATGAAAAAGTGGCCTAAAGAAGTATAATTGGTAAATAATTATAACATCATCACTAATATTAAATTATAACTAATGTACATCAGTAGTTATCAATTATACTAATTTTAGGTATTGCATAGACTAAATTATTAAAAGTGATTTTGTAGCTACTAACTACTGCCAATTAATAATAATATAATATTAAACTATATTGTTGATTTTTTAACTAATTATAAAGAGTGTTATAGAGAGATATTGTGTCTTTGCTTAGGAGTGTTTAATCTTTTCCTTTCTTATATCCCATCCCCTTAGGCAAAAGTCTCATTTCTTTCTAAAATGCACTTAATATTTTCCATCTATTAGGAAAATGGTGATGATGGTGCAACAACTAGCTGATTGGATGTCATTTTTTTTAGTTTATTGTATTTATGTTTATTTCTTCCCTTTTTAATTCAAAACCCACTTTATTTTTATTTATGTTATTTACTTTTTATCTACTATATGTTATTTGATTTGTTTCAAGTATCTTTTTTATTATTTTTAGTTTCTTATTCTTATTTTCTGCCCCCATTCTTTAAAGTTTATGTATTATTCCTTTATTTTTGTTCTTATTGGTCTTCCATTAAGGACAATTTAAGTATGTGGGAGGTGATGGAAATCAAGTAGCAATTACTTGAGCTCCGAAGGCTAATAGAGATCCTTTGAATAATATTAACGGATCGTTAACAGAAAGGGCAAGGAAGGATAAAGAAGCTCTTAATAACTTAATAGTGGATCTCTATATATGAAGTGAGGCTTTGCTACTTCTAAATATTGAAAGTAAATTTACAGTGATGATCTAGTGAAGGATAAATATGAAGAATCGTTATTACATATCATAACCAGTGCTAGACTCTAAGTGTAATTGGTGCCAATCTTGCACTATTAATGGGGTAATAAAAAATATTATATAACCAATATTAAAGTCATCTTTGTTATTAGAACCTTTCTTTCACAAGTTTCTATAGACTAGAGTTCTATAAAAAAATTTGTATTGGAGTTCAACATGTAACCGATGTCAAACTAGTATTTGGTTTTAAGTAGTTTTGCCCAAAATAAAATTGAAGTCAATTATGGTCTAAGATAGGCATCAGTCTCCTATTGTTTTATAACTCTAGAATTAAGGGTTTTATATATATAAGAGGCTTAGAGATGCTTGTAATTGATACATGACATTATTAGTGATTAATCAAACCATTTGAAGATTATTCTTTAATTTTTTAAAGTGCTTCTACTCAAGGTTCTATGAAAACTTCAATCTTATCTAGCTTACTAGTGATGATCAAAACCTAAGAATCTTATCACTCACAATCCTTTCTTTTTTAGAATGTGGTGATTCATATCTTTCTTTATGTGCTTCATGTTTGTTTCTTGGATTAACTTGTTTCTATAGAATGATCCTAGGTTCTATCATATTAATATTGAATCTCACTAGCTCTATTCGTAAGGGTTATATCAGAATTTGGTATTAGAGCTCAATTTTATGTTAAGGTTCATTCTTAATTTCATTAACTATATATACAATATATGTTGTTTGTTCATATCTTTCTTAAAGAATCATAGAGAACAAAATTTTCCTAAGTTTATTTTCCTTGTTTCTTAAATTCTAGGTCAATAAAAAAAAGAAAGTTAATCTAAAATTTAATCTAAAACAAATACAAATAGACTAGCAATTACATCAAGAATTAGAGAAATATTTATTCCTATTCCAACAAGGAAAAAAATAGTAATTCCAAATATATTATATTTAATTAGTTAGTTTTGTTTTTGTTACCATTTCATCCTTGTCAAATTCTTCTTTCAGTTATTAAGTCTAATTGGGTTTCTTCAAACTCAATTTCTTATTTTGAGTTTGCTTGTTCATTGGCTTCTAATTTCATTCCTTTTCTGTTTCATGCCTACAGTTTGCTTCTTTAGGAGTATTTGACGAAGGAAAAAAGATTTAAACTCTTTCTTTTGATTTAGATTGTCTAGTTTATAAAAAACCTTAATTTAATAGTTATGTTAAGATTTGAGTGAAACCTTTAAGAGCAAACATGAGAGGGAGAGCTTTTACTACTAATTCTTTTCTTTGTAAAAGTACAACATGACTCTAACCCAAAGTAGAACAATGTCCAAATACAAGGAACCAAGTAAGGAGGAAAAAATAAGAGTAGATTATGAGTCATTCATTAAAGTTATCTAAGGCTAATACGAGTAACTTAGAGGTAATTTGGTGAATTTAAGGAATGGTTGGATAAATAAGACATTGTTATAGCTAGACTACAGTTTAATCCACATAAGACTCCAAATATGGATGAGTTTAAGATGGATGATGGACTTTAAAGAGTTACAAGCAACTTGGAAGAACTAAATCTAAGGGGTGGTAGAAGAAGAAGAATAGGGAGACAAAGAGGGTGAAGGTTTGGCATAGGATATAAAAGGGAGCATGAAGAAAGAGTAGATAATAATATGGGAAGCATCAAGATGGTGATACAACCTTTTATAGAAAAGATAGATTTAGATAATTACCTGGAGTGAAAGAAGCAAATGGATTTGATTTTTCATTATTATAATTTTTTAGAGAAGAAAAAGGTAATCATGATTACAAAGTAAAGTTTAGTGATTATGTGGTTGAATTATAAGATCAACAAATTTTAAGTAAGAGGAGGAATCAAGAACCATCTATTAGAACTTAGGAGGATGAGAAAGTGATTTATGCCAAGTTCCTATCATAAGGAGCTCTACCAAAGGTTTGAAATACTAACTTAAGACTATAAGAGTGTGGAGGAATACTACAAGGAGATGAAGGTTGCCATAGCTAAAGCAAATATAGAGGTGGTAATGCTTCAATTTATCTATAGGTTAAATTCAGAAATTATTAATTTCATAAAGTTATTAGAGGATTTAGTGTATATGGTCATAAAGGTAGAGAGATAACTAAAAAAGGGCCTCCTAAATATTTAGGTGTGTCTAATTCTTATTCTTTATTATGGACAAAATCTTACAGTAGAAAGGAGGACAAAGCTCTAAAGCCTAAATATAAAGTAACTAAGCTAAAAGTATAGTCTTCTAATGTAGAGAAAGTTAAAGTTGAATTTGCTTCTACAACTAGGAATCATAAGATCAAGTGTTTTTAGTACTTAAAGAAAGGATAAATGGCACCTTAATGTCCCAACAAGAGAGATATAATGATAAAGGAGGAAAATGAGTATGTGTTTGAGAATGAAAAGGAGGCAAGAAATAAGGTGCTTAGCTTGGAAGATGTTAGTGATGAAGAGTGTGTGTTTGGTTTGTTTCTGATGGAATTTAAATCTTTTTATTTTAATTTAATTTATTTTAAATAAGATATATCCCTTTGTTACTTATTACATAGTAATAGTAATGTTATACTTAGATATTATATTGTTCCTAATGTGATTAACCTTTATTTATCACTAAACTAGTATGAAATGATAAATTTTCTTACTTCTAATCTTATATTAGGATAGTGTAAAAAAAATAAACTAACTAACAATTGACAACATATCAAAAATAGATCAAGGAACTAGCAAAAAAATTCCTAATATCTCATATTAGGATTCTGCCTATTAGTGGAGACCTACTAGTGTAATTAGGCATAATTTTGTAGTGATAGGCCTCCCTATACGCATTAGTGTATCTAAGTGAGTTGAAATTAACGAAAACCTGATGATAATTTGGGGATCCATCAATTTCAAGTTAGATATATGGGGTTATTATAACATCAGCGTGATTTTTAAACATTGTAAAATATTAATGTCTAGTTTATATTGTAATATAATTCTTGAGGTTCAAAGTAATCTTATTGAATTTTGCTTAAACAGTTTATGCTAAGATTTTTTGTTTTCATTTTCAATGTTTGTTTTAAAAGAATGAGAAAAATATATTGTATTGTGTTTTAAAATAGTTCTCATATGTTTTTGTTTAATCATTTGCATTTACATATTCATGTTTCTTCTTCTATCGGAAATGATTATGAAGTTCTCTTAATATAACATAATTTGTTTTATTATAAGTTTATTTGTCTAGTAGAGGAAATTTTAGGACTTCAATGTTTACCATGAAATCTAAAAACTTTCCATTAAAAACATTAAATGTGTACTTTTTAGGATTCAATCTCATATTCTACCTTTTCAAAGTATCAAAATATTGTCAAAACACTGACATAAGTCTTCCTAGTGAACTTCATCCTCCTTTTCTTAACTATCATCTCATCTATGTAGGTCACTATGTTCTTCCTTACCTAGGTTTTAAAAATTTTGTTCATCAAATGTTGGTAGGTAGTCCTAGTACTCTTCAACTTAAATGTTATTAATTGTAATAGTATGTACCACTGTGATTTATAAATGTAGAGTGCTCACAGTCACCTGTACACATACAAATCTAGTTATATCTTAAAGACACGTCTATAAAGTTGAGCCAGTAATAGATCGAATTGACATCCACCAATTGATAAATTTTTTTGAGAAAATATATTTTGGGCCATATCCTATTTAGATTTATAGATTTAACAAACATCATCTATTTTGTTTATTTTTTTCACGAGCACCAAATTAACTAGCTAGTTAGGGTATTATGTTTCTCTAATAAAGTGACCTTACTACAACTAATGCCCTTTATTGTCTGTAGCACTTTGCCTTTAGAAATTAAAGACTTTTTTTCACTATTTTGAGCTTAAGGTTGATTATTATATTATGTATAATCAAAAAAGTTGAAAAGTCAACATACCCCAGTACACAAGGCTCCCCGCTTTATGATGGTTAGAGAATAGTCATCAATGTATGCAGCCCTCCCCTTGTATTTTTTTACAAAGAGGTTGTTTTCGTGACTCGAATCTGTGAGCTTCTGGTCAGAAAGGAGTAACTTTACCAGTTGCTCCAAGACTCACCCTCTCTTAAAGATTATTATGCATAATCACAAAGGGGTTAATTCATAATATATTTATAGGACCCTTATGCAAATATATCTTTAAAATTAGTTAGTAATGCCCTGATGTCATCCCTCTCTTAAAGATTTTTGCTTTTACCAACCTTATACATGTTCTAACACAATAGGTCTTTGGTTGTGATTTTTAATATTTCTTGGTTGTTTCCCCTCTCAATTTCTAATTCTTAATCGTCCATATCTTGAATTCTTATAATTTGATGAACTTCATAATTAGCTTATAAATGTATGTTACAACTCTAGAAAGGCATAATGAAGGCTTTCCTAAGATAAAATTGGAAGTTGTAGGTCATTTTACAGTAAAAATTTTGTCACATTTTTTATCTTCTTTAAACTTATTACTAATTTTAGCTAGAGTGATGCCTTTCCTTTGACAATTATTTATCCTCCCCCAAATCCACTGAAAGAATTTGAAGCTAATGATTTAAGTAGGATTTAAGTCTATTGCAATATCATTATAAGATAAGATATTTGTTAAGTTACCATCATCAATGAAGATCCTCTTTAGTTAAAATTTCGATGTATGGTATTTATCATTACTATTACGTCATTAATCGAGTTTCAAAAAGCTACTACCTCTACATTAAAAGATATAGATTATCTTATATGGTTTTTGATGGAAAACTGGTTAACGGGACTTATCAATTTGTATCAATTTTCATAGATGTTAATTTGTGAGACAATCTATTTTAGGCCACTTCTTATAATTATGTTATGACACCCCAATCTTTAGTGAATCCTATGTTAGTAGCTCTATAAATATGATAAAGATAAAAACAACCCCTAAAATATGGAGGTTGGATGCATGTGACTAATAAATTACCTATTGTTTTGTTCCTCTCCCTTTTAACTTAAGATATCAAATCGTCTATGCCTTATCATTTGCAAGATTTATAATTGTCCTCTTTGTAATTGTTAGAAAAAAATACTCACCTTTTTTCTTTAATTCTTTGTAGCCCTTAATTTCATACCCATGATCCCTATAAAACTAGTATAATTTATTTTTGATTTTCCTTTAAGGGGCATTAGTGAGAGGCTTGAAGAATCTAGTAATGTCGTTCTATTAAATGTAATTATAAATTTATCTTGTTAAGGAACTCAAAGGTGGTAGACTTACTGTTAATCTCCTAATTTAGTCACTTCTATCAAATTTTAAAAAATTTATCTTATTAATGAACTCAAAGGTGGTAGGCTTACTGTTAAACTCCTAATTTGGTCACTTTTATCACATTCTAAGGTATCATTTCCTTTTTTCTCATAATCTATTATATAAGCACTTCATCACCTACTTGTCTCATATTATCTCTATGTTCACTAATGGTTTAGTCTATCTGGATAACTCCTTACTTCTTCGAAGTTAATAGACCTCTAGCCCTATTTTGTGCCTTTTGAAAGTTGGAAGCCTTAAATATTAATAAGGACTTCCATATAGGTTGATGCCTTTACTGAAATTTCTTATAGGTTATAGCCTCTATGGAAGTATTAAGATATAAGATATATGTGGCCTTTATATTAAAGGTTGCTCTAAGTGTAAAATATTTTTCTATCGGGGGAACCTTAAAGTTGATAATATTATTGGCTTGGCGGACAATCTCCAAGGTCTACAATATTCCTTACTCATACTAATTGTTTCTGCACTCAAACTTACTCTTATTATTGTATAAAAATCTATGTCATGAGCTTTTGAAATTGTAATTTTTGTGGCTATGAAGTCCTTTTTACTTTCCTTCTACTTATATATATGAAAATAGCTAATATAAATTTTTTTGTGAGTTTCTATAAACAACACCAATTGATGTTTCAGGTACCACATTGCTGTTAGATTAGAATTTTACTTAGGGATGTATCTTGGATGAAAATAATGTAATTGATTGCTTCAATTATGCTAAACAACATCAAAATACCTTTGATATAGATACTTTGTTGCCTAAGTTTGCTTTAAGCTTTTCTTATTAAGGGGGGAGATGACATTGTGATAAACACACCTTGTTTTTTATCTAAATATCCCTTTATCTAGTAAAGGTAACAAGAATGAAAATGTGAGATAGGACACACAAGGCCTGATACCATGCCCTAATAAGAAAAAGCATAATTGATATAATATGACATTGGATCTTTGACATATACAGGGTAAGGTGTGGAGAACTTAAGATAAAACAAAATGGTAGATGCATTGTTCATCCTTTTAAGTATAGGCTTTTGCAAGGCCATATTTTTTACTAGTGCATATCATGCATATTTATATAAATTACGTATAATGAAGTACAAACTAAACACTTCATATTTGACTATTTATTTCATTCTTCAATTTTCTTTAAATTTTAATTCTTATACTCCATTTTATTTAAATTTACAATCAATTATGTTTATTTGAAATGTAACTTTTATTCTCTTTTTAATCAAATTTAAGATATTTTTATTTAATAAATTAATGTTTAATATCATCAAAACATAACTTCCCAAGATCTTATAAATAGGGATGACACTCAACCTAAATCTCTTAATATGCAACTTGAGTCCGGCCTAAGACCTTATCAGGCTTATCTTATACCACTCAAACCCTAGCCTAATGGGGTTTCAAACATCTTAAAACCTAAATCCTAATTAGGTGTACTCGATTTGACAAAACTCTAACATGCATGCTCCGACACAAAGTTACCCATCTCTAGTATATGTGTTCAACCATGCCTCATCTTTTGAACCTTACATCTCATATTTCAAACCTTGTCAACCTTTTAAAAAGGTGAAAATCTTAAAAAGCAAGAACTTCAAGCTGGGTTTAGAAGAAGAATAGAAGTGCATAACCTATCAAAATCAATTGTCTAACCTTTGATTTCTTTATCGTTGCACATGTATACTCCTTTAACCCATGAAAAAGTTGCCTTGGATCACTCTAGAAGTCCATAAAACAAATAGTGGAAATATCAAAAGTTAAATCTTTCGGTTAAGGCTTTTAAATGAGAATCAAATCCTTCAAGGCTTTAATAAGCTCATCCTTACTTTCATTTATTGGTAACATTGCTAAAATTAAAACTATTTTCAACTAAAAAGCTCAATCTAGAGTAAAGTGGAAAGGAGCTAAACATTAAAATAGGGGGAGCGAGAAAGTGAGAAATCAAACTTAGGAGTTAAGAGAAGATGAATGACATTAAGGATTTAAGTTGAAGAATAGAATACTAATTAGGGTTAAAAGTATATATAACATTATGTTTCGATCTAGTTGGATTACAAAGTTTGAATACGAACCTGAATTGAAACTCAAAGAAAATTAAAAAAAACTGTCTAAACAGAAACATAGTCAACTTAAATTAAACCTATTCACTTCAGCTTAGACTGAACCGGCCTATCTATTTTGCTAAGCCTACTTATAAAAGGATAAAGGTATTTCTAGGATTTTGATAGTTGTTTGATTTTGACTAGTTTATCTGGTTATTTATTTTCAACTAAATTGCCTCAACTATTTTCAAGTCATTACAAAAAATTAATACAATTTGTGACTTTTTATTGATAAATGTCACGAATTGTAAAGACTTTTGGTGACGTTTTAAAAACGTCACGAAAAGTTTGAATTTTCCGTGATGTTTTATAAAAACGTCGTATATTTGTGACGCTTTTTGCAACGTTTTATGAATAAAATGTTGTGGTTTATAAACCGTGACGTTTTGTTGAAGAAAACGTCGTTGAAGCTTTCAGCAACAAAATGAATGACGTCACCTTTAACCTTTCCCTTTGTTCTGCCAGAAGACAGAACCTACCTGATTTTCTTCTTTCTACCTCATTAACCAGAACCTTCTTCTTCTTCTCCGCAACTGAGCCGACACAGCCATCATCTTCTGTAATATCGACCATCTCTTTTCCTACACCAAAGCTGTCTCCGATCACCTGCAGATTTGTCCAATTGCCAGAGCCCAGAGGCCTCAAGCTTCTCTCTCTTTCCTTCTCCACTCGCTCACCCACTCTGATTCAGTCTTTGTCTCGTCGTGGACAGATCGTTTGCGATGCTTAGGAAACCGTCGTTGAAGGTTTGAACTTCTCTTTCCTTTTTGTATTTTTCCTTTCCAAATTTTATCATTGTATATTTCCTTTCTTTTTTCTTCACTTATATTGTTCATCTTTTATCGGCTTGTACAGTTATGTTCGACTCTGTCGAGTGCATGTAATGGTTCCAGATACTGCTTTTATGCATTGCCTTTTAGTTTGTAATGATTAATGCCTTTATTTCAGTAATCGTCTTCTATTGCATCAACAACAGTATATGCAGCTAATTTTGGATTATAGGTAGTGAGGAATGCGATACCTGAATGTTTGTTGTTGGTAGTTAAAGATTAAAATAAAGAATAGAATCTTACATAATCAGCAATTCACACCTCTGAGCAAGCCTCTAAATTTGAAACCGTGGGACCAAAATCTAGTAAGATTACTCACCTTCTTCTTCCTTTGACCTTTTTCTTCTTCCTCTGAGTCAAATCATTCGTCCTACTTCTTCCTTTGGATTAGAGCATTCACCTTCGAGTCAGAGTTTTGAGGCTCAGGTGACTTTTCTTTAGCAATGTCTTGATTATTTTTCTTTTGTTTTTAGTTTTGTTTTCATTCATTTCTTTGTTTCATTACTACTTATTTATATAAAAATTTTGTCTTTATGTTTCTATACAGGATAGAACAAGTAGAATAATTTTCAAACTGTTTGACAAAGATTAAAGTCGCTTTCCTGAGACATTACGCACACAGGTGAGGTGAGTGTTGGGGACATTTGGGACATTCACAACTCTGGGTTTCAAGTGTCTATATGCATTGTAATTCATAGTAATACCTGCTTTTGGGGATGATCATAATTGTTTCCACAAGTTTCAGATTTATAATTAGCTTTCCAGTAGTCCATCAAAAATGCAGAGCTACATAAGGCTTGGTTGTGTGTTTCTATCAATTTATTTGGAAATGTCATCCTCTGTCTGGGAGAAATTGAGTGCAATGATTTAATGTTGTTGAGAAATATTACAAAAGCCTTGTGCTAAACAATTGAAGTCCATATTTGGTTGTGTAGCGTGACAGGAATCTGCTTCAGTAAATTGATTCTTTAGTTCAGTGTTCGAATTATGATAAATGGAGGAGTGGAAGGTTTTTAATGCAGATAGGCAGGCAAATGGCATCACATAAAGATGGTATGTAGATGAAAAATGGTCAAGAGATTTATTGTCATATATCTTAATTTTTCTATTACAGTTGTAGAAATATTTTCTTGTGTTGAAGCTGACATTTTCTCAAAATAATATCGTATTGTAAGTTTATTAGTGATAAATAAAACCAACATGTATAAGGGAGTATAAAGGATGGGATATAATCATTTTCCTTATAGTTCCATTTGATTTTGCAAATACGCATTAAGGGAAGATGTAGGAGCGAATTGATACTATAAGTGATTCTTAGTTAAGACTTCAATAATACAAGAGATCTGAAATAGACTGCTAACTTGGAAGAATCCTACAACTGACTAAACCAAAATTGACAGCCTCGGTATGTTTTATAGTGTAATTAATCAACTTATATGTATAGATTTTACTTTGGAAAGCAAAGGACAGTTTCTACTATACGTATTTGATATGATTCAGAATGAATGTCTGTCTAGTTTAGCATTTTAGCTCTATGTAAATTTAGTAGACTCGATTTGAAGGTAGTGAAAGAGTGATGTCTAATAGAAAAACGCTATTGATATTTGCCCAGATAGAGGATTGTAATGAATTCATGTTAGTAAAAGTTGTCATTATCAATAATCAATTGTTACATTACCTATAAAACTTACTGTGGAGTGTGTTTCGGTGGGGAAATTATAACAAACAACTTGATGTGCCATTGTTGTGAGGCATTTTCTTTACCATGCTTCATCAGTTTGTTTTCCTATTATCTCTGTAAGAGGCTTAATAAATTCATCTCGTAGGTTTTTGTTTCAATCCTTTAATTCCTCTTAGGAGTACAAGTTGTGTTAGGAATCTAAGTCCAATGACTATAAGAAGGCTTGTATGCTTTTATACTTCTAAATAGAAGTTTCTCTTCATGTTGGTTTTAGAGTGACCTAAGAGTAAATCTTTGGACCTTACTTGTAATTTCAGCTTTCGATCAAATTTAATGATGAATTGGACAGCATTGCCTCTGTTACCTCTGACAACTTGAAAGAACTAATTTTGACAAATGAAAAATCTGACTGCATTTGTTTTTCTTTTC
>JANIIA010000003.1:36216922-36227678 GCA_027478495.1 Erythroxylum alaternifolium | reverse complement strand
CTAAAAGAGAAAAATGGTAAATTATCTTCTTCATATTGATATTTTTACATAATTATGTAGGAATTTACTGAAGAATTAGTAGCTCGTTCCCAAACTATGATGAAAAATTTTAATTCAGTAAAGGTGAAAATATCCAAGAAAATGAAGGTAGGACATTTGGATCATTGATGATGGAGATGTTAACTAGAAGTGAAGAAGGGCATATAGATTATATGCTTCAAGTACCTAGTTGTACATATACATAATCTTTTACCTGTTTGTTTTACACATTTAGTAAAGATGAAGCCATCTTTACAGGATATTTTGCAATCATATGAAGCCGTCTTTACTGCATATTTTGCAGTCATGTGTATTATATTTTGCAGTCATCTTTACACTTATGACTTATTTTTTATATAAATTAGTGTATTATGACATATTTGTAAATTGCAATTAAATAATAAATTGTCTGCAATTTTGAAATTCTTGTGATACATGAATAATTATTAAAATTAATGATATGCTAAAAAATTGAAGAATTAAATAAATAAAATTCATAAATAATATTGAATAGTTATTAAATAAATAAGATTTTTAAAAAAATTTATTTAAAAAATAATTATTAAAATTGAAAAATTATTTTTGAAAAAATGAAAAATAATAATTAAAAGAAAATAATTCTATTTAAAACGTCGCAGATGACTTTCCACGACGTTTTTAAAGCATCGCGAAAAGTCAGTTTCGTCGACGTTTTTTGGAAACGTCTCGGAATTTGACTTTTCGCAACGTTTGCATAAAGCATCGCGGAATGTGACATTCCGTGATGTTTCTAGAAAATGTCGCATATAGACCAATCTTTCAGTGACATTTTTTAAAACGCCGCAGAATGTCAGTATTTTTCGTAACATTTTATGGAAAACGTCGCAAAAACCTTTTGCCTACACCACATTCCGCGAAATTTTTTGTGACATTTTTTAAAACGTCGCAAATTGTATTATGTGATGTTTTTTTAAGATTTTGTGACGTTTTTAAACGTCGCAAATTGTGATGTTTTCTTGTAGTGAATTGGTATGCAATTATTTCTCCTCCTTTTAATAAAATTCTTTTTCAAAGAAATATACGGTAGATAGGACTATTTCTTTGATGCCATATGCAATGCATAGAACAACTTAAAGAAAGTTCGAGCAAAGAAACACTGCCCAAGCTTTGGTCAAAGGTTGCAGTTGCCCACTCAGATGGTGTTATACCACATAGCAAGGTGCCATATTTGATTGTAAAAGGCCATTGAATTATTCCAAACGTAGGGGGAGTATTGAAAGCATATTTATTCTCCTTAATCAATGATAGACGATTTGAAATTAATATTCACTTTGATATGGAGAACTTCAAGCAAAAATGGCGTGGTAGCGGTTACGTTACAAATTCTTATATCTTCCAATTAATTCCATGAAGAAATGGAGATGCGTAAGGCCAGTTAATCCGCAAGCTGGTAATGTTTAGTACGTATGTACTTATAAAAGACCAACTCACTATTTTTTGAATGTGGAGCAAGCGATGATAATTTGATAAATTATAATATTGACCATTAAACCTGAAAGAGAAGAGAGAGAGAGAGAGAGTTAGTGTGCTAGATAATGGGTTTGACTGGTCGATCTTTACACGCTAAACACGGTTGGCGAAGTTTCTGTGGTCGTAATTACATATCGACTGCATTGCTTTTGTCCGCGAGCAAAGGAAAGAAAAAAGTTATGAATACTTGAATCACTACGCTATACTAATAACGTCAATGTCATTCCGGTCGAAGAATCCAATACTGCACTAGGTTTCATTTGCGAGGCTACCTAATTACGTACCATATGAAGCTGTTTATACATCAATGCACTTTCCCTCTTTCTCATAATTATCGCAATATGCGTTGTTTATCCTTCTTTCAGTTCCTTGTCTGTTTGTTTTTGAGATATGCAACTAGTAGACTTGGGCTAGGGTATATTCTGACATCTCTTTCTCTCAAGCTAGCTAATTGTTTCTCTCAAGGAACTGGACCAGATGATCAATGCCGAAACGCCAAATTAACTGGCGTCTAAAATTGGTTTTACGGTGTAGAGTACTTGTACGTAACTACATCAATGTTGTCAACGTCCAAATTTAAATTTTTTAGGTCCATGGAAGTACCTGTTTAATCCCACACTACATTTAACGTTCGAAATAAATAATTTCAGGCTCAGAATTTAAACTGCTCAACATATTTTAGCTCTAGTTTGGTTTCCCTCTTTCAAGTGTAAATTTTAATTTTAATATTTTTTCATTTCTTTTTCAAATTGATTGAAAAAGTCCTGCAAGGGGAAAAAAGGAAATATAGGAATAGTGCGAAAAACGTGGCTACAAGGATAATTAATTGGAGGAAAGGAACCAAACTAGAGGACGATACTTTTCTAGAAGGTCATAGAACCTAGGAAATAGCGTAAGGCACACTACCATGGATTTATAGTTCCACAAATTTATTCGAGTAACCCGTTCCGTCAACGATCCCAGTGTTCGTACTCCTGGCTATGACAGCCTCGTTAATCCGTTTCAGCACACGTTAGAGGGTTGTTCTGCTTGATATTTCTGAAGTTCTTCATATTTGTTTCTTTCCGTAAGATGTAAACTATATAGTTGAAAGCTAACTTGAAAATAGTTAAATCACCTTTGTTTTAGTTTTTGCTTTAAGCAACGACATGTTTACAACAGTTTAAAAATATGTTGCTAAAAATTAACATAAGACTAACCATTTTTAAAGTATTGTCTTTAATAATATTAAAAGACAACATATTAATTTGTTGCTACATATAAAAAAAGGAAACAAAATTAAAAAAAGATTGCAATATAAAGTCTTATATATGCAACATATGAAATTGTTACTATAGTCCTAGTCATGCATTTAATAAAGAGAATTTACTATTGTTACATATTTATTTATATAGTTACTTAATAATGTATATTTAACATATAAAATTTCTATGAGTATTTAGAATATGCATAAGAAAATTAAAATAACCATCAATTTTTATTTAATAAAATTAAGTCAAATGATACAATTGCTCCAAAATACATAAAAAGTACTGTAATATATACACATAACTCTAAATCGATCATTTATTATTTATAAATTTTTTAGTTTAGGCTCAACTTAAAACTTTCGGTATGAGTCTAAGCACAATCAAGTCCTATCCAAACCTGATTAAATATATTTTTACTTTTTTAAAAATAAAAATAATTTCATTTTCTTTTAAAAGTTTACACTTTAGGTTAGGTTTGGCCCGATAACCCTAGTTCAACTTGAATTTCAAAAATATTCAAAAGATTTAAATACGAATTAGAATATGGTTAATTTGGACTGAGTCGTGCTAAGTCAAACCAAACTTAGCAAGGTTTATCATAACTAACAACAATTAAGTATTATAATTTTAATTATATTATATATAGCAATAATTTTATGCATTATTTTAAGGATAAAGAACAGACATATAATAAAGCTTATGAGAGGAAAATGAACAACGCCAAAATCCCCTTTTACGTTTCTAACTTTCCCTTTGCTTTTCAGATTAAGTTCTTCAATGATGGAGGTCTTCGACAAATGAAGTTGAGCCCTTACCATCCATTCCCTCGCACAGGTTGCCCATAGGTGAAGTACACAGGTGCAATTTATTTGGTTAATTAGTTAAGGGTCATTTTTTGTTTTCCCATTTGTTTTTCCACCAGTCTCTTCCCTCACTGGATCTTCAAATTTTGACTGATAATTATAAAAGTTTTTAAGCGTTCCTATGGCATTTGTGTTGCTACATGAGATGTTAAGAAACCCAATAATGAGATCCAGAGGTTGTGGCTGAACTTGCCGCAGAGTACTGACTTGCCCATTCATTTTCATTGCCATTTGAACAACTTGATAATAGATTTGCTTTTGTGCCCTTTACTTGATGAAGTCGCACACTTCCTGAACTATCGCACACTTCCTGAACTAACTTTAATTAGATAATAAAAATGTCATCATTTTTGGTATGGTAATTATTCATGTTAGGTAACTTATTTGCTGACTAGTTTTTAAGAAGCTAAGCTTGAGTCTGATTGATAAGGTATTTACTTATATTGTGATACATTTGATTTGTGAAGGTTTCTAGTTAATTAGAATAGACTAATGAAGCTAAAAGAAAAATAGAAGTTCATACTTGATATAAATACTCAAATTACTTGCAAATATGTAGAACATGCTGAGTTTTCAGTTTGGAATTTTACCCTTTAGAAGGCCATAAAAAATATTAATTGCAATAACATCTGCTCCTATATTACGTATCTGGAGGTTTTTGTCATCTTTTTGCTTGTTTTTATCTTACTCCTTTACTCTCTCTACAGGTAAAAACAGTGAAAGTGAATTCTAGTGATATAATATATGTTGAGGTGTAAAGGTATTAGGCTGTTGAGTTCTTAAATATATCATACTTCCTTTCTGTTATTTTTGTTGTTCTCATACTCAGCCACTGTTTTGCTTATGTAGGGATAGTGAACAATCTCAAATTGCATATGTTTTCTTCAAGGATTGTCAAGGAGCAGATATTGTTATTCTTCTTTCCGTAAGTGATTTCTTTCAGCATTGTGATGAACTATGTCTTCTATTATTCTTTCCTTTGATGTTTATTTGGGTCGACATCATGAGCTCATGGTTGACTTGGTGCTTTCATTGGAAAGGAAATAGCTATGGTATCATTTATCTCTGTTATGAAAGTTTTTTCATATATTTAATTCAAATCCTAATGTAATTTGTGTCATTATGTTAAAGAACTATAATCGAAACCCCTGCATCATCTAAAAATGTTCGATAGTCATAAGATGCGTTTGGAATGACAAAGAAATTCTTAGCTTTTGGTTGAGTTACTAGTGGTGATCCTAAGGCTATTTATGTTGAAGATACTAAACTCGTTATTCCTCATGGGGCATGTTCTAGGAGTAGTTGTTTGCTTATCATTAACATAAATGACTAGTTTATTTCTATATTACTTAATGTGTTTCTTATCATGGATTATTTAATTTTCTATTCTAAATGGATTAAATGTTTTAAGTTCAATAGGAACCTCAAGACTATAGTTACTGTGATACTCTCAAATTTCTAATCTAAAGACCAGGTTGATTTTATTTCCTTAATTCACTATTGATGTACATTATATTGTTATCCTTTTTGTTAAGGTTAACTACTTATGTTTATGCTTTCCAAATTTGTTCTTAAAAAGAAATTGAATTATTGTTGCTAGTTTTTGGACTATATTATTTGTTTTGATTAAATTAAGATCACAATAAAGTAGTTAGTATTTCATATTTTAGATATATCTACCTGTGTGTGAGCATAGTAGTTTTACAATTCTAATATACTTCTTATTTCTTTGCTTTTGTAGGACGACAATGATTAGGAGTGGAAAAATAGGTTCTTGGTGAATGATTTTGGAGCGCCTATACATATTATTTTTGTTTAATATTTAGATTAATTCACTTATATTCCATATGGAATGGAGGACGATATTGCCGATGAATATTTTAGCTAGTGATTTTTTGCTTTTTGGACTACATATCATATATAAATGCAGTTTTTTATCATTTACATTTGATAGTATGTATGCAATTAAGGTTTACATTAATATTTATATATTGCTTTTAATGTATATATGAATGTTGCCTATATAATGACAAAATTTTGCTTTTATATTAAATATTATTGGTAACGAAAGAATAAATTGATGCTTTATTGCTATAAATCGTTGTCTAAAAAAGTTTACTTTTTTGCCTTATCTATTAAACATTGTTGCATAAAAAAACTTAAAATGTTGCAATATCTATTTAACATTGTTGTTATAGTTTGAAACTGATGTGTAGCCTTAATCAAAACTTAAAGCAACATTTTTTATTTTATTGCCTAATCAAAAAATTATATTACCTTATACTTATAGCAACACCATTTTATTTAACAGTATAAATTATGTTGCCTTAATAAAAAAGTAATGATAATTGTACTTACAACTACGCTTTTGTTTGTTGCGTAAATCACTTTTTACTATAATACTTGGATCTTTTAAACTTATTCTAATTTGCTAGACTGCTAGTCCTTGTTCACAATTCATATTGCAAAGTGCTTGGATTATATTCCATATCATGGATAAGAATTGGAAATTGAAGAATAAATGGTTCATGGATTCATTCTTTTAACTAAAAAAGGGATATAAGAGGATGGATAACTTAAAATGAATCCTATCCTTTGTGCTAAGTCTTTGCTTGATTATTATCCAAAGTATAAATGAAGGTTTTGGGATATTATTGAAGTGCCAAATTAGCTTAAACTAAGGAACATCCTAATATGTGCTTGTGAATATTTTCAAACAAGATCCATTATTATATACTTTAAACTTGAATTTGGTATAGATTATGGAGTCCTCCATAACTGGTTTAGGATTGTAAACCTTGAAGTCTCTCTTAAATAGAAGAGAAATATTTTGAGGAGTAAGCTAGCCCTTTCTATATTTCACCTTTAATAATTGCAGCAACCTTAACATGGTTTAATAAGTTTACTTTTAATATTTTATACTCTTATAGGTTGCATAGAGGGCCAAGTTCTTACTAATTGTCAACTCAAAATAAAGTATTCATGTTATTCCTTATCTTTAATTTGAATTCATTGCATACATATTCCTTTAAGCACAAAACTTTCTTAAAAGTTTAGGAAGATTTAGTTTTAAGATTTACCTTATAGAAGTTGTCACCTTTGAGGAAATGAAAGAGCATTCACCTAACACCAAAGGATTCATTACTTTGATGGGAATGATTCGCATATACGTATGTTCTTTAGAAAGTATAGATTAGTCCCATTTAACTTTTTCTCTAAAACTTTACTATCTATTCTGAACCATAAGAAGTTTCTCCGTAATCTTTTTCAATAAATTTTATCAATTATTAGGGTAGGAGAATGTGTAAGCTATAATAGATACGCAAATTGTTGAGAATTAGGGTAACTAATTGCAACCTACATGCATAGGTTAAGAACCAGTTTTACTAACCACCTAACCATTGGTTTATGGAGTCTAGGAGAGGATGGCATTCCTTAATTGATAGTGCTTTAGTAGTAACGGGAATGATAAGATAATTGCAAGTTGGTTGCTTATGATTAAACTAGTTAAGAGATAATTGTATCTCTAGAAACCCTGAAAAATAGAGAAATCAATTTTATGAGAGTTGACTAAGAGCCTTAAAAGCCTCTTGAATCTTTATAAATAGTTATTAAACACTTTGTTAGATTATGTATTGGCTCTATAAACTAGCAAGTGATCATCAAAAAATGACAAGTTAAATATCCTTAGCATGTCACATTTACAATGGAATATGAACTTGCTTTCCTTGCTTATATTCCTTACTACTATCCAATTAAAGACCTTATTATTAAGCATGAAAAGATAGGGAGATAAGGTGTCCCCCTGTTTAAGTCTTTTAGCATATTTTAAGAGATGGATTTGTTCACCATTAATTTTGATGCTATAAAAGGTAGTTATGACACATTAATTCAACCACTCCATAACTTCCAAAAGGCCAAAGATAAGCTTCCAGTTTATTTAGTCAAATGCCTTATGAAAATCTATCTTTAGGATACAAATTTTGATTTCTTTTCTCTTATGGTGATTTTTAAATAGACTTTGTGATATAAAAATATTGTCTCTAATATTATTTTCTTAAATAAATGCACCTAGCTAGGGGCTAATGAGGCACACACATATATATATATATATCTTTTTTACACTTAATAACTTGTCATTTATGAGGAATTCCTGGACTGCTTTAGTGACATGGTTTTTATCAAGTATTAGAGTTTTTGAAAAATAATGCATTAAATCTATCAAATATAAGGGCCTTATTAACTCCTAAATGAAACAAAGCCTTTTTGATATCAAAATTGGTGAAAGGATCAAGGAGGGAATCTACCGGCTCTCGATAAATGGTATAAGAAGTAAATCCTCTATGGTCCTACATAGAGAAAAATTAATCATTAATAGGTCCTAGGGTTCCTTTAAAATAGTAAGCAAAGGTTCTTCAACTTATGTTATTGTATGAAGATGGTACTATATAAGCCCCTCAAAGAGACAATCTTGTTTGTTTTCCTTCTAGAGAGCATTGTATTATAGAAAAAAATGTATCCTAATCCCCTTATTTCAACTAATGGTTCCTTGATTACCTTAATAATATGTTGAGGATTTCCAATAAATCAATTTATTTCACTAAATCATCCCTTTTCAGTTGCTTAAGAGCTTCATCATTTTGATTAGAGCTAAGATTTATCTAAATGTAGTTAAGTTTGGTCAAGGAATCATTGTTGTCAATCTCAACGTTCTTACAGTTTACCTTATTGAAAAGCTTTAACTCCTCTTTATTAGCTTCTAGCTTATACATACACTAATAAGCTTCATAAGCCTTCTACATTTAAGCTCGGGCCTCTCCTTACTGCCTCTTTAAAACTAGGAACACCAATAATATGATTATTAAATTTAGAAGGAACTTATATTTCAATTGGTTGAACATCAAGAAAGATCTTTTTTTGTAAAGTGATTAGAGTATAGGAGAATGTTGAAGGAAGTATAGTTACTAGTGAAGGTCGACATCCAACTTGAGTTTCTAAGGGCTTTGCTAAGCTTTTTCCTAAAGAACCAATTCCCATTTTGTTTTTTGTTCCCTAGTGGTAGCCAAGAGGGGCTGAATTGGGTGTTGGTGAATTTAAATAACTATTTTCTATCTAATGGATACAATTTAACAAAGATCAATACATGATGATACAGAGAGATATGCAATATAAATCAATCGCAAAATTATAAAGTAATTTAAAGAACAATGGGGATAAGAATGGTGTATCAATTTTATAGTAGTTTAGTAAATAGTCTCGCCTACATCCATTCTTTAAGTTAGTGCTTACAATTCCACTAAAATTATTTTTTCTACAAGGTGAAGAGGAACTTTCATATAATCAATCTTATTTTTTTTGGGTAAAAAGTAGCCTTTCTTATAATTTTCCTTTAAGGTTTTTCCAAAATAAGTTCTAAAAATACCTAGACTATCCTACTTGCAAGTATACGAGGTATTTGTAGTTGATTACCCAGAGATGTCTTTCAAAGAGGTGAAACCGATTTACTCAAATTAATCTTAAATGAAAATAAAAACAGATGCAATCCTAAACATTGTATCTCGATTTGCTGAGTGAAGACTTTAAAGAAAATTAAGTAATTAGACTAAAAAGTAAAATAATTGAACTATAGTTTCTCATTCTAATATTAAACTTCTTCTCTCAATCCTTTGTTTAATACCTAAATAATGTAAAGGTTGGCCACACTATTGCATCCAATAAGCTTAGAAATTATAACAAATAATAAGACAACAAAATAGTCCCTTCATTATGCATAATTGACTAAATTAGCTACATTAATTCTTAATAACAAGTAATCAGCCCATTATGGAATAAACAAGATTTATCATCTTCATATCCTTCAATGCCACAGTTAACAGTAACAGAAAAGTCTTAAAAACAATAAACAAAGTAAAAAACTGAAATGGACTATCAAACTCTAATAAGAAAAACTAGTTCAAAAGAGGAGTTTCATAATACAACAGAGATAAAATAGAGATAGAAAACAAATGGGTCGTCGGATGAGAATGTTGGTTACTCCCTGCTTTGGCTCTCACCCTCTGCCTCTGTTCACTATCACGTAGAAGAATGGATGCTCCCTCTGGTTTCAGCTCTACGTTCTCTCTATTTGCTGTTGTTTCTCTTCTTTTTCAACACCAATCGATCTTCTGTTCTTATCGCCTCCAACATTCTTCATTGTCTCTTTTCTTCATCTTTTTCTTGCTATGTGTGTCCACCTCTAGCCTCTCTTACTCTTTTTATTTGTAGCCTGAGTCTAGGTTTAGGTTTTTATGTCGTTAAAACCTACATCAAATGACACGTAATATTCAACCATTTAAAGAAAATTTTGTCACATCCATGACTGTGGGAGTCATAGGTGTGACAAGGTGCATGCATTAATTAATTGATGTTACACCATGCATAATTCACATCCACAATCATTCTTTTATGCATATTTTTTCTTATTTCCATGGAACATTCAGAAGAAACTCCAGTCAACAATCATGCATTATTAACGCCATTTTTCACTCAATTCATTTAAAATTCGGATTAAAACACAACAATTTGTAACCAAAATCAAGATATGAAGGCAAGCAAAATCAATAGAAGTTAGATATAACAAAGGTGAAGTATAACCCTAACTCAAAAATGAAATTTACAGCTTAAAAGCCTTTGCATGCTTACTTTAATGACTTAGAGGTTCACACACTTCACATTAGACAATGAAAGTAAAAATGCTTTGAAATTTTCTTATAAAAATGTTTATAGAACACCTAAAATGCTTTTATATGTTAGTATTAATAAGAAATTGTATATTTTTGGCCTTTAAGACTCAATATAGTTAATGGACCTAAAAAATATTCATTATAATGTCTAGTTATAGTACATTGATAAATAAATGTTGCATATTATTGTGCAATAATTTACCTATTGGAACATTGATCGAATATTATAACATATTGGATGAATAGTGTGCATTTATTAAAAAAGCTATCTATTAGGACGTTGTTATATTAGTTAACCAGTATTAGGGATGTCAATTTTGGCTCGGCCCGCCCGACTCGACCCGTTTTTGGCCCGGGTTTGGCGGGCCATGGG
>JANIIA010000003.1:36202131-36216822 GCA_027478495.1 Erythroxylum alaternifolium | reverse complement strand
ATTGAGAGAGGTTTTCCACGTAAAAATTGCCTGTGTTCTTTATTTCTCGCTGCTTAGTTTCTTGCACTGGTGAGTTTGTTGGCTGCTGTTTTTCTTTTGGTATTGCTTGTGGTTATTCATACAAGGAAAGGTTTATTGGTTTTAGTTACTTTGTTTCCGCTGCGTGATCGACTCTTCCTTTCCTAACAATTCTTTGACCTCAAGTTAACCAAAATATAAATTCAAATACTAACTTGTTTAGATGTTTCGGTAAACTAATATAGATGAATCATAAGGAGATCTTTAAAATACATGATAAATGGTCATCATTCATATAACTTTGAACATATTCCACGTGCAAGTCAAATATATATAATGAACATAAAAAAATAGTATACTGCGTAAAAATATTCAAAATGAAATCTGGCCAGAAACTTAACATGGCGGTATGTGAGGTGGTGGGGGTAACATATGTGCCTTGCGATGCTTTCCATTTCTAACAATGAAAACAGTGTCCATACCCCAGGAAAGGTGACGTTCGAAATGGCAATGAAGGTACCAAACTCCTACATTTCATTAATACCCAAAAATCGGTGGCTAGAAACAAGAAACACAAAACAAAGAAAGAATTTCGTGATTGTGGTTAAAATATAATTGCACCAGCTGGAAATTATTAGCTACTAAGAAAAATTGGAATTACCGGGATTGCTGGCTTTAAACCTGATGGCGATCCAACCATTTTTAGGCACAGTGACGGTGTTACGTGTTGGAGGGTCAACGAGATTATATACCTTTTCGGATCCTTGTCTTTGTCGAAACTCCCAAATCCGGACCCAACGACGTAGAAGCTATAGCCATGGAGATGCATAGGGTGATCAAGACCTGCCACCAAGTTCGTCCCTTGAAACACAAACTTCCACTGTGGAATTGTAACGCAAAATTTTCACCTGCGTTGCCCGTTTCGGTATCTGTGAAGTTAAATATCAGAGGTGGAAAACTCGGAAAATGATCTCCATACACCCCCGTTATGTGATGGCAGTAGGCTTTTAGCACGTCAATTCTTGGGCTCTCAAGGCTTATGTTGTTCATGCTAGCGGCAAGTCTGGTTCCATTAGGGCCCTCACACGTATGATTCTTTGGGCATGGAAATGTGTTAACGGATAGAGTTGATACTATTCGAATGGTAATCTTTTTTGGTAAGTCAATGAAATGTTGTTTATCTGCTAAGCTCCTAAGTTTACCATAAAACTTAAAAGCTGCTTTTGTGTTATTATAGTAGGGAAGATGGGGTAGGATAGGTTTTGAAGACAGAGTAGAAGTGCAGTCTCTAGTATTGTATCGAAGGATCGTTGTTGTACGTGGTGGTGTTATCAAAAGAAACGCCCGTGCCACTAGAGTAGGACCTAGCAGCCATGTAATAGGAGTGGTTGGGACTTCGATTGGCATGCAATGGAGCATCTAATGATTGTCCAGGTGATGTCGTAATGTACTTCGTTGTCAGTGGCTTGGTGAAGCTGCCGTCTTCTCCAACGATTGTGAGGTTGTCCTTTGCTACTGGGAAGAAGAGAATGTTGTTCATTGCTGCATTTACTATGCGGAGAAGATATGTCATGCCTTGTGTGACATTTAGCTTGAAAGTTTCTGAGAAAGAAGAAGATGATAATCTTAGTAACTGAATTATGATGTTAATGACTAGCGCTTCAGTCCAGAAGCATATTTGTACAGATCCTATATATATAATCAAACAACAATTATTGCTGATAGGCACAGCTTAGTGCCAAGTTCCTCGACCATATAACCGACGTGGTTGTGGCTTCTATTGTATTAAAAATCTGTGAATTTCTGAAAATCTAAACAACTAGGACCAGCACAACGAAGTATTTACAAGATATGTAAAAGATGGTTAATAAATGTGTTCTATTAGAAATGATTACCGTAGGATGATGCCAGTGAATTTTATTTAAGAAAAAATTGAACAGTAGCTCTGACCATTACACTGAGAAACGCTAATTCAAGGTTCTTTCCATGTACAGAATAGTACTACTAGTTGACTATATATGCATACCTGATTTTGAGCATGGGTGCAAGTCTCCAGGTTGGCCATTGATAGTAAAAACCATCAGATACATTGGGATCCCCTCCAGTTATAAGGCTTCCTGAAGAACCTGCATCACATCTCTCTTCCACCATTCTCCTACAAATGCAATCACAAAAGCAGTTGTGTATTAATAGCTGAACGAATTGTCATCCTTGCGGCGTTAACTTGTGCATAAAGAATACCCAAAAAGCTTTTCAAAAGAAATGCAATGAATCGGATGATTGTTATGAAGTTCATGAATTGAGTAATTGCATACCGAGAATGATAGGCACCTCTGCATGAGGTTTTGGAAAAGGATGGCGAGTTCCTCTTTTGGGATAGATGATGATAGCTCCATGGACAGTGGCTCTTGACCAGTCACTGTGAACGTGCCACCACAATGTCCCTTCCTCTGAGAAAATGACCTTTTGCCTGAAACTGGAGCCAGGTTGGATTGGACACTGTGTAATACATTCAGGCCCATCTGACCATGGATATCTAGGCATTTTCAACCCATGCCTGTAAAATATGAAATACGAGGTTATATTCTCAAAATCTGGATCTTTAAGACAAAGTATAATTGTCTTGAAAGAAAAATCCACACCAGTGAATACTGATGTTATGTTTTCCCTGGTTATGAACGGTGACCTGAATCATCTCGCCTTTGTGGACGCGCAAAGTTGGTCCCGGGAACTTCCCGTTCACAGTCAATATCTTTTTTGTGCAGCATAGTCTCTTGTACGGGGCTTCGTTCACCTTTATACACGCACATATATGTGTGGAAAAAGAGAGCTCGCATAGGGATGTACAGGCCACAATGACTAAATATGTACAAGTAAAAAACATGCCCGCAAAATATATGCATCAATATTTCCAGCTATATATGTAATTTAGATAACCAAGGACTACGAACCATATTTGTTTCTATGTACCAAGTGTTATTTAATTCTGCGTAAAGTATCAGTTGGATTTTTGTATGATCTGATCGCGTTGGTAACAAAGCATACGAGACAGAAAGCTTCTCATAGTAAACCAGATTTCACCAACCTTAAAATGATGATGGGTTATTGCCAAGCAGTGGAGGGATAACATGAGAATCACCCATGAAGTTTGGCAGATCAATGTCGTCTTGGAAAACATATTCACTGAAAGTCTTTAGCCAAATTGACGAGTTTTAGCTCCCAATGGCTTCTGAGAAATTTAAAGGAGTTGATGGAAAAAGTGGTCAATTAGTTGGTGATGTTAAGATAAATTGCTTCTTGTTTATCAATTGTATTCTGGAAAGCTGTCCAAAATTGGTATGTTCTAAAGAATATAAGATAAAGACTGTAAGTTTCCCATCATCAGTAATTTAATATTCCTTCCAAGAATGACGCTTGCTTATACGAGAACTCAATGTAAGCAGTGTTGGTCTCCATGCATTCCTATTTAATTCTATGATTCGGTCATTAATATTCAAGAAAGTCTAATCGTTTGGCTACGTGTCGGTGACATTATTAGTTACTGTGAAACTAACCATTCAATTGTTTTCGCTCTTTTCTACTTTCGGCCTCGGCCATTTCTTGGTGCATAGTGCTACTCTATAGTTTCCATAAGAATGGGATGGTTTAAACATCTTTTGTTTTGTTTTATTTGTCTTCCTTGATCGGTCGATCTGACAGAAGCTCAATTACTAAAGAAGAAAGAAAAGAAATACTCTGATTGTTTCTTACATAGTTCTCTTTGTCTGCTTGGCACCTCTCTTTGCATTATCTGAAATTGACGTTGAAAAATGCTTAGCTAGAGGCATGAGAGAATCATAACCAACAACCCAATGAACGCAGGACCAGGGGTAAGTAGCCATTATTCAAGAAATTATGAAATGATGCTAAACAGTGAAGATTGATATCCATCAGTAATAATGTCCCGATAACTAAGAATTTGTTTGTTCTTTTCTTTTGGAATATCTATATAAATAATCATTTTTATGTCCACAAATATCTTGTAATGTACATTTTATTTTATTATCTACTAAGTACTCTCATTTAATATTATTAGTTATACTCATACTATATTATTATAAGTACCCATATTAAAATTTTAAAAATTATTTGAAATAAATTATCAATTAAAGTTGAAATAAATAATGTATAATATATATACATATTTAACATAACTTTTCCCTTTAGGCCTCCTATAATATATATACATATTTAACATAACTCTTCCCTTTAGGCATCCTATGATCAGTAATGAAGAAATTGAAATAAGAAATAAGAATAAGAATAAAAAATGAGAATCGAAATAGAAATGAAATTATTCAGTATGAATGTTTGGTTCGTAATCACCAAAAATAAAAATTGCTATACTAGTATTAAGTATCAAATATTATGAATGATAATATTAGTTATTATATGATTTATTTTATAAATAAATAATTAAAATATTTTTATTTTATAAGTAACTATTATAAATGATTTTATGATAAGAATAAAATTAAAAACTACAAAAAACTTATTTTTACTTAATATCAATGATTAAAAAATTAAATAGGTTCGACTGATTTAACCATAAAACTTTTGAATCATTCAACTCATTGGTTTGGTTTATCCCAATAACCCTTATTATTAAAAATTGATCGATTTATTAATTAATCGATCGATTTTTGTAAATTAACTATTTTTTATAAACTAGAATAAAACAATTGGTTTTTATTTAACAGTCTCCTTCTTCAATTAAACTTGAATCTCTTTAATATATAATAAAGATAGTCTCTTTCTTCAATCATATTTTAAGTTTTTCAATTTTGTTTAATCTTTATTGTATACTGATTTATGATAGTTTAAAACTAATTAAATCTCTAAACTTTCAAACCTCTTATTTTTGTTTTTAAAATATTGCTTAATATAGTATTGATGAAATAAAATAACATAATTATTTAAAAATTAAATAAAAAGTTGTAATATGTGATTTTAATAATATCATACCCTATTTTATTACCAATAACCAAACAAATAAAAATTAGGGAACAAAGGTTGTATTCTCTCATTCCCACTTCTCAATTTCTATTTACCTATCAAGACGTTAATGTTCTATTTCTATATTTTCATACAACATACATTACGAGGAATTAATTAGGGCTGACTAAAACATTTGTTACAAAATATCTATAGCCAATCATATGATGTTACTTATAAGAGGAAGGTCTTTTCGTAATGGATGACCTCTTGAAACCATAGTGTGTTGATATACCACGTAGATTCAGATGATTGATGGAAGAAACACCAAACATATCCCAAATCTCTTACTCCCACCAGTCGGTTGATGGAAGTAGACTGACTAGCAGACATACCCTAAAATTTAGGATGAAATATCCCTTGTCACATATACTATACTTTAAAATGTAGGAGAAATAAGTCGATACAATTCGTGAAATTGAACAATTAGATCTTATTTGGATATAAAAATTCAATAATTTAAGTATAATGTTGCTAATTTTTGAAGAGGATGTGAGGCCCTTCTATTTTTTTTGTACAAATCACAGATGCTCAAAAATATCTTTAGAAACTCCTAGCTTACTAGCATTACTGTATTCGTTAACTACAATGATGGTTAATCAATTTCGGGAAGGTGAACAAGTAAAACTAGAGAAGGCAGTAGGGTACAGGCCAAACCTAAGGAACATTTTCAATTAAAAAAATAGTTTGGACCGGATCCAGTTAGGCTCCAGCTTGAGCCTAAGCAAAACCATAATTTTGCATCTTTAAATTTTGTACTTTTTTCATTTTTATACAAGAAATAGTTTTTCTTCCTAGATGAATTTATATTTTCTCAATAATGATTTTACATTTATTTTTCTTCTCTTTTTTTTTGATGAAAGTATTATTAATATTATAAATTGATAGTGGATAATATTAAGCATATACATTAAAGTAATCAATTATAATAATCTTGTTGTGATACGGGCTGAAGTTTAACTAGACATATAGCTAATTGATTAAGCATGTTGGCACTTGAATTGATTAAACTTGCATAGATCACAATATCAAACTGTTGAATGTTTATGCAGTAAAAATGCTCTATCACTTAATTAATTGTCGTGTGAAGAGTAAGTTAAGCTGGCAGCAAAATTTCAACAAATAGGTTATGAGCACTTCGTCTAGTAATTCTATTAAAAACCTTTTGGCACTTAATCATTTTATTGAACAAATGGTAGGGTACGTTATTTTAAGTATTTCTTTAGGACTTCTTAGTGAATTCATTCTAGAAATTTACTCCTGGGAGGCATTTCGGCATGAAATAGAATGAACTTAGATCATATATAAGAAAGAAACTGTTATTGATGTATCATAACAGATATTACATGAGATGAGGGTTTGGAATAGGGTAAAAATTAACTCTTTTTCAAGCTACATTACACATATAGAAAAGTCAATAGTTAGAGAAGTTAATGGTAAATTTCCACCAACTATTATGAATATTATGATCCTAAACTTATCCAAATAAGTATCTATAGATGTTTAAAGCAACTAAAAAATTTGAATACGACTTTTTCCAATAAGCAAATTAGGACAAGTAATTACCAACTAACATAACTGATTAACCTACTTAATTGACATAATTTATCGAAAAATAATTGTTATAGCCAAGAGCTGAAATTTGCTTTAGCCTATCTTGAAATTGAAGTATCAGTTGCCATATTGCCTCAATCAACCTAATTTCAAATGGGGCTGCATTTCTCCAAAATGATAACTTAGGCTCCTTTCCAACATTTTAGTATATTATCCAAATTTTTGGACAGCTTTTTTGCATTAACGCCTTTTTGAAACATGCCTCCATCATATTGTAGAAATTGTGTAATATGTGTGAAAATGAAACACCAAAAAGAAGGTCTCATAGAGAGCTACAATTTTGATAGATCTCCATTATAATATTTAGTTACATGCAAATAAATGTTTTGTGATAAGCGATATCTAACGAGGATAAGGACCATCCTTATCTTTATTTATTATGTATAACAATCCTTATAAAAAATTCTTTTCATACGTGTTCCTACTAGCCCTAGATGGCGCAAATTTGCCATTAGCTAATATGGATTAGACCACATCACTAAGAATAATAGGTATATGGGCTTATTAGCCTAATCATACCAATAAATATGCATCACATAGAAATAAGCTTTGCACCATAGAGTAGTATATGTCGACTCCATTACATTATCTTGAACTAAAACAATCATAAATAATATTGTTATTAATTAAAAACATGATTAACACTAATGGCATTTACATATTAGAGTTGTTATGTATATTGGACAAGTGCTAATTTAGGTTACAATTTAGCATGATTTTGAGAGCAATTTATTTGTATTTAGATGACTTTTATATGAGTTCGTATTTAATTTAACTTTAAAAAGAAGGAATTAATTAGAGCAAGTTAGAGAAAAATTGGAGAATTTTTATTATAAATTTGGATGAACACGGGTTGGATATCAACCAATATTTAAGAGACGGTTTAAACATAACCCAATGTTCTTGTTTAGGCTAATAGTTCATTATGCTTCATAAAGAACTTACCACATGAAGGAACACGACCTGAACACTTTCATAACCTTTAGTCCTTTATTTTTAAGTATTCATGTTAGTGACCCATATTGGTGATAATTTTTACATAAATTAGGATTTTATTCAGTTATGAAGAAGGCTAAAAATCTTTGAATTCTTAGGTTTTTGTAAAGAATAAAAAGAGCTTAAAGAATTAAGCAGAAGAAAAGAAAAATCATTAAGATTCGAACTAGAGCATCTTGGGACAAGAAATAAGCCACTATGGAGACAAAAAGGGGATTATATCAATATTAAACGAAATAACAAGATTTTAAGAATTCATGAAAATTCTTTGTATCCTTTTTTTTAATTGTTGTTGAGTTTCTTATTCTTAGTATGAACTAAGTTGGGATAGACTTAGATGGAATGAACCCTCAAACCTATTGATGGATTGATTCTTTTATTTAATAAAAGAAGTTATCTTTTGAAATTATACATGACAATTAAATTGAAATATGGCACATTGTGATTCAATTTTAGATTTCATATATAGTGATTAAGAAATCATAGGTATGGAAAGATCAAGGCAAAAATAATTATAATTGTATGAAATAATAAAGGTAAGTCCACATTAATTTTCTAGTTAAAGTATAATCTATCAAGGAAAGTTATAGAATAAGTTCCAGGAGTTTTAATTAGAAAGATATTTTAATCAATCAACTTAAGCATAAGTTGGTATATCTTGAAAAAAAATATTACCATATTTTTGGAATTTCTGACAATCTAAAAAATAGGATTCGTCATTGAAATAAGATAAATCTAAACATAAGAAGATTCTAGGAGAATTCTTTTCTGTATCTTATTTATCTTTGATTTCTTTATTTTTTTCTATTACTTTAGTTAGTTAATTTAGATTTGAGTTTTTAGTTTAGTTAATTATATTTTTAAAATCAATCCTTTTTTTTTGTTTGATTAGATAATAAAAAGATAGCTAGCACTTATACTTGTAGTTCTTGTAAGATCAAAACTCGTACTCATTAAACTATACTGTAGGAAAGATAAGTGTACTTGTTTAGTAATCTTTATTATTGTTTTGATAAGATATATATCGCAATCATTATTAATCTAATTATTTTTATTTATTTTAGAACTTTTTATGATCTTTTATTTGTTGGTTGAATTTTAAGATGTAGATACTTTAGTTTATAACCAAGAATAGTCCTAAAGAACTCCTTGATTCAGATTCAAAAATTGAAAAGACCTTATTTCAAATTAAATTTATAAATTTTAAGGTTACAATTACCAAACACAATGGCAGGATAAGGAGGACACCGTACTATGGGAGCTATGCTAGATCATCACTCATTTAGATAGAGTCTAGCATTATTAGGCTAATGGTAGAGGTTAATAATTTTAGGATCAACCTATTATCATTAAGATAATTTAACAACTTATGTAGCTTGATGACTTATCGAATGAGGGCTTAAATGCAAACATTGCCAATTTTTTGAAAATTTCTTAAACTTTCAATATTAATGGAGCCTTAAAGGATATGATTTTATTAAAGTTGTATGTTAGGGATAAAGCTAAGTTATGGTTGATGTCTTTACCTCCTGGCTAGTTTCATTACAACCTGTAATAAGCTTACAGAGAAATTTTTAGTCAGGTATTTTATTTTTCTTTAACATGAATAATAAGACTTAGTAACGACATCTCCTTTTAGTAATTAGAGGGTGATACATTGTACGATATATAGGGAAAATAAAAGGAATTATTAAAAAATTGTAATAGTAAAAAATGATAAAAATATAAAAATTCATTATGCCGTTAACCAATTTCAAACTATACTAGATATTTCGATGAGCAATGACCTGTATAATAAATACCGACACAATATCAAAGTGGAATTAAAATATTTTGTTTTATGATCGTCACCGTCCCCCTTCCATCTCCCTTACAATCATCTTACTTTCAGTCTTCTTCTTGCCGTTGTCTCACTACCACTTCTCATTTGCAACTATTTGATCATTTCTAGTTTTCTTTTCACTTCATATTAACTTTTTATATGGACCTAATTTGGCTATTTGAGTGATAGTAAATCTCCACATTAACTCTCTATTTTCTTTAGAATATCTTCTTCGTAAATTACTTTTGCTTTCTTCTAGATTTTATCCATATAAAGAAGTTTAAGAAAATATGCCTATAGATTTTCTTTCTCTATCCATAGACAGACCTCAATAAGAATGCTGAGAAACTGTCGATTATATGCAGCTCTTAGATAATCACTCGTCCAGGCCTGCAAAATTAAAAAGAAAAAAGATGCGATCGAAAATAAGTATATTCCTTCACATTTAATAGTCTTTTCTTTCTTGAAGTAATAGTAATAGTAACTAAATCATTCTTTTAAGTTATTATTCTACTTAATTTGAATCCTAAAAACCTATTAGATGAAGTTTATTTATATCTAAGACTCGGTAATGACATTAAGTATGTTTGGTAAAAAGTTGCGGTGTTACATACACATGCTCACACCTTATTTGTAGAGTTCTAAACACAACTTACAAATTGATTATTTCATTCCTATTAAATTTTTGTATCCTTGAGCACAAATCATTTAGAAAGGTCGTCATTCCATGTTAATGTAAGGTACATAAGTTTAGAATGACAATGGAACTTTGATCTATTTACTTAAATATTTTTTTAGAACTCATAGTAGAACGTAAAAATAGTCTTCATCTATGTACTTACATGAAAAGTGTTAGTCAACCCTCCACATTTAATGCAACCTCCATAATTGAAAAAATAAAATCTTTGAATGATTATTTGTTTGGTGAGTTTGTCAAATTGTTTGAATTTAATTTTTTTCTTTTTTTCCCTTTGTTGTATAAAGAGAGAGAGGGAGGGAGCAGGTTTTGTGGGATTTCATCATGTAATTTACTAAAGAAAAAGTGAGAGAGTTGAACAAGAAAAACACTAATGAGTGTGAGAGAGACTTTTAAATAGTTTGATTAAGTCTTCGATCAGATGGTCATTTGTTGTCTGATCAAGCTCAAACTTTGAAGGCTTACTCTAAACTGGTGGCTGTTCATATACAATAATCAGAATCTTGGTCGGAGTTTTCATTTTTTGATGATTCGCGGTCAAATTTGGGTTGACTTTTGGGATCATGAAATTCCAACATTGAGCAGTTTTAATCAAACTCACTATTGGATAGTGAAATGTGGTTCAATTGGGCTGAAACTTTGATGGCAGGTAGAGCACACGTTGATCTTGATATCTAATGGTTGGTTTGTTATTCGGAGACCCTTTTTGTGATCTGCTCGGGCTATTTTGGAGAGTGTGATTCTGGGTGATATCACAAACTCTCTTGTTGATTTCTCTTATTATTTTTATTGATATTGATACCAAGAATTGTTATATTCTTGATGTTATTATTGCTGCCTTTAGTGAGGTACTAGAGAGAACTTGCTGTTATACCCCATTATTTGTTGATAGTGGAGATATTACCTGGACGTCGGTCCCGTGATTTTTACTCCTCACATCTAGGAGGTTTTTCACATAAATTGCAGTGTTGATTTTTATTATATGCTGCATTAGATTATTTTATTTTATTGCCTGATTATTTCCTAAAGGTTTACACAAGTAGGAAAAAGCATTTTAACTATGGGGTCGTGTATAACACATTATTATTGTATCGACTGATTGGTAGGCCACTTCCGCTGCATCAGTTGGCATTTCTCCAATCATATTGTTATCAAAGCTCTCAATTCTGGGTTTGTTTAGTATCTTATGGTAAGCATAAAAGGTAATACAGACAGGATGGTGAGTTTAAATGGCTCCAATTATCATGTTTGGAGAGGTAAAATGGAGGATCTACTCTTTGTTAAAGGTTGTCATGATACTATCTTTGCCACTGAAAAGTCAGAAGGTAAAAGTGGTGAGAATGGAATTTCCTCCATCTGCAGGTATGAGGTATTATTAGACAATGGGAAGATGACAATATTTATAACCTCATTGTTAATGAGACTCGTGCACACACATTGTGGATAAAGTTAGAAGAATTATGTGCTAGCAAGATAGAAAATAATAAAATGTACCTGATAAAGCAACTGATTTATTTGAGATACCATGATGGTACTCTGATGTGTGATTACATGAATACATATCAAGGGGTCATTAACCAGTTGATAGGTACAGACATCAAGTTCGAGGAAGAGGAGCAGGCTTTGATGTTTTTTAGTTCTTTGTCAAATTCATGGGAGACTTTTAGGAGCTCACTTACAAAATCAACCACAAGCTCTAATACTTCCTTGACTATGGATTCAGTCAAGAGTACGGTCATGAATGAAAAGATGAGAAGAAAGATACAAGGTTCTTCTTCACTTTCAGAAGTCCATGTTACAGAAAATAGGGGGAGAGGTTAAAGCAGAGCTCTGAAGAACAGAGATAAAAGCAAAAGCAAGTCTTGAGGTAAATATTCTAATATTGAAAGTTATCATTATGGTCAGAAAGGGCATGTCAAGAAATTCTACAGGAAATTGAAAAGAGAGAACAAAAAGAACAAGGGAAAAGAAAAGCAGAATGATGATGATGGTGACAATAATACACAGCAGGCCACAACCACTGTTGAGGATCTTCTTTTGCATAATGAGGCCAACATGGTTAATGTTGTCAGCCAGGATACTAGTTAGGTAATTGACACAGGTGCTACCATACATGCTACTTCACACAAGCATTTCTTCTCTTCTTACAGATCTGGTGATTATGGTCCTGTAAAAATGGGTAATAATGGTATGAATAAAGTTATTGGTAGTGGTGATGTGTGTTTGCAGACTAGTAATGGCTCCAAGTTAGTTCTTAGAAATATGCAACATGTTCCTGATATACGATTAAATATTTTCTCTGTTGGTGAACTTGACAAAAATGACTTTGAAAGTTCCTTCAAGAATGGTTATTTGAAAATCACTAAGGGTAACTTGATTATACCAAGAGGCCAGAAGTAGTCAACATTGTACTTTATGTCAGCAAAGGTTTTCAATGACGGTGCGAATGCAATTCAAAGTGGGGAGACAGTTACTTTGTAGTATAAGAGGCTTGCTCATATGAGTGAGAAAGGTTTGTCTTTGTTGGCTAAACAAAATCTCTTGTTAGGTGTGGAAAAGGTATAGCTCTAAAAGTGCAGTGATTGCTTAGCAAGCAAGTAAACTAGAGTCACCTTCAAGAGTCACCCTCCTTCAAGGAAGTCATAGGTATTAGAGTTGGTGCATTCTAATCTGTCTAGTCCTATGAAGATGTAAACACTTAGTGGTGCTAGTTACTTTATGACATTTATTAATGATCACTCAAGGAAGATTTGGGCTTATGCTTTAAAGTCCAAGAATCAAGTTTTAGATGTGTTCAAGCAGTTTTAGGCTTCGGTTAAGATAAAGGTAGGAAAGAAGTTAAAATGTGTTTGAACAAATAATGGCAGTGAATACATTAGCTCATTTGATGAATACTGCAGATCTCATAGTATTACACATGAGAAGACTCCTCTGAAGATTCCTCATTTGAATGGCTTAACTGAAAGAATGAATAGAACATTGGTGGAGAGAATCAGATGTTTACTATCACACGCTAAGCCACTGTAGTCATATTGGGGTGAGGCTTTATATACAGTTGTTCATGTTACTAACCTCACACTTAGTATTCCTTTGCAGTTTGATGCATAAAACAGGGTTTGTTCAGGCAAAGTTGTTTATTATTATCATCTCATGGTATTTGGTTGTAAGGCTTTTGTGCAAATTCCTAAGGATGAGAGGTCTAAGCTTGTTGCGAAGACACAACAATATGTGTTTGTTGGTTATGATTGGGATAAGTTTGGCTACAGGTTTTGGGATCCATTTGAGAGGAAACTTATTAGAATTCGTGATGCTGTATTCATAGAAGATCAAACC
This sequence comes from Erythroxylum alaternifolium, assembly GCA_027478495.1. Lineage (NCBI taxonomy): Eukaryota > Viridiplantae > Streptophyta > Magnoliopsida > Malpighiales > Erythroxylaceae > Erythroxylum > Erythroxylum alaternifolium. Next base: position 36,203,308 of record JANIIA010000003.1, on the reverse strand, counting down.
ATATAAGATATTGATAAATCAAAGAAGATAATTTCAGGGTTCAGTGATGGTGTGGCTGATTTGGATCCACTTCCTTTGATTGCAGCCCCACAAGAGGCATAGGTTGATCTTTAACATAATATGTTTGATGAAGATGGTGCAGATGAATCCATATAGATTGAAGCAGATGGTGTTGATCCTATTCAACCAGTAGAACCAGAAGCTCCAGTAGAAGATTCATTTAGAAGATCTACTAGAGTTAGACATCCTTCCACTCGGTATCCTATCCATAAGTATGTGTTGCTGACTTACAGGAGAGAACCTGAGACTTATGAAAAGGTTCTAAAAGATGAGCTAAAAAAGGAGTGGTTTGAGGCTATGTAAGACGAAATGAGTTCCTTACAGTAGAATCACACTTACAATCTGGTAACGTTACCTAAGGGAAAGAGAGCTTTAAAAAATAAGTAGGTGTTTATGGTGAAATAAGAAGAGCATACTTCACGTCTATGGTACAAAGCCATACTAATTGTGAAAGAGTTCAGTCAGAGAAAAGGTATTGATTTTGATGAAATCTTTTCTCCAGTCATAAAAATGTCATCCATTGGAGTTGTTCTTGGGTTAGCAGCAAATCTTGATTTGGAGGTCCAACAGATAGATATGAAAACTGCATTTCTTCATAGAAACCTAAAAGAAGAAATTTACATGGAGCAGCCAGAGGATTTCAGGGTGAGAGGTAAAGAAAATTATGTTTACAAGTTGAAGAAAAGCCTTTACGATCTAAAATAGGCACCGAGGCAATGTTATAGGAAGTTTGAGTCTGTTATGAAGCAATAAGGCTACGAGAAGACTACTTCAGATCATTTTGTGTTTGTTCATAGATTCTTTGATAATCACTCTATTATTCTATTACTCTATGTTGATGATATGTTGATTATTGGCAAGAATATCTCCATAATTGATGTATTGAAGAAGCACTTCAACTCTCTCACTTTTGCTATGAAAGACTTGGGACCAAAAAAATAGATCCTTAGTATGCGGATTTCTCGAGACAGACCAGCTAGAAGGTTATACTTGTCCCAGGAGAAGTACATTAAAAAGGTGCTTCAGAGATTCAACATAGACAAGGCTAAAGTAATAAGTACTCCACTTGGTAATCAATTCAAGTTAAGTACTGAGTAGAGTCCGTCTAGTGATGATG
>JANIIA010000003.1:36188832-36199366 GCA_027478495.1 Erythroxylum alaternifolium | reverse complement strand
GTAATCAATTCAAGTTAAGTACTGAGTAGAGTCTGTCTAGTGATGATGACAAGAAAGATATGGAGAAAGTTCCTTATGCTTCAGTAGTGGGTAGTTTGATGATGCTATGGTGTGTACAAGGCCAGACATAGTTCATGCAGTAAGTATAGTTAGTAGATTCCTATCTAATCTGGGTAGAGAGCATTTGAAAGCTGTGAATTGGATTATGAGATATCTTCAAGGCACTTCCAACTTGTGTTTGCGTTTTGAAAGTGGGAAACTTGAATTAGTTGGTTATTCAGATTCAGATATGGCAGGAGAAATTGATTCTCGAAAATCTACTTCAAGGTATATGATCAATTTTACAGGGGGAGCTATGACATGACAATTGAGACTACAAAAGTGCATTGCACTATCTACTACTGAAGCTGAGTTTATTGCAACAACAAAAGCAGCTAAGGAGTTATTTTGGATGAAGAAGTTTGTTCAAGAACTTGGTTTTAAGCAGGAGCGATACATGTTGCATTGTGTCAACTAGAGTGCAATCTATCTTGGTAAAAATTCTACATTTCACTCTAGATCAAAACATATTGATATTAGGTATCATTAGATCTGAGATGCATTGGAGTCCAAGGAGTTTGAACTTGAGAAGATTCATATTGACAATAATGGCTCCGATATGTTGACAAAGACGCTACCAAGAGGAAAGCTTAAGATATACAGGTTGATTGTTAGGATGAAAATTCGTTCCAATTAGCCAGCTAAATGTATCGAGAGAGGGAGATTTGTTAGTTAACCCTCCACATTTGATGTAGCCTCCATAATTGAAAAAACAAAATCTTTGAGTGATTATTTGTTTGGTAAGTTTGTCAAATTGTTTTAATTTAATTTTTGTCTTCTTCTTTCCTTTGTTGTATGAAGAGAGAGAGGGAGTGAGCAGATTTTGTGGGATTGCATCGTATAATTTACTAAAGCAAAAATGAGAGAGTTGAAGAAGAAAAACACTAGTGAGTTTGTGAGAGAGTTTTAAATAGTTTGATTAAGTCCTCGATAAGGTGGTTGTTTGTGGTCTGATCGAGCTCAAATTTTGAATGCTTACTCTACAATGGTGGTTGTTCATATCCAACAATCAGAATCTTTATCGGGGTTCTGATTTTTTAACGATTCGTGGTTAAAATTAGGTTGACTTTTGGGATTCTAAAATTCTAACATTAAGCAATTTAGATAGTGAAAAGTGGTTCAATTGAGTTAAAACTTTGACAGTTGGTAGAGGACACATTGATTTTGATATCCAACGGTCAGTTTGCTGTTTGGAGACCATTTTCATAAGGCTATTTTGGAGAGTGTGATTTTGGTGATTTTGCAAACTCTCTTGTTGATTTCTCTATTTGTTGTTATTGATGTTGTTATCAAGAATTATTGTATTCTTGATGTTATTATTGCTGCCTCTAGTGGGATACTAGAGACAACTTGCTGTTGTATCCATTATTTGTTGATAGTGGAGATATAGGTTGGAATTCGATCCTCTGGTTTTTATTTCTCACAACGAGGAGGCTTTCCACGTAAATCACGGTGTTGATTTAATTATGTGCTGCATTAGATTATTTTATTGTCTAATTATTTCCTAAAGTTTTATATAAGTGGGGAAAATTAATTTTATCGACTTATTGGTGGGTTATTTGCATTGCATCAATTGATGTTTCTCTCATCAAAAAGTAGTTTGTCAAACATGACATTTAAACTTAATTGATGTCTTGATGTCTAACTCTTAAATAAGGAGATTATTTAATTTTGTAATAAAGATTAATATTTAATTTTATTAAATTAGAAAACTATTTTATAATTTAAAAATTATCTTAAATGATATTTACTATTAACTGATGTCGATATCAAAATTAAAATCGATACTAATGTTAGTATAATTTGTTTTTGAAATTATGTTAGTATAATATTCGTTTTAGTACTTATAAACTTTTTATTTTAACGTCAGCCCCACGGAGAAGAGAACAGGGTAGTATCTGTACGAACTTTGGTTACTTTCACCAACTTTATCGAAAGAACACAATGACGTATTATTAATAACGAATTGAAAGTTACGTTCAGGTTTAGCCATCGGAGATGATTGAAATATAGGAATAAAGAGAGTATTACGTAATTATTTGAGATGTCATGCTGGCAACTCGATTAGCTCATCATAAAATTTCCTTATCAAACTACCTAGATTGTAAGCTTAAAGAAAACATAGAAGAATCATTGGTCAGACAATATTTCTTTTTACCTAATGTATCTAAATTAACTGTCACCAGGGGTATAACCTATCATAAGAAAAATAATAATACCTATTCATATATTTCCTTTTTCCAACAACTAGAGTTCTTTTAATTCCTTCTTATTGGAAAAAAAGAATTCCAATTAACGAAGCCATCGATATCATGTAGCTACAAAAATGCAAATACTATAGAGATTCTAATTATGCCTTCAAAGCAATAAGAGTCTTTAGACTAAGTTCTAGCCTAATAAGATCAAAACTATTCCTCAAGCTAACACTAATACGGAACCTTTTGCATATTTTAAATCTTATGGATAACAAAAAATTTTGTTGAGTTATACAATAATCTATAATTATAGGTAGTGGCGAAGCTCGGCTAATTTTTAAGGGGGCGTAAGAGGAGGGAGTAGCTAGACTTTGCAGTGAGTGAGAGACGAGGGAGTGGCTGGCAAAGAGACGAAGCATGCGTTCAAGCATGGAAGAGGTCAGAGCAGCCACCCCGAGTTATCGCCACTGATTATAGGTAGCGCATAATATATAAAATTCCCGACACTAGTCATCAAAATGAAATTTAGTATTAAACCAACTAAACTTGATATTTTCTTATCGCGGCTTCATTTGATCAACTGCTTAAATTTAATTAAATAACCTATTTAGTGAATGAGTTAAGATTGAATAAAATTAATTTGATATCATACATTTGTAATTAGACTTAAAAGCTCCAACAACAACAACAAAAATTATTATAAAATTTTTATCTTAATGAAATTCAATAAATTTTGCCCCTGTCTAGTATCATTTTAGAAAAAAAAATCTTTGTATTATTTAATCTTATTTAATCCTTAATTTAACTGTAGATCCATCAAAGATTTTATTTTCTATCCATTTCAAATATGTAGTTATAAATATACTTTATAGTTTTTGTAATGGAATATAAAAAATTTAACTTATTATGCACATTAAAAAATTTTTGTTGAAATTAAATTTAATTTTCAATCGATTTTAATTTGATAATTTCATTTTACTTAAATTTATGTTATTAAAATTTATATATGTTAGGAGTTTGAGTTTGGTTTAGCCTTTAATCTACATTTGGCTATTGAAGTTCGAGGGTGAAACCAAATAGTTATCAAAACCCAACCAATCTCAAGGGAAGGATAAGACATTAATCAATTAGCTCAATACACAGATGAAACGGAAAAATAGCATGCCATTGCATTCAATATTTTTTCATGTAGAAAAAGTTTATTAATCTTGAAAAGAAACAACTTCAATCATACCAAAATAAGCATTCTTGTTATAGGTACCATCACTCAGAAAACAATCACAAAGCGAAATGTTCTCTAATTAGAATTATAATTGATGAATCTGTTGATGTAAAGTTGACGGAATTCAAGAATGATTATGAGCAAGGAGGCATGTGCACAGGGGGGTGGAGAAGACGTTTAGCCATAGTTTTTCCATTCCTTACGATGAGGACCATGTCCATTCCCCAGCTCATGTGGCGATCCAAGTGACAATGGATGAACCATACCCCTGAGCAATGTTAAGAATCAATAATCATGTCACATGTAATTATGCAATTTTAAAAAGAATGGCGTAAAATTTGTGGGGTAAACGATATTTAAAGTATCTTCCATCACCAAAATCCAATTACGTAAGAGTTCTATAATTTTCGACAAGAAAAAACGTTGGGTAAAAATTGGAGCTTATCTAGTAAGAAAAATTATTGAAGAATATACCAGGGTTGTCAGCAAGAAATCTGATGGCAGCCCATCCGTTTTTAGGAACACCCACAGTGTTGATTAATGGTGGATCAATCAAATTATAATTCTTTGGATCAGTAACGTTGTTAAAATTCCCCTTGCCTGTGCCGACCAAGTAGAAACTAAACCCATGTATATGCATGGGATGGTTCTCTGCAGCACTCAGATTTGTCCCCTGAAACACAATCTCAACTTCATCATCATAATTTAACATCTTAACCTTTGTCCCTATTGCTGTGTAGTCAGAAACACTGGTTGTGTTTCCCGCGAAGTCAAAATAGAAAGGCGGGTTTTTCGGGAAATCTTTGTCAAAAACTCCACTCAGGTTCCTGCAAAATGGTGTCATTGTTCCTTTATCACGTGCACAAATATCAATGATGACAAAACTAAAATGCATTAGTATTACACATTAGAATGCATTTCTTTTTTGTTTTGGTGCTATAAGGCTTCTAACCCCTTCTACCATTAAGTCACAATATTCTGATCTGTTTCTTCAAAAAAAAAAAACAGAGTAATAAGGCAATACCTGTAATATGCTTCAAGGATGCTCATGGGTTTGCTTGCAAAACTAATATTGTTCATGCTTGCAGAAAGTCTATTACCATTTGGTCCCGCACAAGAGGCATCAGGGCAAGGAAGTTCATTAACAGAAACGGTAATGTATAGACGCTGGTTAATATTTTTGGGGACGTTAACAGGGTGATTTCTAGCACCACCTAAGCTCTTAATGCGACTAGTGAAAGCTCTGGCTGCAGCATCATCTGTAAAACCTGGTAAGTTTGGGAAAGGAATAGACGGTGGGCGCGTGCAGTTTGAATTGTATTGGAGGATGGCTGTGGTGGTGGTGTTGTCAAATGGAACAATACTATCAGAGAATGGGGACGAGGCCATGTAATAGTAGCTAGGTGCTTGGTTTGCCTTGACTAAGAGGTCCATAGTTTGGCCTGGAGATATCATAATGTAACTTGTAGTTATTGGTTTTATGTATGCCCCGTCTTGTCCAACTACTATTAAGGTGTGGTTTGCGATTCCAAAGAATTGCTCTCTGTTCATCACAGCATTAATGATCCGGAGCAGATAGGTCTTTCCGTACTGTACTAGCATATGATATGTAGTTCCTGGAATGCAAAGAACATGCAGATTTCTAAAATATTAGCTAGCTGTCCTCACAACCTTACTAAATATATGTTTTAAATGGGAACCTATTTTCATTCAAATATATTCTGTGTCCAGTTAAAGTTATACATTTTTAATAGAAATAACTTATTTTTATTGCATGACAGAAAGTTAGCTAGGGATGGCAATGGCAATGGCTTGACCATGCGTCAACCCTCTCTATTTTTTTAAAATAATTTTTAAAATTAAAAATATAAAATATTTTTTTTAATTGGATCCAAGTTTGGACTGTCTAGATTCAGACTTACTTGATGTCTAACTCTTTTAATTAAAACGATATCATTTTTCTTAGAATAATTAAATCTCGAGTCAGTCTAATCCTGAACCTAGCCCATGAGCCAGTTTATTGAAAACAACTAAATTTAATCTTATAGGCTAAAAATTGTCATCCCTAAAGTTAGCTCGAGTTTTTTTTCTTAGTTCAGCTTTTCTCCGGAACATAGAACACAGATGTCAACATATATAAAGTATTTTTTAAAATATTCGAATATACAATAAGCATGCAATCTTTGGAGAAATTACCGAAATTATTGGATGGAATTGTTCCACCAAATCAACATATTTAAGTGGTAAAAAAACTATATAAAAGAAAAGAGAACACTTCTGTAAGGTTAAAATATATTCCCATATCTAAATTATGTATAAATTGGGGATGGATAGCCTTATTGTATTCGAATATCTCAACTAATTCTAGACGGTGAGGTGGTGGAACAATACCACTTAAGTGAAAATCTTGGCTAATGTGATAAGCATTCGAATGATATATAGTGACTGAAAGAAATGAAAGAAAAAGACAGGTGCTCACCATTGGAGCAAGGGTACAGGTCTCCTGGTTGACCGTTTATTGTAAAAGCGTTGGACGTGTTTGGCTCCCCTCCAGTTGCAAGAGCATAGGTTATGATATCTTCCACCGATCCCTTAAACCATGATGCTGTTAGGAGATCAAATTGTCCCACTGTTAGCGTTTATATGCATAACTTAGTCTAGGCACTTTACTTGTGACACCTATGTGGAACAAGTCAAATTCAAAATCCAAAAAAAAAACAACCAAATTATCAAGGAATGAGTTTGGTTTTACTTTTATTTTTATTAGTTTTAGTTTTAGTTTTTTATTTTTATTGTCTTTCTTGATAAAAAAATTATTTAGTTGTTATTAATAATAATAATCCTAGGTGCATTTTTATTTGTTAACACTAACAAATTACTAAATCTTGAGAAAAAAATAATTTTTATTAGTTAGATAGCAAAGTTTATTTTAATATCATATAATAATTAAACTGAATTACTAAATGAATAAAAATTAAAATACTTTAACTTCATAATAATAGTTATCTAAATTTTAATTATTGGATTCTTAGGTTTCAAAATATATTAATAACTAAAATTTTCACTTTTTCAAAAATATTTTTAGTTTTACAATAAATTTTATTATATAATTTAATACTTTAATTATATTTTTTGTGATTCGGTCCATTGGTTGAGTGCTTGAAATCAAAATGTGTTAAAAATTTAAAAAAATATTTTAAATATAATTTTGATATATTTAAAAAAGAAATCAAAGACAAAAAAATAATAATAGAATCAAATAAGTCTTAAACTTGTTAATAAGAGGTCAGTAATATCATGTTGCGGAAAGAGGAGCTTTGGAGCTTTAATCTCTCCAAAGTTGAAATGAAAATAATGGCAAGAGTATAGGAAATAGAGCCACACCAATCACAATAGTTTGCTGAGCATAAGGTGTAGGATAGGGAAAGTTAGTTCCAATGGAGGGCAGAATGACAATAGCGCCATGGACTGTGGCTCGTGTCCAATCACTATGAGCATGCCACCACAAAGTTCCTTCTTCTGTTGAAAATATGACTTTGTAGGTGAAGTTTTTTCCTGGTTGAATAGGGCACTGTGTGATGTTCTCTGGACCATCTGACCAGGGATTCCTTGGTTGCTTCACTCCATGCCTGTATATATTAAATTTTGAAAATTGATATTACTTAACGCTATCAATTTTAATGGTATTTAGATAACTGAAACGGCATTTAATTATCTTATCGCTTCCCCGTTGCTCTTTCTTCTATGTTGAAAATGGACTCGATGAAAGTCATGTAGTCCTTTCTCTAGGTTTGGTTACAATCATGCATGTTTGTGCATTTGAAACTATTTAGAATACGTTATTAAACTGTCACCTTTTATTATCCAAATCCTTAAGATTGAATCCACGAATCTATCACCTTGCTAATTTGAGTACGTTATCCATGGGGGACCATATTATAAATCAAACTTTAACCAAACTAGATTAAATAATTACTGTAGCAGAAGTCAGTCAGTTACAGAACTAAAACCCATTTGAGTTGCAAATATAATTTATTCTCATATATAGCCCTCACAGTCAACTAACAAGCCATTCAAAAGGAAATCCAGCAGAAAGCTTAATTTCCATAGTTACGCTAGAGGTTGGGAATTTGGTTGCTCTGTCGACTACGAAAGAAAAAAACTGAAGAAAATTGAAGTGGAATAGATTACCAGTGAAGAGTAACACCATAAGTTCCTTGGTTGTGCACATTCACATAAATGGTGTCTCCCTTGTGAACTGTTAATGTTGGGCCAGGGAAGCTTCCATTCACAGTAAGCATACTCTTTGTACTGCACAGTCTTGTAAAGTTTGTCTCTTGTAACTGCAATATTAGATTAAATAAGATATTGACATTTGTCCTATCTCATGTGAACAAAATAATACCTAATTTAACAAAAAGAAAAAACAGGTTGGAGTTCATAACTTTTTCTGTTCTTAGTTAGCGATTGTTTTTATCGTGTTTAAGTTATATATTAGAACTGGAGCAACAAATCCTATGTATGTATATATTTGTGCTCCAAAAGAAGGCATTTGAACGGCTATACATGGTTTCACACGCTACAAAACTGTTGTTAAAATGGAGAGATTATGCAGGTCATGGGAAAACAACGAATAGGAAGGAGTAAGAAGCCTTTGGTCCGAGACATTGGACACCTAAAGCAAAGTAAGACATTGAACAATTAAATATGAAGAGAAGGGAACTATAAAGTATATAATGCGAACTGCAACCACTTACTACAAAATCATAGTACCGAATATGCGGATTTGCCATACAAAAGAGCAGCCTATCAAGAAGCACAACCCCTAGAATTGTTAATAACAATAATAGTCTCGCTTTCTTTAATGCCATTTCGCTAATTCCAACCTCCCTGTCTCTCCTTGTGCGTTTCCTCTAGCTATTTATAGAGAAGCCAAGAGCTTTGGTAATTAATTGCATTTGGGAGGCGGCTTCTTCTTAGTTACGTGACACTATTTTACAACATTCAAAGACAAACGTGACAAGTTCTGTTACCTACCATTAAGACTACATAAAATCTTTATTTATTAACAATGAATAAATTTATTAGTTAAATAAATAAAAATTATGATGATATTGGTTACTACCACATAGCCTGCAAGGAAAGGCAAGTTCTACATGCCAAACTTTATTATATATGTAGAATATTAGCACTCTTAATTAGTGCCACCACCATGGTTAGCGTACAACTGATCAAAATCGACAAATATTAATCTGATTTATCAGAGTTAGTTTATTTAAGATTTCCTTAACATTATGTTTTTTTTTTTTTGGTTGATATAGTTACTCCTGAAAGCAAAGGGTTTTAGTTAATTCCTTGGCTAGAAGCTAGAGTAATCGCAATCAATTTTGCGTCCATGACTTCTATTACAACTTTTGGACTTTTATTGCCTCTAAGTTCGTGATTTACTTGACGACGAGTCCAACCAGTAAAAGAGTTAAAAGGCCATGAACCTGCCCAACATGACCGAGAATTTTGATTTTGGTTGCTTGTTTGACTTTTATGCTTACCATTTTCTTACCAACTAAAAATAAAGGGATCGAGCCGACTCCAACCACAGGTTCAAAGCTGAGAGTGAGTCGTCTTACATGCAGCCTCTACCTAATCCCTACTACTTACAAATTTAGTTATATCCCTACTACTTACAGATTTAGTTATCTTAATCCATTCAGTCTTCTTCTGCAATGATTATGATCATTTGAAGGGAGGGACCATAGTAACATGTTAGTAAAACACGTAAAGTTCTCGAAATGGAATCTTACCTCTGCACTCGGAATTGAAGGGCATTCACAAAAAGAGACAGGTAAGTGCATGCCAGCATCATAACTTGATCGTGTACCTTGAGTCAAAAAAACAAAAAAAATCGTTAGGTATATCCTCTAAATCAATAACTTCTTTAATAATATATTGAAGATGATTTATTTAACATAATTTAATTAGGGGCTGTTACGTTGTGATTCTTAAATTTTTGTTTTCTGTTTTTAATTTTTATTTTTAAATAAAAAGATAAATATATTTAACAGTTAATCTAATTTAATTATATTTTTAATAAAGATAATATTTAAATATTAAATAAAAATAAGAAATCTATTAATTTTATGAGTTCAACAAAAAATTATTTTAATCTCTTATAAAATATTTATTAATAATTAATTAAATGTGTTATATTTTAATTCATATAGTTAATTAATTAAATAAAAAACTTAGAAATATTTATTTATGGACAAATACTTAATTTTAATAGTTATTTTAATTATTTCAACTATAAATTTAATATTTTATATTTAAAAATATTACTTAAATAACTATTTTAAAACTTGGACCTTTGTATTTTAAATATATTTCAAATTCGACATATGTTATTTAACACAGTTTCTAAAATTTAAATAAATTAAATAATATTTTTATAATGATAATTATTAGTAATTAATTATCAAATAATTAAATAATATATATTTGATAAATGATAAATCAAGTTATAATAAAAAATAAAAATCAGTGTATGTGATTCCCATAAGTTATAAAAGTAGAAAAAAATTAAAATTAAAAAAGAAATTAAAACTAAACCAAACATATTCTTTTACTAAATTTGAGAACAAAATTAAGAAAACAAATAAGCTCTTAGTATTTTGTCTAACGTCCTTATTATGTCGTGTTTAAAACTTTAAAATGATACTGAGAAAGATATTAGTAATTTTCCATTTAATAGGGTTTAAACTTTCGCAAAAGTTAAAAAGTAAAAGTGTTAGTAATTTTTTATGTATTAAAAGAATCCATGTTCAACCTAAATCATACCTAATGTACTTGTATAAAAACACTCTTTTTTTTATAAATTTATATTTGTTCAGAAGGATAATCACTTTGTGGTGGTACTCACTGATCTTTAATATATAGTGGCATTGTATCGCTGTATAATAATTAGTTACCTGTGATAATTGATGCTTATTATTGAAATCACACACACACACACATACACACA
>JANIIA010000003.1:36112299-36125166 GCA_027478495.1 Erythroxylum alaternifolium | reverse complement strand
TTGGTTAATTTTATATAGATAAACATGCCTGTGGTTAATTGATATAGTTTGTTATATATGTTTAATATATCCAAAGATAACAATCATATCTAAATGTATTATATATAATTATCAATAATGTAAAAATATTGCTAAGCATCAGTTTTTGTTGTTTTGTGTACTATTGTTTCACCCAAAAGAAAACCACAATGTACATATATTGTTAATGCGATTGTTACTTGATTATATTTATGTATTTAAATTATGACTCAAAGCAATATTATATAAGCATTTAATATATTTTTGTTGCATCTGTTCATATTCAGCTGTAAACTTTGCCTATCATGGAGTTTAATGGGCTTAAGTTTACTAAATGATGTGAACAAGTTCAATTTAACCTAAGAATCCTAGGACATGGCACTCCAAACCAATATGACCATTACTCTAACTAAAACTAGTAGTGCTAAAGTAAAAAAAAAAATTCCATGAACTTTAGGAAAGATCAAATAGATTAAGCTTAATATTCATATGAATGACTATGACTAAACAACATTAAGGATACAATTCCTAAAATTGAAAGTGCTAACGAATATCTTAAGTTTGTTGAAGATATTTCTTAGTTTGACTCTTTTGATAATTCACTTGCTAAGACTTTAATAGGTACATTAACCATTATGAGGTTTAATGGTTCTCGTAATGTGTACGAGCATGTCATTGGAATGATAAGTACAAGATAAAAAATAAGATTCATAAATGGAAATAAGTGAAATTTTTCGTATGCAATTTATTATTAACTCCTTACTTTCTAAATATGGTCCATTCTAAATGAGTTATAATACTATAAAGGACAAATGGAATGTGAATGAATTATAAAGTATGCTTATTCAAAAGGAAATAAGAAGGTCACTTAATTAAGTTTGTGGGTCATCAAGGATCGAGAAAGAAGTTAAAAAAAGATAAAGAAAAGAGAAAGAATGTACTATATAAGGATAATGTATCATCAACTTCAATCAGTAAGAAGGAAACGAGGAATGATAGACGCCATTTCTATAAGAAAATTGGACACTATTAAAAAGATTGCTATTAGAAAGATTGCCTGAAATGTAAGGTATGATTCAAAAAGAAAGGTAAATATGTTTCGAATGTAATTTAGCAAATGTTCCTTATAATACTTGGTAGATTGATTCTAGATGTAACATTTATATTACTAATATCATTCCTTACGAACCAAACTATAAATTCAAATGAAAAGTTTGCCTCCATAGGAAACTAATTCAAAGCTTTAGTTGAAGCTATTAGAACCTACCATTTGATTTTAGACATTGAACATCATTTAGACCTTTTCCAAACTCATCATGTCCTTATTATTTCTTGAAAACTATTTTCTTTGTCAAAACTTGATATTTGTAGATGCACTGTTAAATTTTGTAATGGATATTCAATTTGTTCAAACATAATTGTCTTATTGTTTATGGCATTCTTTGCAATGGATTGTATAACTTAAAGCTTGACAATATTTACATTGAAACTCTATTGACCTTGCATCATAATGTTGGTTTCTTAATGAGGTTTTTATAAATAAAACTTCAACTTACATATTGCATAAATATTTGAATCATATATCAAAAGAAAGAATGGCCAAATTAGTAAAGAATGAAATCCTTCCAATTTTAAACTTTATTAATCTTGGTGTTTGTGTAGATTGTATTAAAGGAAAATATACATAACATATAATTAATAAAGAAGTTATAAGAAGTGCAAAGCTCCTTGAAATTATACACTTTGATCTATATGGCCTTTTGTTGTTTCATTATTTAGTGAAGAAATTTTTTTCATCATTTCTACCAATGAATTTTCACACTATGGTTATATTTATTTACTATATGAAAAATCTCAATAAGTAAAAGCGTTAGAAGTGTTTTTTAATAAGGTAAAATGACAGTTAGATAGAATAGTAAAAATTGTCAAATCTGATAAGGATGGTGAATATTATGAGAAATATAATTAAATTAGATAATGTCCTAGTTCATTTTCTAAATTCCTTAAAAAAAGTGGCATATGTACTCAATATATAATGCCAGATACACCAAAATAAAATGGTCTAGCAGAAAGACATAATCATACTTTAATGGACATTGTTAGAAGTATAATGAATCATTATTCTTTACCCTCATCATCATATTTATTGAACAAAGTTCCTAGTAAACTAGTTCCTAAGACACCTTTTGAACTCTAGACAAGAAGGAAAGCTAGTTTAAAGAACCTACTTGTTTGAGGTTACCTGGTAAAAGTAAGAATCTATAGTCTACATTAAAGGAAATTGGATTCAAGAACAATTAGCGGATTTTTCATTTGTTATCTGGAAAAGTCTAAAAGGACATATTTTATTATCCTAATAATAGTATAAGGACTATTGAAACTAGAAATGCCAGATTCATTAAAAATTATGAAATTAGTGGGATTTAAAAATCATATAAAGTGATAATTTAAGAAGTTAGAATATTAATTCCTTTGAAAATTTTTTAACTTAAAAAAATTCATAAACAAACTCTAAATAATGAAGTCACTATTAATGAACCTATTATAGATGAGCCACATGAAGTAGTATTAAGAAGATCTTAAAGATAAAAGGAGATTAACTATTTCTTATAATTATGTGGTTTATTTATAAAAGCTAGAAGGTGACTTAGGAATTGTTTTAAATCCAATTACATTTTCACAAGCCATTGAAAGTGAACATTCTAATAAGTGGTTAGACACTATAGAAGAAGAGTTAACATTTATAGATGGCAATGAAATCTAGGATCTTATTCAATTACTAGTAGGTTGTAATTCAAAACATGACTCAAATGGCAATATTTATCAATATAAGGCTACATTTTTCACTGAAAGTTACACTCAAAAGGATGGTATTGATTATAATGAGACCTTTTCTCTTGTTTTAAAAAAGGATTCATTTATAATTATTATGGCAAAGGTAGCTCATTATAATTTTGGAACTCTATTAAATGGATGTGAAAACTAGCTTTCTAAATGGTTCAAGGAAGAAATCTATACAGATCAACTTAAGGGCTTTCTAGTTGAAGGAAAGAAACATATGTGTGTAAACTTATGAAGTGAATATATGGATTTAAGCAAGCCTCCCAATAGTTGTATCTTAAGTTTAATGATACCATTACTTCTTTTGGAATCAAAGAAGGCATATCGTTGATCAATGTATATATTTGAAGGCTAGAGGGGCCAAATTTATGTTTCAAGTCCTATATGTTAATGATATCTCACTTGTTACTAATGATGTTGGTTTATTACATGATACCAATAGGTTTCTCTTTAAAAATTTTAAAATAAAAGATATGGGTGAGGTATCTTATGTGATAGGAATTGAAATATTATATAGTAGATCACAAGGAATGTTAGGGTTATCTTAGAAAGCATGTGTCAATAAAATATTAGAGAGATACAAAATGGAAAAGTGCTCTAAAAATACTGTCCCAATTCAAAAATAAGATAAATTTTGTCTTTAAAATGCCTGAAAAATGAACTGAAACATAAAGCAATGGAAAAGGATTCCTTATGCACTTATTATTGGGAGTTTAATATATACTCAGACTTGCACTAGACTTGAAATTAGTTTTGTTTTTTAAATGTTAGGTAGATATCAAAGTAAATATGGTTTGTAACATTGGAAATATGAAAAGTAAGTATTAAGATATTTTCAAAGAACAAAAGATTATATGCTCACTTATAGGAGATTATATTGCCATAAGGTAATTGGATACTCAAACTTAGATTATAACAAATGTGTTGGCACAACAAAAACCACATTTGGCTATCTGTTCCTTTTAGCTGGACGAGCAATTTTATGGAAGAGTATTAAACAGTCTATGATGGTTGCATCCACTATAGAAGCTGAGTTTAGGCGTGCTTTGAGACCATCATTCATAGTTTAGAGCTATGAAACTTTATTTTTGCAATTGGAATTATTAACAATATTAACAAGCCACTGAAAATTTGTTATAATAATGCCACAATAGTCTTCTTTTTAAAAATGACAAGTATTCAAATGGTATTAAACATATAGAAATAAAATAATTTGTTGTTAAAGAAGAAGTTCATAAACAAAGAGTGTCAATTGAATATATTAGTATAAATCTTATGATTATGGATTCATTAATAAAAGGATAACTATCAAAGGTGTTTAATGAACATGTCAAAAGAATGGGCATTATTGGGTTCCATGATTGAACAAAATATTATTATTTATATATTTTGTATGTTTGACATGCTGAGTTCGTTTATGTATTGTTTCTAATACTTAAGTATCTTGTTGTTTATTATTTGTTAATAGTGTATATATAAGAATGATTAAGTGAATTTTTAATAGTATTTGTCTATTACAAAGACATTATTATTGAACCATTAAGACATATCTCATTATAGATCATATTAAGTTTTAAACAAGTCTTGTGATACATAAAGGAAGTATATCTGATTAAATGACATACAACTACTATGATCCTCTCTATTTTTTCTTAATTATAATTAATGTTGTGACAAAAAAAAGAGGATTTGACTTTTATTATATGCATATTATGCTATATATTAAATCATAATTATGTTATATGGACCAATTGGGAGAATGTTAGATAATGTCATTAAGTGGCCATTATTTTATGGTTTAATTATGTAAGTGTTTCAATCCTATTAGTCCCTTAAAAAGATATCATTATTAAATATTTTTTAATTTTACATTAATGGAGCGTTAAATAAATGAAAATAGTTTAAAAGGTGTCATTTGAGTTTTAACTTCTTTCTCTCTCTACATATTTAATTTCATTTTTATTCCATCAAAAACTCGATGAAAGAAAGAAAAGTTAAGAGAGAGAAAAATCAAAATTTTGTTTTATCAAAAGTTTGTTTTGATTAAAATTCAAAGGGATTCTTCTATCTTCATCATGGATAAAGGTATGGTGTTTACTATATGAAAATTATTAAATTCTAAAAACCGTGAGAATTATATATTTAAAGTTTACAACATTACATATATAATGATTACACTTTACTAATTATATTTTTTATTATCTAACTTTAACTATAGTTGTAAATGCAATGGGTCTCTTTGTAATGCTTATAAAATTTAGATGGTTAGATTCTAGAAAAAAATTGACTCTTATAACATCAATTGTGATAAATTATAGTAAATTTTGGTTAGGCTATTAATTGCTTGCTATATATTACCTAATAAGCATAAGCTTATCTCCTTAAGTAATTGCCTTGGTTCAAATAACTCACTTTCATTTGATGAATGATGGGACTATTTGGAACTTATTAAATCTACTCTTATAAGGAACCAAATAAGGTACATCCTTGTTTGGAGGGTTGTGGCAGTGAAATTCATCCACCATCTACATTTTTTAGGCTTCATAACATTGCTAGTGAACGTTTATGGGAACTCCTATTGCTATTGAACTTTTTAATGTGGGATCCTCCGGAATCCTTATCTTAATTTCTAGGTTTCTAATCAAAATTTCATCGATGATGTTAATTGATGTATATGTAGACTAACAAATGTCTCATGCTTGTCCTGAACCTGATTCACTTATAGACCTATGGTAAGTGTTAAAGTGTTTATATTAAAACAATGTCAGGTGGTTTTGAAATAAGATCTTTGATACGTAACTTAGTTTAGTTTCTTAGTTTAATAGAATTTAGTTTAGTGTCTTAGTGTAAGAGAATTTGGTTTAGTTTCTTAGTTTAAGAGAACTAATAGTAAGCAATCCTCTCATATTACAATAACACTAGGGATCCTAACAAATCTCTTCTAAAACAAAAATTTAGTTTCCAATTATTGCAAGTGAGTGATAGAAACACTTCCTCAACAAGGCTATTATGTCAAGAAGAAACACTAATAAGATAACTACTTTAATAAAGGAGAATAGGGAAAAGATCAATAAATACTAAGAGTTAAATAAAAAGGTCATAACTACTTTTAAAGAACTTTTGGATCTTTTATTGATTGTTTCTCATCTATACATGTTATTAGCTCCTTCATACATAAACTAATCTCTAAGGAACAAGAATAAACCCTCACCAACCCTTTCATTTATAAGACATTAAGGAGACTTCAAATAGCCTTAATCCCAATAAGGCTCTAAGATATAATAGATTCACCATATTTTTCCTTAAGGAATCATGAAGTATGTTTAATTAGAAGGTTAATAAGGCAATATAAGAGTTCTTCTATAAAGGAAAATGTTGAAATATCTTAACACAAGACATATATGATTGATTGATAATGGAACCTAGGACTTGTTTCAATCTTGAGGCCACGAGCTTAGAGATGATCTTATATTAAGTATCATAACAAGGTATAGGCCAAAATCATCTAATCCGTCATCCTTAAAGGATTTTAGCCTATACCTTATTATGATTTAATGATGATAAGTTTTAATCTATTTAAAACCTTCAGAATACTGCAAGCGCACAGGTTGTGAATTGTAGTAAATGAGGTGTCGATCCCACGAGGAGTTGTGGACTAATCTAATCTTAAGTTATCTAAGGATTAAGGAATTAATAAAACAAAAATAAAAATAGAACAGAAAAGTAAACACAAGAATATGATTGGCAGAAAATTAATTCGTAAATTAACACAAAAAAGAAAAGAACTTGAGTAACACCAAATTGACAATGGGAAAACACACAAGTGAATTTACCAAATTATGAAAGATGGGATTTTTCCTATCATCAATGCTAACCTAACCATTTATATGTTATCGTGGTGTTGGTTTTAGATTATCAAAGGGAGGATTACTCTCTCTCAAGTTGTAATCACAAATCCTCATTAAGTTTGGTACCAAACATGTAATCTCTCAATTACAAATAACCCTAACCCTAATTGGTTCTTAAGCTTTTTAATAAACAACCGGGTCTCACATGAGATCTCTCTCCATACAATTATCAATTTGATTAATTGTGTCATGTATTAGATTATTTAACTCTCATTAAGCAACCTAATTATTTCGTATTCAATTTACTCTCTCCATTTATTACCGAAACATGAAGCTACAACAATCAATCACAACACCCAATTGCAATAACAGAAAAACAATTAGATTAACATAAAATCAAGTCAAAATCCCTAAAGAATTAGAACACCATCATTGAATCTAAATCCACAAACATATTCATATCCATCTTACACATTCAATAAAGAAAGAACAAGATGAATGAAACTGCCACTTAGAAAAAGAATGAGATTACTCGGGAAGGTAGCAGTGTCGAAAGCCCTCTCCTCTCCTTACTCTTCTCCCTACTCTCTCTTCTTCTTCTCTCCTCTTGAAGCTTTTCCCAAGGTGGCAAAAAGGAGAGCTCCTTTTAGGGTTCTTTTATTTTCTTTATATACTCTTTTCTATTTTGGGCAACCCTAGGCTTTTTTGAGATTTTGAAAAGTCCCTCAAAAACTTGAATAAGGAAGGTCGTCTGCGTCTATTGTCATGTAGGCCACAATTGTGGCCTATAATGCCACAATCGTGGCACTTGATTTCACCTTCTGTTACTATTGTGGCAGACTGGCCACGATCGTGGTAGCTCCATCTCGCTTTTGTTAATATTGTGGTGATGGATTTTGCCTCGATCTTCCTCCAATTCTCCTTTGTTCTTCGATTTTTGCCCTGAAACACTAACAAATATATCAAGGCACCTCAAACATATAAAATTGAAGCTCAATCATGTGCCTTAACCTAAAACACATAAAACACAAATATTTAACTAAATAACAAAATCCTAACCTAAACATGCACTAAACATTTAATTTAATAACTAAACACATACTAAACTACCCATTAAACATTATGCAATCTACCACTATCATGAAACTTCATACAAGATCATCTCCAAGATCATGGCCTCAAGATTGAAACAAGTGCTAGGTTCCATTATCAACCATTCTTAAAGTTCATTCATCGTGGTAAATAGCATAAGAGACATTCTTCTCCTTGCTTAAGAGTCATTTAAATACTAATATAAGAATTATTCAATTAGGAGATGTGCCCTCAAGATAGAATTCCATTAGCTAGAACTTCATAATTTACTCAAAGAAAGATTATGACTTTCCTCCCTAGTTTATTAAATGGAATGGGCAATGCATCACTTATTTTGGAGTGCCTATTACCATTAAAAGACAAATATTTAAAGATTGTTAGCCATTATTTAATGCTATCCATATGAAAATTGGACATTGGTATAATAAAGGGCTCTTATAATCTAGTAGGCTATAATTATTATCTCAAATCTTAATAATAAGCACATATATAATGGTCCTCACATTTGGTTTTACCAAGGAATCTTACTAAAGTAGTGAAAAAATGATGAGAATCTTCCTATAGATAGAAGATGCAGTAAAGAAACATTATGCAAAGGTCAAATAGACTGATTTAAGACTCAATAAAGATGAAAGGAGTCTTGGAATCATACATATTCAAAGAAAAAATGAATTGCTTTCAGTAAAAAGAGTATGGAGAATCCTCACAGATAAAGAGTTTTCTTGGTTAGATAGATACATTCTCATTATTTGAAGAATAATTGCTTTTTGGAAATTAAACCAGTAAATTAAATCTCTTGGACCATAAATAAAATCCTAAGGAATAGGGAGAAGCTATGCTAGGAATGCAAAATCAAGGCTAGCGATGGGAAGAGCACTTGGCTTTGGTATGAAATCATAGTAAACTAGGGCCTCTCTATCTTTCATTTGAAATGATCAACATAAAACATGCTTTAGTCTAAGGCCAAAGTAGAGGAGACAAACGGAGGTAGACAATGACATTATAACTCTATGGGTCTATCAATTGCACAAAATAATCTTCCAAGGTATAACTTAAATTAGAGCCAAAAAGACACAATCTTATGGCTGAGACATTCATTTTGTTTGTTTACAAACAAAACATGTCACCTAATCTTCAAAATAATCACCTTAAGGTTCCTTATTATAGGCTAGTTTGGTTCAAGCTCTACCACCCTAAGGTCTTATTTATGGTTTAGTTAACCATTAGGAATAGGCTACAAATAATAGATAGAGTTAAAGGTACTTAAAGCTATAACCTAACTTGCAAACTTTTTAACCTGAAGTTTGAATCTATAGATCATTTGGTCATTAAATATAGTTTCACCAAGGGTATTTGGAAGATAATCCAATGCCAAAATAGTGATTAGCGAAAATTGGGCAACACAACTTCAACAAATAAACAAGGGTGATCACACCAAATTCAAATTGGCATTTGGTTACTATGTTCCATATAATTTGGAGGGAGAGAAATGCAAGGCTATTCAAAAACTTGAATCTAAGGAGATATGTCAAAGCTTGCTTTCTTGGATAAGGGAAACCCTGGTGGCAAACAATGGCTAATTCAATGACACGAAGAGAATGAACAGGGAATGAAACATGGCATGAGCCTTATCTATCTATTTTCTGATATATCTCTTTGCAAATGAGTTTTAGATGAGATCAAGTGTTGTGATGAACCTTGTAGAGGAATTGTAACCACTTCAAGATGTTGTAACTTAGATGAGCTTGTGTATGCTTATCTATGTCACAAACTTTTATCAAACAATAATAAGTATTGGATCTTATTTGGAAGTGGTTTATATTTAACTAGTTAAAAATCTAATTCAATTTTAATTAAAATTATCATTAAATAAAATTTTGATTTGTAAAAAATCCGACCTTATTATAAATAGGTACAAGTTTAATAGGAGCTAGCAGTCTTTCGATACCTTCTCTAGATCATTTGTGAAATTATCTCAACTGATTCATGTAGATATTATTAAAAGTTAAGACACTTAATCGATTCTAGTAATTTGACATAAACTTATTTCATAAACTAGTTTTGTTAGGGAGTTATTGATAAAAATTCAAACTTCATAAAATTAGGTAAGATTTTATGATTCGTGATTTATTATGTTTATGCCTTAATCATATTATAGTATTATAATCATGTTGATTTCGAGAAATCATTAAAAAAATTGTTTCATTTAACATGTATATGAGATCACGTCCTAATTTTTCAACACTTATTTATTAGGAGATCAACTCATGTGTAAAAGTCCTTGTCAATATATACTTTGATTTATATATGAGAATTGAATTATTTGAGACAACAACTCTTGCATTACATAATTTATGTGTTGATTTTTATGATAGATATAAATAATTAAAGAAAATGATATTTATGTTAGGAAACAAAGTCACCAAACTCCAAGTGATCAAAGAGGTTAAAATGAATGAGTTTTAATGAGTAAGACGGGGAAAATAAAGAGACTTGGTATGAGCTCTCTAATTGTCGTTTCATTATGTTCTGAAGTATTTATTTACCGAGCAAGATGGAGAAAATAAGGAGAGTAAGCAACTGTAAATATATCTGAACCCCTCTCCCAACGAAACAAATTAAAGTGGAAGTGTCTTACATTATATAACCCGTTTAATACATAATCAAAAGACAAACAGAACTGTAAGTACAAACCCATAATTGAAATAAATAAACCGCATAACAAAATCAAAGGGTATCTGGCAAAGAAATTTCTTAGTTATGAAGCTTAGCTTATATTTTATGGAGGTGGTAAAAAATGACCATAGATGTCAATGTTTGAATAAGCTAGGCAAAAAGTAAGAAAGTTGGTTTAAATAAACTCTGTACTTTTAAATAAACTAGGTAAATAATTAATTATCGATTGTTGAGCATTTATCATTAATATAAGTAAACAAAGAACTCAACTATTGATCATATTTTTAAAAAATGAATAAAGTAGCTAGACTACAAACATCGAAAGCGTACGCACCAAGTATGATTTCGATGGAATAATGCCCCACTATTGTTATGATTTCGATGGAATAATGCCCCACTATTGTCTATTGCTATCTCACTCGTAAGAACGATGTAGTGCACTATTGCAACTTGCAAGGAACGGTTGGTTTGAAGAAGCGAAATCTAAGAGCTACGTAATTAGCTGTCTCAAGGCTGCCCTATCATTGTCACTATACTAATTGACATGATTTAAGTTGGCAGGTATCTATTCATATTGTAATGATGTGAGGAATAATCTTTTCGTTAGCAATCATTGTCTTTATTAGTTTGTCCTTTTCGACATTAAAACCTAGTAAAAGCTTAACAAGAAAACTTCTGTTGTTTTAATGACCTCAAAATTATCGTCTTGTTCATCACTTTGCATTTCGTATGGAAAGCTAAGAATCCACCGTATTGAACGTGGGCGGCTTATCACCATAGACAAGGATGTTGTGTTCGATTTTGCCTCTACTTTTTAAGGATTTGAAGCTGTCTTAATTGTGCCCTTTCCGTAAAGCCAATAATAGAATCAGCTGACAACGAGGAATGACTTAAATAGTGTACATTCCTAACTTAAGGTTCTCTCTTTTAGGAAGTTTTGAGTTTGAGTCACGCAAAACAAGAAGAAATGAGAAGTTTTTCTATTGACGATCCTCTAAATTCCTGGGCAAAGTTCCTTGATCGGATTAATTACAGACGTCTCGCTTCTAGCGGCAGTGTGAGAGTCAAAACTACTAGAGAACTTGAGAGTTGCTGGAAACCTGATGCTGAGTAGGGCCAGCGATTAATCAGCAGTTAACCAATCAAGTATGTGACGACTCCTTATACGTAGAAGTGTACAGGCTACGTAAGAACTTGAGAAATTTTGGAGTTCCAAATTTACATTCTCTAAGGTTCTTGGGATGGGATCTTAGAGACTTAAGATTAGTCTGACTAAACTGAGATACTTAATGTAATAAAAATAAATAAATAAAAATAAAAAATAATAGAATCAGTTATTCGGCTTTCAAGCCTTTTTCTAACCGGATAACGACACTCTTGAATGACCATGGGCCATTTCTTTGCGACACGTTCAGAATGTTTACAAGTTGACATAATCATTTCGAAAAGTTTCGCAAGTAATCTGTTTATTGGCAGCGTGAATCGTGAATTGACGCTAAATTTAAATCTGTATTCGGTTTTCTGAAGATAAAAACTGTACCGCCCGCATCTTAATCATTTAGATAAATATATCTCTTAGGGTTACGTGTTTTCCTTTTGAAAAATGAACATGTCCTGGTTCTACTTTATTTATTTTTATTCTTTTGATTTAATATCTTTTTCAGATAAAACTATTCCACGGCAAATTTATCGAAAATTACTAAAAACACTTTTTTTCATTTTTCAATTTTAGTTATTTCATTCTTCTCTTTTTTTTTCCTTTTTTTCTTTCTTCTTTTAGTGATTCTAGAAACAAAATTTGCAAATACCATACTGGACTTAATACCGGATTGAGTTTTCATACGGTATTATACCGGTACTGGTCAATACCGGGTACCATTTCAGGTAATTTTTTAAATTTATGAAATAGTCCCTGAATATTTTTAAAAATTGCAAAATAGTCCAATGTCATATTGTACAATTGTACAATATATTTTTAACTCTGTCTCCAAAAATCATAATAATAAATAATAATCACAATTATTATGAAACAACAATAATTTTCAGATATTTCACATATAAATAATAACTACAATTTTTATGAAAAAAGACAATCATCATCGTACAAATATAAAATTAAAAACAATACAAAGTATTTAAATATTACAATTTCAATTTTCATTATATAATAAATAATAATTACATCAAAACATCTAATAAAAAATAATAAATATCTTTAACTCTCAAATTATTACAATTTACAATAAGAGTTTATGATAAGGAAACAACCAAGTAGAATTGAAACATGAAGCAAAAACATATATTATTTAATTTAGTATCAATTAAATATATTATATATTTAATTAATTAAAATTAATTATTACTAAAATTATAAATATCTTAATTTAATTTA
>JANIIA010000003.1:35928542-35972766 GCA_027478495.1 Erythroxylum alaternifolium | reverse complement strand
TTATCTTGATGTGATACTTTGATTTTGTGGAAATGTGTAACCCCTATGATATGTCTTATGCATGGATAATTGTACTGTATGGACAATTATGCTATTTCGGATATGTGATCTTGTGAAATATCTGTGAACTGCTTAATGTGTGGATCATTATGATATATGCTCAATGTGTTGCATGAATTGAGTGGACCATCGATGATGGTCGCCTCACTGAGACACAAAGCTCCTTCAATTGATAACTTAAGAATTAAACTTTTGAGTTACTTAATTTCTAAAATTAAAAGTTATTTAACAGAAAAAAGAGTGAATTGGGCTACTTGTGGTTGTTCAATCATGTGTGCTAATTGGATAAATAGAAGATAAGAGCCTATTATTAATGTTTTGGTTTATTCTGCAAATGACTCAATATTTTTGAAGTCTATTGATGCATCTGGCCTTATTAGAAATACTAATACTTTATTTGAGATATTAGATGAAGTTATGAACGAAGTAGGGTCAGAAAATAATGTTTAGTTCATTACTGACAATGATTCTGCTTATAAAGTGGCAGGATGAAGGTTACATAATAATTATAATTCTTTTTTTTAGACTCCTTGTACGGCACATTATATTGATCTAATGCTGCACATTGAGACGATAGAATGGGGTAGGTATCTTGGTAGCCAAGGAACTCATACAACATGTTGTAGGGGTAAAGAGGACTAGCAATAAAATCATGTCCTTAAAAATTAGGGGGAAGGGAGTTGTTATAAATGTGGTGTGGGCTTATGCACCTTAAGTTGGGTTGGACGAACACACTAAGTGTCATTTCTGGGAAGAGCTAGCTGATTTGATTCAACAAATACCCCCCAATGAGGTACTTATTCTAGGAGGAGATTTCAATGGTCATATAGGATTAGCCTTAGATGATTACTCAAGAAAAGATGGAGATTTTGGGTATGGTGAAAAGAATGATAACGGGACAACTTTGTTGGATTTCAAGTAGTGTTCGAGTAGGTGATAGCCAATTCTCTTTTTTAAGAAAAATGAGGAGCATGTAGTGTATTTTAGAAACAAAATCATGAGGACTCAGATTGACTACTTCCTAATGCGATAGAGTGATCAATCTAGCTGTAAGGATTGCAAGATGCTACCTAGGGCTTGCGTGTCAACTCAACATAAGTTACTAGTTTTGGATCTTTTTATTAAGAATTGGAGGAGGAAGAGAAGTCATAAGAGGTGCACCAAAATTAGATAGTGGAATTTGAAAGGGGATATGGTGAAACAATTTAAGGATAGGGTAATTTATAGAGAAAAATAGAGTTTGGTAGGAGAAACTAACCAAATGTGGGAGAGAGTTGTAACTCTTTTAAGGAACACAGCTGTTGAGACCTTGGGTACTTTTAAAAGGCTGATGGAGGGAGGCTTGGTGGTGGAATGAGGATGTTCAAGAAAAAGTTAAGTTCAAGAAGTCTGTCTACAAAGCTATATGGGATAACTCTATAGAGATAAAGAGAGTTAGTAATAAAGAAAGGTATAAATTGGAAAAGAAATAAGCGAAGATGATAATCTCAGCAACTAAAAGTAGAGCTTACAAAAAACTTTATCAACGATTGAATAATAAAGTTAGAGAAAAGGATATTTTTAAGTTGAATAAAGCTAGGGAACGAAAAGCAAGGAATTTTGATAAAGTCCAATGTGTAAAAGATGAAACAAGACGGGTGTTTATAGTTAAAAATGACATTAAGAGTAGATGACAGAGGTACTTATATAGCCTTTTTAATAAAGGCATAGAGGATAACATCCATTTAGGTGACCTTAGCTCATCTGAGAGGTTTCATAATTTTAATTGCTGCCCATAAATTATGGTCGATGAAATTAAGAATACGTTGAGGGAGATAAAGGGAGGTAAGGCAGTAGGACTTGATGAGATGCTCATAGAGGTATGGAAGAGCTCAGGCGAAGAGGGTGTTACTTAACTAGCCAAACTTTTTATTGTGATCCTTAAGTCTACCAAAATACTAGACAAGTGGAGATGTAGTGTGGTAATTCCTTTATATAAGAACAAAGAGGATATTCAAAGTTGTACCAACTACAGAGGCATCAAATTACTTAGTCACACCAAGAAGTTATAGGAGAAAGTGATCGAGAAGAGAAAAAGAAAGGATGCTCCTATCTCAGAAAAATAATTTGGCTTTATGCCAGGAAGGTCTACCACAGACGTTTTGCACCTCCTTAGAAGGTTAATGGAATACTACAGGGAATGGCAGCGTAACCTAAACATGGTTTTTATTGATTTAGAGAAGATGTAAGATAGGGTTCCAAGGGAAATCATGTGGAGTTGTTTAAAAATCAAAGGGGTTCCGATGACTTACATACAAATTATTAAGGATATGTATAAAGGTGTAAAAACTAAAGTAAGAATGATAGGAGGAGATACATAGTATTTTTCTATAGATATTGGGCTATACCAAGGTTGTGCTTTGAGTCCCTTTCTATTTGCAGTAGTAACTAATGAGCTCACCAAGAACATCCAAAGGGACGTACCTTGATGTATGTTATTTGATGATGACATTATTTTAGTGGATGAAACAAAAGAGGGGGGTAATGTCAAGCTTGAACTTTAGAGGGATACGCTAGAATCAAAGGGTTTTAGACTGAGTAGGATTAAGACTGAATATGTAGAGTGTCATTTTTCGAGACATAGGGAGTTATAGATGTGGTTTGGTTTAGAAGCTATACCGTAAAAGGAGTGTTGTAAATATTTAGGATCCATCATTCAAAGCAACGGAGAAATTGATGAAGACATAGTTCAACAGATCAGATCAGGGTGACTAAAATGGAGAGATGCTTCAAGAGTTTTGTGTGACAAGATACCACTCAAGCTTAAAGGCAAATTCTATCATTTAGCAATTAAGCTGCCCATGTTCTATGGGGCAAAGTGTTGGCCTATCAAACAAGTTCATAGGCATAAGCTAATGGTAACGGAGATGAGGATGCTCCGTTAGATGCGCAACCTTACTAAAAGGGATAAGGTAAGGAATGTCATAGTAAGAGACAAATTAAAAGTAGCTAATATTACAGACAAATTAAGAGAGACAAGGCTTAGGTAGTTTACACATGTTAAGAGGAGACACTTAGATGCTCCAGTGAGAAGATGTGAGAAGATTATACTTAGAGATTGTAAGAGAAAAATAGGAAAGCCTAAAAAGAATTTGGGGGAGATGATCAAAAAAGATATAACAATGTTAGACCTTACCGAGGACATAACCCACATTATAAAACTTTGGTGTACTAGGATTCAGGTAAAAGATCCCTCGTAAAGAGATTCTAGTAATTCTCTTTTTTTTTCTTGCTTTTTGTAGTTAGCCCCGGTGGTAATTACATCATCACCATCACCATCATCATCATCATCATCATCATCATCATTATTATTATTATTATTATTATTATGATCATCATCATCATCTTCTTCTTCTTCTTCTTCTTCTTCTTCTTCTTCTTCTTCGTATTCTTATTCTTCTCCTTGTTGTTATTTTTAGTACTATTATTAATATCTTTATTATTAGCATTAGTATTGGTATTACTATTATGTTTATGATTATAAATGTTAGTATGATTATTATTGTTATTATTATTAATGATATTTCTTTTATTATTAGTATTACTTTTATCTTATTTTTACTATTATTTTTATATATTAGTTATTTTAATTATTTTTTCCTATTATTATTATTACTATTATTATGTTTATTTATTTTATTTTATTATTTTATTGGTTTTTTATTTTAATTTTATTTATTTATTTTCCCTTTCTATTTTTCTTTTTATTTTCATTCATTCATGTGGTTCATTTGGAAACAGTCTCTGTACTAGTTAGGAGTAAGGCTCCGTATTACTGTACCTCCCTAGACCTGGTGTCTCAACAGGATTTCTGCTGGGTGTAATTATTGTAGTGTATATAGTTAGAAGGATAACTTTCTATCTAGGTTATTGTTTCACAATGTCTTTGGAGACAATGAACAATAAAAATAATGGCACAATATATAAACGCTTGTATCCAATACGATTGGTGAAAAACCTAGATGACTTAACTTTTGGATGTAAGTTGACTTATGTCAGTATAAATACGATATCCTATATGAGATTAGTTAAGAAGGTTAAAAAAGTCTATATGTTGGTAGGTAGAGAGAGATGTTGTCGAGGTCGATGATGCACCTAGGGTCAAGGTAAGAGAGGAGTAGGGTAAGAGAAAACACTCACCTAGTAGCTTATGAATCTCAAGTTGAGGAGATGGTGGCATAGCATCGAGGCAAATAGCCTACACCACAATAGTTGTTACGGGAGAATATTGATAGGAACATTCTCAACACCGAGAATGAATAATGGAGGTAGAATTCCATTATATATAAAGTACAGAATTAAGTTAAATGCATAGGGATGATAGTTATTCTATTTTACTTTGATAAATTAATTTCATTGCGATTAGCATTCTAGATAATAATTTCAAAAAATTTTAACAGTGAAATAAATAATTAAGATTACTTAGCTAAAGTTTTATTTTTTTTATTAACTAGTTTAGCTAAATAGATAAGATCATTTAATAGATAATTTAGCTTCAATTTGATTTAATGGTTTTAAATTTGATGCTTAGTTTACGTAATGATTTGATATGATTTGAGTTAGAAAGTTACTCTTTTCAAGTATTTTAGTATCCCTTAAAAATATGAGTAAATTGAGTATAAATAAATTCACTTTGTTGAATTTAACCTCAATAAAAAGTTCAAAGTTAAGAGTAGTGCTAGTAGTCACTTGAATTCGTAACATAATTGAGTAATTGAGACTTTTCATAACAAGGTGTTACTTTATAAATAAGCATCTAATGTTCTTTTTTAATTTAGAACATAGGTGTTTTATTTTATTGTTAATTTAGGTTATAAAAATGTTTGAATGTGAAAGCTTTGTACTCATTTATGATTATTTATATATTAGGTTGATTTATGTTAATTATGATGACGTTTGAAAGATTTTTGGGTTGAATTGAATTGAATTTATAATTTAGTAAAAGTTTGTAGATGCTTAATTAGTTGATCAATAATGAAATTGAGCGGATGATAAATATTCTTGCTTACTCTAATTAATTTGTTGGTCTTCTCCATAATTTCTACCTATTTAAGTTAAGTGTTTCTTGAGAGTAACCAAAAGTTCAAGTATGAGGATATTTGATGTGCCTGAAACTTGTACATATTTTCTTAAGCATTTTGCTTGGTTTTCATATCAAATTACGTTAGTTTACTTATCTTAAGATAAGATTTATTAAGAATTGGAGACTATCTCAACCAAGCACATCAAAAAAATTACAATTCTTGGAGGAGCATGGTCTGATCCATATCCGTGTGCCAGTAAGTGTTCGTAATGGATCAAGGGTAGGAAGAGACATTCCCTAAAGAATGGCCTAGGTAGAGACCATGTAGCATTAAAGCAAAATAGGAATATCTATAATATATGACTTGAACATACTAGAGACTGTGTCTTTCCTCTAGAGGATATAGAAAGACCAATATCTTGGGCCGTAAACGTGGTTCAAATCATGTCCTAGCGTGTTAAAATATATTTAAAGTACAAACACCTAAATTTTTGGAAGACTTTTAGAAACTTTACATATATTAATTATCTTTTTCTCCCAAAGGTTAAGGTTAGCTTTCGAGAGGTTCACAGACCTTAGGACGTCATTTCTAAAGTTGTTTTTTCATTTAAGAATCAAGATATTAATTTATATGAAGGGATTAAATTGTCAACATTACCATAATTTTGGTCTAGGACTATTTCTATTATGATTTCTTTGATTATGTTTATTATTTTTATTAATTATACATTTTTTGTGGCTGAATATTATATATGTTTAGATATGAAAAATCCTAGTATTTATCCTTTTATAAATTGATTTATTTTTATTTACAAATAATGATATATTTATGTAAGGTATCTTTAATTTATCTTAATTTTAAAGTTAATTATGTTAGCAATTAAATTTGATCTAAATTTATTTGTGAATGTTTTGAAAGAGTTTGCTTGTGAGTTGACCGTCACTTAGGTAGAAGGGGGTTGAATAGGGTGCTAGACATAGACCTACTTGATCTTTATAGTATTAGGGTGAAACATTCTATGGAATTTCATAGATTTTAATACATTAAAAAGACAATAGCTTAGAAGAGAAACAAGTTAACTAACCATAGGGTAAATGGTAACATGAGAGAGTATAATTTTAATGTCTAAAAATTTAATTTTATTGGTTCATATAGGATATTCATTCTAAAGTAATTGAATCATGAAATCAAGGTTTATTCCAGGAATACTTATCTAAGAATTGATTTACGATTGATTTCTCTACTTGATAAACTGCTTTGTTTTTATTCTTTTGACTTTTCTGTTAATTTATTTTTATTTTATATTTCATTATTCATATCCATCAAAATCCTCTTTCATTTTATTTTTATCCTAGTTAGCAACTTTAGCAATTTTTATATCCATAATGCTTCCTCTAGGTGCACTTACTTAGTTGTAAATAATAGATCAATAATAAGGAAATTTTAAGTGAAAAAAACACCCAACACTTGCCTCATTGTTCATTGGTATGATCTTGTTTTTCTTCTTCTTCTTGATGAGCTTTCTCAAATATGGATAGCTTCTCAAACTTCTTAGTTGTACCTACAACATCATCATCACAATCTTGGCTTAGGGAAGAAGTACTGGTTTATGAAAATTAACATGCACAAACTCATTAACAACCAATTTTCTTTTATTAAAAATCCTATATATATTTACTAGTAAGTATATATCCTATAAATATTCGTTCATCCATTTGAAAGTAGTACTTTTTAAATTTAATATTTAAAATAAAGCACTTACAACCAAATAACTTAAAGTAATTGATCTTATACTTATTATTATAGCAAATGCCATAAGAGGTGCCTTTCTGGGGATGGTTTAGTGTAGACCTCATTTTCTATGTAACAGGAAATTTCAATAACGTTGATCCATCAAGAAAATATTAAGGAAGATCATTTAGAATAGTCATTTCCATTTAACATCATTTAGAATAGTCATTTCCATTTCTTAGAGTGTTATATTTTTATTTTAATGTAGAATCCTAGGACAAAATAAATAATGAAATATTCTTTTAACTTTATAAAAGACGTAAATCTCTCTTTTTTCATTTTTTTGATTATAAATTCTAATATATGTAATGTTTGGGTCTTTCTGATTTTGAATCCATTAACATAGTTCACCAATGGAACCAAATATTCGTCTTTATTTACTAAAAAATAGGACTCATGTAATTCTATTAAAATCATCAACTATATATAATAGATGCTTAATAATTACCTGTTAAATTAGCAGCCCTGGATAGTCCAAATAAATTTACAGATAAGAGTAGAAGGAGAGTCAAATTCTCTTCGTCATTTAGCATATATATCATAAACCTTTTCCTTTTAGAATATCATGTTTGACAACCCATTAGCAATTTATTTGTGATTAATTTTAGTGATAAGATCTACACTTATTCGACTAAGCCTCTTAATTTTATGGTTTAGAATCAAACTCTGCATTTGAAATAGAATCACAAAAAATGTTTTCTATTGTATGTTAGACTTGAAATAGTGTTTGCTTACTTTAGAATGGTTCCTCCCCTTTTCTTTAAGGATTCTCTTAATGGCCAAAGTTAATCGATGCTCTTTTTTCAGTTTTGTCCAACTATAAGTCGTCAAGAAGTCATCAAGTGACTTATCAATAGAAGATACAACTTCTTTGCTTTGTTAAGATGTCATGACTTAAATTTTAGTAGTGAATTTGATGAATTTTCTGATTAAAAAGAGAGAAGGCAGAGTTCTATTAATTATGCTAGAAATATAGGATAACATATCTTATATGAAGATTATACAAAAAGATAACATACAAGATTTGTTGAATGGAAATGGATGAACTCTATCATCTAATTAATGATTAGGTTATTGAAGAGGAGAGTTTTGAAGACCTAATCTCGTACTTTATAAAGTTGAGTACGTTTAGTAGACTTTGAAAGTATAAATTCCAATGCATTTGCTTTTTCTCTTTTATTTTGATTCCTCGACTTCTACTCTTCTTATTTCGTTATTAATTTTTTCCTCTTCAGTAGATGATTTTACTTGAACGTTATTCAGTGGTGTTAAGAATGAGAAAATATACTCTGTCGGGCTGAGATGTAGAGGCGCCTGGAGTAGGCGATTCAACCTTCTTGAGTGCAAAAATGAGAAAATATGGGTTTTCGCAATACCATGATTTTGACTTAATTACAACTTCAAATATGGTGCTGAATAAAAGGGAACAGTCAATTGAAAATTAGATTTTGTAATGAATGCAATGCGACTCCTATTAAAACTGAGAATGTTTTGTCATTCCTCCGTCGTAAAAGTTAGAAGAATATGTCAATATGCGATTTAAAGACTTGAACTCTAATGAATCTGCATATACAGAGAAACCGGTAGATATATAAAGGGAGAAAGAAATATACTACGCTTACCACACCCAGCAACAACAAAGAAACATTACAAGGACTTTAAGATCAGACCAAAAATTACCCAGAAGAAAGAAAGAAACCTATGCGCATATAGCAAACACTCGTTAATTTCTGAAGGTCCGTCTGACGCTACGGCAGGACTAGTTTATCTTTGGACCTCCACCACCGCTTACTGGTGGCTGCTTAGGCACACTCATAACACGTATCGAAGTCGGAGCAGGATCTTCCTGTACAAAAATAATCAACCCCGGAAGATTTTATGAATCCAAAAGCGGCATACTTAAAAAGTGTCTAATGATGGATTATTAAAATTCACAACTATTAAGAATCTATAGTTTCAGTACAGATGATCTAACACCGGAACTTGAGTGATTAGAATAAAAATCTTTGTCGGACTGCATAAGTTGATCAAATACCGTTATCAAAAGGTCAAAGAAAGTAGCAATTAGTTTTCCTACAATTACAAACCGGAGAGAGGGACTACTTACGGAGGGAATAATGTTAGTGCGAGGATTGGCTTCTAGAGCAGTTGCGCTGGTGAATGTTTTTGCAGTGGTTTTTGCTGGTTCTTGAGAATAGGTTGCTCCCTGGGATTTGTTATCGTCTTTGAGCTCTAAAGGTAAATAGCATTCTTTGATTTCCCACCCAACACCCAAACAGTTAAGAACAGCTTTGAAAGCATCAAGAAATAAGCAACGACTGCAACTGTAAGAGCTGAAATCAACCCTTGTTTCACGAGTTGCTTTCTCTTTTGATGACTCGTCCATGGACCTTTGCTATTACTACTTTATTTTTTCTTTTCCTTTCGATCTACCTCGTCAATTAACTTCAGGTAAGTAGTGTCTCGAATGCGTGTCAGTTGGTCTACTGGTCTTCATCTCATGCGCAACTGCCAACTGAGTGAGTAGCTTCTTCCCTGGTTCTGACTAAAAATACAAGATTATCCCTTCTTGCAAAACACATGAACATCGCTCAAACGTCAGATACTTGTTCCAGTTTCAATGAAGATTAAAAAATAGCTTTGAAGCTCGATAGCTTCTCTTACCCTGTATAAATATATATATAATCAATTAATAAACTGAGATATACACGATAATTCGCCAAGTATGAACATAACAAATAACAAGTCTTCAGTCTAATAAGTTCCAGTCCCAATTCTAAAAAATCTTTAGTTCATACAGGGGTTATCAACGTGGAAGTTTCCCAGGTCAGACACCAGTAAGTTTTAAAAACTGTAGAATTAGAACAAGGAAAGTGAAACTTTTATATGGGATGGTGCGAACTGGGTAAGGGTATTTCAGTCAATAAGGCCCGTAGGTATGAATCATATTAAAGAGCCACGGCAGAAGCGCTACCAACTCTTGGATTTGTATGGATTTTATTATTGCTCTATACGTTGTCGTTTTATCACCTAGTCCCATATTAAAGTCTTGTTGTCACAGTCTGAACAGAGATTAGGGGCCTACTTAAAGAAGATTAGTAAAGCGGAAAATGTCAACTTTCTTCACGTTCCAAGTTCTAGCAAACATTAGTTAAAACTTTGATAAATGTGGTGAAGAAACTTTCAGATATGTAGGAAACTGAAAATTCAATACTGATCTCCACTAAATCTACAGCCAATTCCTCTTCAACCTATTTTATTTATTAAAAAAAAGCAAACTCATCGTTAACCTAAAAAAAAATTTGATTCAACCACTCTTAAGTACATCATGCTAGTTTAATATTTTTTTCAACTCTAATATTCTTATTTTTCAGAGATAGAAAGACCTAGTGTATTTGAGGTTAACCCAGTCTCATTTCTATTTTAAGTTCAAAGACAAATGCTCAAGTCATGTTCACTGTTCATACTTTTTTTTTCCCCGACTCATCATCTTAAATTCTCCTTGCAAACTGATGTTCTTTTTTAAAAAAATATTTTTCATTTCAGTGAGGTAGTTTCAATTTATTTTATTGTTAAGGATTTTTTGTTTGACTTTACTCTTTTAAATTAGTCTTTCAATTCTTTCTTTTACGAGGGCGAGCCTAGGAATAACTTTCCTAACTTTTGCAAAAGGGGGAGCCTTGTACATTGGATTTCATCACTTTTCTTGAATCAACTTTTAATTTTTATTTCAATTGAAGTTATTTGGCCATAATTTTAAATACTTAGGTCTTGAATGCAAGTATTCAACTTTTATTTGTCTTAATTAGGACATTTATTCTTTAACGTCGAATATCAAGTAGTTTAGCGCAAATCAGGCCCAATCGTAGAGCACTAAAAATATTAATTGGATTTGACGTTTTAAGAAAATTTCATAAAATAATTAGATATAATTGCATATCAATTGAAAGATAATGTGATGTTTTAAAGTCAATTAGAGCAAATTTAAACTTAATTGAAAGAGAAGGTTTAATTTAGGTCTAATTTGGAGTTTGAAAGAGTTATTAAACTTGATTTGGTTCCATTTTATTAAAATTCTTGCATCCAATCGTACATAACGTAGCCTAAAAGAAGCTTAGAAGAAGTTTGAAAAACATCGTTCCTTTTGTTAGTTGAGTCGAAAGGATCTGATCAATTATTTTGAACTTGATAAAGGTTTTATCTTGTAATTGTACTTGGGTTTTAGACTTTGAGTCCTAGATTGAGATATGGAATTTGGACTTTTGAAGTTTGGGCTTTTAAGCTTTTGGACATGGAAAATGCCAAAATTGGGTCTACACTTATTGTGAGAATGTTGGCTAAGGCAATTAGGTATGTCAGGGATTTAAGACTTGAGACTATTAATAGTAGTCCAATCTTAATCGAGCTTAAAAGTGAATCACTTCGCTTTTTACCTGATTCAATTGGTCTGTAAGATTAGGCCTTTGTTTATCTCTTATTCATTGCCAAATTGGTTCCTAACACTAGCATTCAGTTCCTAGTATCAGTAGAGAGTGAAAATCTCCGAGAGTCGAACTTGCCGATTGTATCATTCAAGACATGCAAAAATCAAAGGTCATTTTAGGATAGAGTTCTAAGATGTTGCATTTGACATTGAAGTGATGAGAGCATTAAAATTAATTAAAGAGTGATGGGAAGGGTGGAAGCAAAGCCACTTAAGCATGCTTTAAAAATGAACACGATCTTGAGTAGTTGAGTGAGGGTGGTGGTGGATTTGATTTGGTTCGTTGGGTAGCTTATTGGATTAGATTCAGGCGCAACGAAATTTCTAATGTCATCTTAATTATACTTTATTACATGACACACTCCACGTAAATAAATGGGATAAAACATACCTCTAAAGCTAGAGGGATCACTCTATACAAGTTTTTATTATTTATTTACCTTTTGTAGTAATACATTGGTGATATATTATCCTACAGTGAAGCATTTCTTTTTGTTCTTTGTTCTTTTCTTAGTGATGAATCATTTTTTGATATCTTTTGAGCCTATTTTTGAGAGAAGGCATTTGTGGAATTGAACATTGAAATACGTTATGACTGATAAGGCTTATGCTACTAGAATTTGGTTTTGTTGAATCCGTTTTTTAATTATTTTTAAAGTCTTAATCATTACAGCAAAGTAAGTTTATCAACCCCTTAGTGACAATTTTGATCACAAAAGGCTTACATTTAGTGACGATATTCAAAATCGTGGCCAAAGGTTCTACATTTGATGACGATTTTTTAAATGCAACAAAAATTAGTGAAACGGTTATTTTGTTGTAGTGATTAAGACTCCAAAAATAATTAAAAAACAGATTCAACAAAACCAAATTCTAGTCAAGGCACAAGCCTTATCAGTCATTGTCACCAAATGTAAGTATCGCTAAAAATAAGCCAGGAAGTCCATATTTGGTGATGATTTTCAATCTTTATGAAAGGGTCCATATTTGGCGACAATTTTGGAAATCGTCACCAAATGTAAGTATCACTAAAATTAAACCTTTAGCGACGATTTTGAAAATTTTCGCCAAAGGGTCCACGTGACGATTTTCAAAAATTGTCACCAAAAGGTTAATCTTTGAGAGGATATTGTCTCTTTGGCGATGATTTTTTAAATCGTCACCAAATATAGACCTTTTAGTGATGATTTTTTAAAAATTGTTGCCAAATAATTATAAGAGAGAAACGAAAACGAGAAAGTTTAAACTATGAATAGAAAAAGAAGCCTAAAGGCAAAAAGCTAAAGAAAAAGGTACGAGACCCAAAAGCATTAATACATCAATCGAAGACTCGCTATCGTCCTTCTATCCTTCGCCATCTTCTTCTCCTTCAGCTTCGCCAGTCACCTGACCTGCAAAGTCAATATGGTTGGTGTACTGCAATGAGAGAGGGAAGTTTTGGATGGATCTCGAAGTAGTTGTGACTCTTTAACTTGTGAACGAATCAATTGACGTGGTTTTGTTTTGTGGTCGTGGTCGCCAAGGGAAAACTTTCATTTTGAATTAGTTTTTTTAGATATTTATTACTTGCTAAAGATAGAGTGGAAATTTGGATTTTCTCTTTAACTTGCCAGATGAATTATGACTCATTTGTTATTGCTAATATCTTTTCTCATGGTGCAGTGGAAATAAAAAGTTTAGAGACAGAATAGATTTTTAAGGTTAATGGACATAGACTAAAACCATTCTATGAGGAGATGACGACTTTTAGTATGGTGAACATTGATTTGAAACTTCCATCATATGAAGAAGTTTGAGAAGAACCGACCTCATTGAGCATAACGACGTTAAACAATTGCACTTTTCGGGAGGCAACCCAAAATATGATAATTTTATTTTATTTTGTTTTAGTTCTTTCTAGGATGTATTTGTTTGTTCTTGAAACATGGATTATTGGCAAAAAAATAAAATCCAGACTACTAAATCTCTTAAGGCGAAATCTCGCCTTATGTGATTTAATGTTCTAAAATGAGGATCTTAAAATTCCAAACTACTAAATCTCATAAGGCGAGCGCCTTATGAGATTTAATGTTCTGAAATGAGGATCTTAAAATTCCAGACTACTAAATCTCATAAGACGAGACCTCGCCTTATGCAATTTAGTGTTTTGGAAATCCAGCTCACTAAATCTCGTAAGGCAAGATCTCGCCTTATGCAATTTAGTGTTCTGGATTGATACTCTAATATTTTAAAATTTAAAAATTTTAAAAGTAAAAAACCGTAATTTTTCTTTATTATTTCCATTTTACTTTATTTATTTATTTAAAAAATTTTAAAAACAATAATAATTATTTTTTTCCTTTTCCCTTTATTAGTATTTATTTAATTTGTAAAAATAACGTAATCTATTATTTCTTTTTTACAGACACCATTTGTTTCTACTCCATGCTCTTTCCCAATGCCATACCACTTCTGATCCTTTTTCTTATAATCCCAGTCAATCTAAGGATAGTGATCTGAATAAAATGGAGTGGATTTATATGTAGTGTTTCTTAACCTTTAGTTATTCCGGCCGAATGGCTACTGAATGTACATGTACTATGGTTGAATTATTCTTTCTTTAGTGTATGGTGAATAAAGTGCGTGTCAATTTATGTGCTTGGTTGGCGATGCAATTTAACACTATTTTATCTTCAAACAAACATTTATTTCTCAGTTTTCTTATCACTCATTTGGCTATTAATTTGAGTTTGCTTGATTTGACTGACACCGATATACGTATAGCCTGTGAGATGGAACCTTTAGATATAATTTGTTTAAGTAGGATGGCTGTCATTAAAAACCAACGGAGAACATTTTGCGATCGCACAGAGAGAGGTTCATCATCAAGACAACGATAGCATAGTACAATTTGCCCAAATTTATATCTTCCAGCTCCGCAGATCCGACAGGATTATCATTCTCGACTGGATAAATTGGAACATAAAATTTCAAAAATAGAGAAAATTTGGATGCTCTACTTCAATTCATGGGGGTTGTACCTCCATTTCCTCCGACACCATATTCCACATCCTTTCAATGTTCACATCTCAGGGGAGTCCTCTATTCTTTACTTTCTTTAATTATCTTTATTGAGTTATGAGTAACTTACGCATATATTAGGGACAATGTATGATTTAGGTTTGAGAGAGCGATGTTTATATTATGATGAACTTTGTGATTTTGTTTGGACTCATGATATGTTGATTCATATATTAATTATTCCTCATAACAACTTCATAATTTTCTGATTGTTGTTCATGAATAATTCTTAAGTTATGATACATTTTTTGTTTAAGATCTAAGGCATAAGAAAGACAAGCATGATTAAGGTTTTCATTAAATTTTTTCAAGTATCTCATTGGTTTTGTTGAATGAAAGTGTGCAAGACTTTATGTAATTTTTGACACCTATGCGAGCTTTAAACCTAAGAGCATTCATCACATATATGCTCATATATATATTTTTGTTGTGTGTCATCAAACATAGCTTGTCTATGCTAGAACTTGCTTTTAAATACGTATTGAGAAAACATTTTTGATGAATTTGTGTATAAAGATGATGAGGGCATTTAGGATAACCATTTTTTGAACTAAACAAGGCTACCATAACTTTTATCCCTAGAAAAACAATTTGAGTCTTAACCTTTCTTTCTTACATAATAACCTTGTTACAAGCTGAATTTACCCTTTTTGTTGTTGATATCCTTAATAATTTAAACCTTTAAATTGAAGGAATTGTACCGAGCCTATTTTGCATAAGATTTTGATTATTTCCATGAAAAGTTAATTACATGATTTAAGTTGCATTGTTTTGATTTCTTATAGAATGGAGGAGAATTTAAAACAAAAAAATCTTATCTTTGATATTTTTGTTAAAAAAAGAAGAAAAAGGGGAAAAGGAAGAAAAAATGAAAAGAAAAGAAAAGAAAAGAAAAGACAAAGTGATTTAAAGAGATGTCGTTTGAACCAAGTGAATTTTGATTTATGTTGAAACTTATGTGGATAAGTTTGTATGATTCCCTTCAATTTATTTGGCTAAAAAGTTCCTTTTGTCATACCTTACCTAGGCCAAGTTACAAACCTTACAAAATCCCTTTGATTTGTACATTAGGTTCATTTTGTTTAGTAGTAGAGATATGATTCTTGAGCAAGCTTATGGAAATAACTCCCTATGTTTTAATTTAAGACCTTAATGAACCTTAAAAATTTTGAGCGTATAGAGTGAAATCCTTGTGAGGGTATCAAGTCTTGTTCATTTGATTTTGATGGAATTGATGAGATGTTATGTTTTAACAATGTGTCCTATGAGTGCTTATTATCTCGATTGCTGTTTTATCTTAACCCTTAAATGTGAATTAGCTTTTGGATATTTCTAGATGACATGAAAGGAGATGGGAGTTTGTTGTGAAGATGATTAATATATTGAATTGATGTATGCTTGAGAACAAGCATGAGTCCGGTGTGGGGGAATTTGATAAGATCTTATCTTGATATATTATTTGATATTATCTCCTTGTTTTAGATTTATTTTAATGTTTGTTTTATTTTAGGAGATGGAAAGTAGAGATTGCATCAAATTGGGACTCTATTGATGATAATCACAAATTTTGGATAAAGTGATGAAGAGATTGATGCAGTGGATAAAGTTGATTACTTGAAGACTTGGAGTTTGATTGGAAGACTTCTCCTTATCCTTATCATGTAAGAGTTTGAATTTAGATTTTGTATTAGATAAACATCTTTACAAGTTAGAGTTAGATTAGGATTACATTAGAAAACCTTATAAAAAGGACATTCCTCACAACAGAAAGAGGTTCCCTTTTTTTTTTACATTTTTTGAAATTCTATGTCTTTTTTCTATTTTTATTGAAGCAAAGCTATGTGTGGCTAAACTCATCGTTCTGATTCAAGGGGATTCAATATTTTAGTTGTAACCTTGTGAGGTTTTGTGATTCAAAATTTTAATCACGTTTTAATTAAAGTATTTCTTGTTTTGAGTTCTCATATTTTATGAATGATTGATATTTGATTAATCTAGCAATTTAATTTAATATTGATTATTTTATCGCTACGAAGAAATTCAGTGATCTATAATTGTCATGAAGGATTGGTATAAGTAGCAAATATGTTATTTATTAATTTTCATATTTAACTTATGATAAACAAGAAAATTAAATTGAATAGCTGCAGCTATCCTGATTATTTAATGTAGGGTTTAGTCTTTTTCACGGAGCTTATTGCTATCATTTATTTGATATGGAATGCTATCACACCCATTTAATAGATGATAAGTTTTAGTTTGGATGCTGGGTTTGAACCAATTAATTTAGGAAAATTTGAGACTTATTACGGCTATTCTAATATGTTTCGGACTAACTACTTGAATTGTGAAAATATTCTTTTTGAACTAATGGTCAATGTTACAATTAGACGAGATA
Organism: Erythroxylum alaternifolium; assembly: GCA_027478495.1. Lineage (NCBI taxonomy): Eukaryota > Viridiplantae > Streptophyta > Magnoliopsida > Malpighiales > Erythroxylaceae > Erythroxylum > Erythroxylum alaternifolium. The sequence goes on along the minus strand of JANIIA010000003.1, from coordinate 35,955,911 downwards.
TTTCCCCTGAATCGGAGATCTTGATTTTCTCATTTTTAAATTCAGTTGATTTAATTTGTTTTTGTATTAATTTTAGTTAATCAGTTTCTTAATCAAAACCCCCCATTTACTTTTATTACTTGAAATTAAGAAGCTAGTATTTAGTTCTCTAGGAATTCGACCTAATTTCACGACTACTACAAGAAGTTTGGAGGATTGATATTATTTTAGAGGCTTCGATAACTCGACCATGTTTCTATTCAGGTTATTGGCAAGAATTTATTACTTATTTTTTGATTAGTTTGAAAAAGTTTTAACTTTTTATTGTGTTAAAATTATAGGTGCAATAGGTTTGTGAGATGAATTTTTTATAGTCTAATTATGTAACAAAAATTTGTTAACTTATTTCTTAATAAGATTCTTTATTATAAATCTAATTCGTTTGATGTTTATAACTCAAAATTTTTCCTCTTCAACAAGCACAATGACATACTTATTTTTATTTCTAATTGAGATTTCTCTTTTAGCATATAACAAGAAAGTAGATATTAATGTCCTAGATCATTCTATTTTGAATCTTATTTTTATTCCTTAGAATGTTTGATCTTCTTATGGAGCATTCTCTCTCTTGTTAGAACAATCACTAGAAAAAATGGTATGCATCCTAAGAAAAGATCTTGTCTCATAAGGGCAAAACTTTCCATTAGATAACATAAGATAGGTCGTAACTTTAGAAACATTAAGCTTGATGGCACATTGTCACGGTGCACAATTTTATAGTAAACATTAGATCAGCTTCTAAACCATTAATATATAGACCATTTTTATAACAATTTAAAGATCAAGTTTGTTGAGAATTTTGCTAAAGAATCTTATATTTTTTTTGGGGACATATGCCGCTTTGCATATGGAACAAAGAAATACTGCAAGTTAGGGATTTGATTTCTTAACACTAGCCTAAAATTTTACTTGTTTTAGGTCATTTGTTTGCTAGCCTTTGGTCATTTAATTTGTTTACAAAGTAAATTTGTATGTATACACACTTTAGAGTCATTTATATGTCACTTTGTGAGAATGTCTCAATTTTCATTTGCAATTTAGTGGTAAAACTATGATAAAAGCTACTAAGTTTTTCAATATCTTGCAATGTTTTAGAGATAATGTGCTTAATAGAATTATGGTATGAAGAGCTGAAAATATCATGTGACATCTGTTTGATATGGAAGATAATGCTTTCAACTAGATTTTCATTGGTTATAGACAACTAAATTTTAATCGTTAATAATATTAACTATTTAATAATTAAATTAATTACTTTTAAAAATAAAATTCAATAGATTAAAAATGAATTAAGTTAATTAATTTGATAATAAAATTGATATATTAAATGATAAATTAAATTAAAATTTAATATTAATATTAATATCTAATAGTATAATAAGAATAAAAAACATATGAACTCTAATAGGATATACAACGTGTGGCGCAAACTTTTTCACTGTAAATATGGCCATCACATTAGACATGAAAGGAAATTTGACTCCATCTTTTATCCATCACTCTAAATTAAAAAGTAAAACAAAAAATGTATGTTGGAGATTAAAACGATAAAATAAAAACCAAAGTAATAAAAAATCAGAGTGAAAATAAAAATCTGTACTGTTCTTCTTGGAGATTTTTAACCAATTCTAAAATTACTAAAGGCACACTCATAAAAGCAAATTAGTGAAATAATAATAATAATCTTCTCATCCTAGCACAGAAACACTTGTACAATTGGAAGCGAAGGGCATGTTGGATAGCAAGAAGAGATAATATCTAACATAACATAAATGGCTAATAAGGGGGTGTTGGCTTTGTAGCGGGAATTTGCAGATATTTTTGTTGAACGGCCAACGCCAACGCCAACGCCAACGCCAACAAAACTATTTAGTCTGTAACGATTCATATATATATGTATCTATATATAGCACTACAAATTTGATTGGCAAGTGACTCAAAGGTCACGTAAAAACCAACCAAGCAAATCATAATCTCTATCTCAAAGGATGAGTGGAGGGTCCCTAAGAAAAGGCCACAACCTTTTCTTCTTTTGTCTCTATATTATAGTCTATATTATAACTTGACATAGAATGCAAAAGACAAAAACACGGACGAGCGCACGTGCAACCCCATATCGTTGCACATGTTCAGCCATTTGTTTTTAATCATTCTTTCTTCCATTTGATTACTTTCTCTTTTTATGTTTTGTTAAAGAAAAACAAAAAAAGGCTACCCTACTTGTTTCTCTTCCTCTTAAATCTTGCAAGTCAATGTTGATTTCTGAAAAAAGAACATAACCATAAAGTTGTACCCTATGAATCTGAAGAATGAACGACGTTAGTAGTAGATCTGGTCTGATCCATCATACATACCATAGAAATATAATAATATTTATTGGGTTAATTACTAAAAAAACTTAAAATTTCTTAAATTTTTTAATTACAGCCTGAACTTTAAAAAGTAGCAATAAAATATTTAAAGTTTTAATTTTTTTCAATTCTAGCCTAACATTAGTCTCACCGTTATCTTTGTTAACATGACACTGTCACGTATCAATGAACTCTCATTAATCAGACATGTCAGTGAAATTAGCATGTCTGAGTTTGATTATTGAAACGACGTCGTCTTAGTTTTTTCATTTTTTAGAGAATTATATAGATAGTCGTTCTCTCAAGCCTAAATCCCTAATTTCTTCTCACTCATAAGGATGTCAATTATAGCCCAGCCTGGCCCATTTTTGGCCCAGATTGGCCGGGCCACGGGTTGACCAAGGTCTGCCTGCATAGGCCACAAGCCAGCCTGGTCTAAACCGTGGCCCGCCCCTTTTTCCCAAACAACATCGTTTTAAATTCTTTTTTTAAATAAATAGATGGGTTGGGCCGGGCTCGACCAATGACCTGCCCCTTTTTTCAAAACGACTTTGTTTTGGATATTTTTAAATAAATAGATGGGCTCGGCTTGGCCCATTGACGTGCCTACTCACTCACACTCACTTTTATACCCTTATTTGCAATCTCTAACCTAAGAGAACATTTCACTATCAAATATTTCACCTGAAGTAGAATGGTGGATAATTCTTGAAAAATATAGAGGCAAGCTATTGTCAAACTAGAAACATGTACGAAATCTAAAAACCAAAACGCAAAACATGTTTAAGTGGTAACCACCATAAAAGCAACCTGGATATAACTCTTGCATACTCAAATGTAACAGAGCGATATCATTTAAACTAGATTGTAAAATCATAAAATCCATATCAAGAATTATGATTGCACTACAATATGTGCTAATGGCAAACAAAGAAACCAACTAAGTCGTCTCTATTGCTCTTCTTTTCTCGAATATTCTCTCTCTTAACTTCTCTTCCTCTTTTGTTTTTGAGATATATGTGTTCTCTTTTGTTTTCAGTGATCGGAACTTGTTGATAGTTACTATGTCAATTTAAAAAATATGGACTTGCTCTTACTTTCAGGTGTGTAATGTCGATTAAAATACTTTATTTCCTGGTGGTTTCTGATTTTTTATAAATCTAGTAATATATTTTCTATATATAGGCATGTTAAAATAAACTCGGCCTGGCCCAGCACATGGTCAACGAGTTTGACTCGATCAAACCGACCCACGGGCTAGGCCACAAGTCGATTGGATATGGCTCGTGGCATATTAGGCAGAGCCATAGGTTCCACGGGCCCCAAATGGGCCACAAGCTAGTTGGATATGGCCGGTGGCATATCGGGCTGGGCCACGAGCCTCGGGTCAAGGTGGCCTGGTTGGGCTGTGGCTAGAGTTGAGCGGCCTGGCCCATGGCCTGTGGCTACTAGCTTGCCACAAACAAGACAATGTCATTTTGTTTGTTGCAAAATGACTTCATTTTGTTCATGTTTAAATTATTCGTTCCATCGATAAAACGATGTCGTTTTGCTTTAAGAGTAAAACGATGTCGTTTTCCAACTAGATAGTTAATAAAAATATGAGACAAAACGATGTCGTTTTCTTACAAGCAAAAACAATGTCATTTTGCCTCTAATGAAATGAAACTCATGCCACGCACACCCTGCCACCCAGCTGCCTGCTGCCTTCCTCTCTCGCACCGTCGTACGCTCGCCTTCGTCCCCTCTGTCAGCCTCCTGCCTGCCTCCATCTCCCTTCATCCCTAAGAACTCCCTTTATCCTCAAGAACTCACTCATTTATCTATTCTTCTTCTTCGTTTCACTTTGTTCCTTCGATCTTCTTCTTCATAAATCACCTATCGACTGTCTTGGCAACGTTGCAAGTAAGCTCTCATTCTCTCTTTGTCATTTTGTTTTTTTTGTTATCTTGAGATGTGTTGTGGCTAATTTGAGAACTTCATATGTTAATATTGGGAATATGAGATAATGCTTGTAATGTGTTTGATGAAATGTCAATAGGATAAAAGATTAACTAAAATAAATAGTTAGCTATACTCAAAATGCCTTCATTTATGGAAGATCCATGGCTAACAACGTACTATTTATTAAGGAGTTTTTCTAAGGTTGTGGAAGTCAGAGAGCTATTAGGAGTGGAGTAATTGAGATTGATCTAGTAAAGGCCTTTGACTCACTAAGTTGGAGTTTTATATTTAACACTTTGATTGCTCTTAGTTACCTTAATAGATTTTTACAATAGATATAGGCCTATATTACAATAATATCTTATTCAGTCATTATCAATGGTGAACCTACATAGATTTTTAAAGCTGTCAAGGGACTAGGCAAGGTGACCCCTTGTCCCCATTGCTACTTTCCATCAGTTTAGAGGTGTTCTCTAGAATGTCAAGAGTAATGATAACAAGAGAAACTAGATTTAAATATCATTATAAGTGTTATAAGTAGAAAATTTTTCAAATATCATTTGTGATGATCTCATTCTCTCGTGTGGAGCATCTCTATGTATGACCCTAGTTGCAATGATTAGTATGCTAAAATATATGAAAGAAGGCTCTTTAAGGCATAGGTTAGCAAATTTAACAAAAAGAGAAGCAAGGTGAGATGAATCTTTACTTAATTTGCTAATTTTAAGGTCATTGGAAGCCTTTTACTCCTTAATTTGAAAAGGTAAAGATTTATTGTTTCTTATTACATGCTTGGTTTTAAAACAATGGTGGAAACAATGAAAAGAAAAATTAAAGGTAAGAGTGCTTACAGAAAATGACTGGAGTGATTTGTGTATTCGAACATATAACTGTATTTATTACCAATGATCAACTCATTGATAATTATTCCATTATAAATTAAATCAAAACTAAATGTGTACGATAAAGAGAAAAACATGGTTTAAACAATTTTTCCTTTATAAAAAAGGTTGTTTGTGTGGAACCAATATAATAGGAGATTATAGTTTTTGGTAAAGATTCTTTTGTTGGGAGAGCACTTCTCTTCTCCCACTTAAAGGTCTTTGTCTCATGGGGAAAAGTCCAACTCCTTGGATCTCAGCTGAGGCTATCACTTCATCTCTGATAGCCCCTTTTTGACGAAAATGAAGAGTTTCCTAATGTTTTGCCCATTATGAGGTTGAATAATCTTGGTGAACTAACTAAAGCTAAGAACTCCTTGTTGTATATTTAGTGACTATGATGATGATGTAACTTGATAAGATTGCTTGAACTAAAAACCTTCTATCCTCATAGGGAAGTTTTTACACTTGTTGTTGAGGCCATTTACACTTCGCATTTACACTTGTTATTGAGGCATTAAGAATATAATTTGTTTTAGTTTTTTCAAAATAAAAAGGGTCATGATAAGTTGGGATGCAAGCTAAATACAACCGACTAATCTTATTCTTATCTTTTGTTCAAGGGGTTGTTTTCTTTTTCTTTTTCTTTTTACTCTTTCTTCTTATTCCTATTGATGTATTGTGGTCATAATAGCTAAAAGAAAAAAATAGTCTAGATCTAAGATGCAACCATTTTTTGCATGAATTAATTTATGTTGATGAAATTTGCACCATGGTCAATTTATGTTCCTTTTCCACGTTGAATAAGGCTATACTGGTTGTTAAAAGTGATTTAACAATTCTTAGTTACAGGTGCATCATAGTTTTCAACCTTGAAACAGAAGTAACTTGGACTATTGACCAGCTTCTTATCTATCTCTCTTTGTAACTGTTAGTTGTAGTTAGGATATGAGCAGTTAAAAATGTACCTAGGCAACTAAATGATGGATAAAGGTGAATTCACCATCTGCGACTTCTCTCCTATAATAATAAATTATTAGTCATCATCATGATTTTTTGTTTCTTTAAAGTAGCTAATTTCATTTATTGATGTTTTGTATTTGAAGGATCTGAGTTGTTTTCAATAGGTTTTTTTTAATGCCATTTATTTTCATTTCCCTTAAGATGTTACATCTTAATATTTTACATCTTCTTATCCATGCCCGAGTAATGATTTACAGGATGAATATCTTTCAATTTCAATAAACCTAACCCAAAAAGAGGGGATAAAACATTACAAATCAAATACAAAACTAAATTGCAATATTTTATTTATAACCTCAAGTATTTATATGTTTTTTGTCAGGTAGAAGAACATATTCCTTCAGTTGAGAATTTTAATCCACTACTGGAGGTAGAAGTGAAAACTTCTATTCTGACACCAAATGATGATAGAAGTTTGAATAGAACTCAAGTTAGTCAATATAAAAGTGAAGTTTGGAATCACTTTAATAAGACTATATCAATCAACAAAACTGAAAAAGTAGAGTGCAATTATTGTCATAAGTTGTATTCAAGTGATTCAAAAGGTGCAACGTCTCATTTAAAGAGACATACGGAAAGGAAGATAGATTTAGGAGGTCAAACATTAACCTTATGAAAGGAAATAATGAAATGACAGTAACAACTTTTGACAATAATAGATCAAGAATTTTGATGCTAGTATGGTTACTAGAGATGAACAACCATTGGCTATGGTTGAAAGTAAGAGATTCAGGATATTTCTTAATTCACTCTAACTGACTTTCAAGGTTCCAAGTCGGAATACATTGAGGAATGATATTTTCAAAATTTATGAGGATAAAAAGAGAAACATTAAGAACGCTGTCAAGAGTTCAAGGACAAATTGCTATAACAACAGACATATGGATAGCCGATAACCAACAGAAGGGTTACATGACAGTGACGGTACATTGTATTGATAATGATTGGAAGTTATGTAATTGACTTTTGAGGTAATTTATATTCTTTAATATTATTATCTTTTACTTTTTTCATTATTTATGAATTTATTATTCATGTTGGTATGCTTTTTCATGATAGGTTCATTTATATACCAACACCGCATACAAGTAAAAATTTGGAAAATGTGTTGAAAGACTCTTTGATGAATTTGAACATCGACAACAAAGTATCCTCCATCACAGTCGATAATTGTAGCACAAATGATGCTATGATTGAGAAGTTGAAGGGTAAGATGCGGGTTGGAAGCTTATTGGCTGGAGGTAAGTTATTTCATATGCGTTTTTTTGCGCATATTCTTAACTTGATTGTAAAGGTTAGGTTAGAGACGATAAAGAAAGCAATAGAGTTTATTTGGAATAGTATTTTATATTAGAACAAAACTCCTAAAAGAGTTGAAAATTTTGAAGATGTTGCACAAATTTTATACATTCCATGCACAAAGAAGTTGGTTTTGGATTGTCCTACTAGATGGAACTCAACCGTTAAGATGTCGAAGTTGGCAATCCCATATGCTCAACTATTTTTTAGACTAGTCTAAAGGGATTCTCAGTATACCTTCGTACCATCAGAGGATCAATGAGACTTGGCTAGAGAACTTTTTATGAAGTTTAAATTATTCAATAATTGGACTGAATTATTCTCATGAACAAAATATTCAACTTCGCACCATATCTTTAGCACTATGTCCAACATAAAGCATGTTTTATCGTTGTGGATGTTTGACTCCAATACAGTGATTTAGACTATGGCGGAGTGGATGACGGAGAAGTTTAATTCTTATTGGTCTAAGGTTGGAGACATTGTTGTAGTATTATATATGTTGGACCTGAGATACAAGATGGACGAGGTTGAATATATTTATAATACATTGTACAGTAGTGAAGCTGAAGAGCGTCTACGTACCATAAAATAATTATGTTATTAATTGTTTCATGATTATGAACTAATTATCACTAGTTCATAACTCCCAAACTCATGTTATCTAGTTTTTCATTTAGATTAAAATTATCTAATTTTTCATTAATACATGTTCTCTTTACTAGTCAATTACTTTTATATGCCTTTGATCTTATTATTAGTCAAAAACTTTGAAATGATTACTTTTAGTTTATACTATTAAATCAAGTTACTTTGACTGGTGCTCTCTATTCTTTATTTAACTTTCCTTCCACTACTTCTTTGTTTATTCTTTATTTATATTCCTAACTTTTTGTTATATTTGTTTTCGGACATCAATAAATTTATTTTGTTATTAGTTTTAAAAGTTCAGAATCAATAACCTACATAACATATTACTTATACAGTAAGTAAAACATGATCCATATAACTTAATTTACAATTGAAGAAATTGCCATTAATATTTGTTTACATTGGAAGGAGGATGTAGTTTAAGATTCCATCTCATATATAACAGAATTAAAAATAAGATATTTATAATTTTTATGTCAATAAAATATAATAATTCCAAAGATTATCATAGATGAATTAAAATGTACCAAAAGTGATATGATATAGTTACATAGTATTCATATTAATTATATATATTGTATTTCACCTTCATCTTCTTATACATATATTAAACTTTTCTTCCTCCTTATACTCTGTTATTTTTTTTAGTCTCTTGTTCTCATTAGAATAATGGAGGATTGACAAAATGACTAGACATCAAAATTATTCACTTGATATTATAGTTATCTTATTTTAGTAACATCACTTGGATTTTTAAATTAAGATTTGTTTAATAATTTCTTCTCAACTACAACAGCTGATTTCTAATAGGAAACACATCTTATAAATGCATAATAAATTAATCTTTATCATAACAAATGAATTTTTATAACATCACTAATTTAAAATATCTTTAACATTATAATTACCATGTTATATTACACTAACAATTTGTTTAAAGTTTCAGTAAAATCTTACCTAACGAAATCATAATTTCAAGTTTATTGAAGAATAAGAAGTGATTCCAACTAATCTACCAACCAAACAAGAATAATAAGTAAATAAAAAAAGAATGGCTAACCAAATCCTATTCATTAATTTCATAAAAAAGTATTAGTCAAAATGCTAGCTTGTTCTTTTATTTCATGTTAAGTCAAGTATCATAATGGATATTAGGTTCATCATTTCATGTTGATGAAAAAAATTAGATGGCTTGCACATTAATTACCTTAACACTATACTAAGAATGATGGAATCAAATGATGGACAAAAAGTTAATATAACGGTGGAGCTTCCCAGAAGTTTGTAGAATAAGAAACTATGCTTCAATCCATAAAAACAGGAAAGAATATGGAACTCTCCTCGGTAAGCTATTCAATAAATCCTTCCAAGTATTTCAAATCTGGGAAAAGGTTAAGGCAGAGGGATCTTATCTCCCCCTACTTGTTCATCATATGTATGGAAGTGCTTAACTCTATAATCAAACTTAAGTCACCTCTAATGCAAAATTCAAACATCACTCGAAGTGTAAGAAGATTGGACTAACTAACCTTGCTTTTGCTGATGATTTGCTTCTTTTTTGTATAATAAATGGAGACTTTATCTATAGCTATATATAGGTCCTCTACAAATTCAGAGACTTGTCTGGCCTACAGATCAACCTCAACAAAAGTCACTTCATACTTCCAAATGGAGCCTCTCGGATGGCCTCACATATTACTTCCTAAACTGGAATGAAGGAATAATATCCTGGGTAAACAAGTTTCTATCCTTCACAGGAAAATTACAACTCATAAAATCGATTCTTAACTCTCTGCACATATACTGGAGCTCACATATCTTTCTATCAAAGAGTGTTACTAAGTCTATTGCTAGTATCTTCAAAGATTTCTTACGGAACCACTCTACTGGTGCAAAGGGTAGTGCTAAAGTAAAGGGTCATACATTTGTTACCCTAAGGAAGAAAGAGGACTTAATATTATTATAGTGAAACTTACCAATCAAACACTCATCCTGAAAAGGTTTTGGTGGATCCTTGAAGATAGAACATCCTTATGGATTGATGGATCCTTTCATATTTTCTTAGAGGTAAGAGCATTTAGGCAGTGCATAAGAAATCATCCAACTCCTTTTTTATCAAACTTCTCCAACTAAAAGATATTTTCCAAGATAATTTGTCATGCTCCATCGACAATGGAAAGCAAATATCCTTGTGGTTTGATAATTGGTCAGGAAAAGGAGCTTTTATAAATTTACCCAATGATCAAATGATTTCTATTAATCTCCCACTTCACACAAAAATGAAGTCACTCATCAATGCAACTAGAATTTCCCTGCACGTGTTTAGCATTTGCAACCTCAATACTCCCCTAGTCCTTTTACTCAAAATACTTTCTTCTCACATAATTGACCTATTCACCAACTTGCCACTAGACTCACAAGGGAGCTCATAAAGTTGAAGAAACCAACAGTCGATTGGTGTAGAATCATATGGAACAAGTTCATACCCCCCAAGATATCTTTCCTTCTATGGCTAGCTATTTAAAACCGTCTAAATACTGTTGACAGACTTAGGTATTTAAGCATTGATTTTTCATGCCCTTTTTGTTCAACAAAGGAGGAAACACATGATCATTTATTCTTCAAGTGTGAGATCACCAACGGTTTATGGGAAGCAGTTACATTGCGATGTAATTGGTCAATACCTACTAATTCTTTTTATGGTGCTATACAATGGCTATCTTCTCAACGTGATCTAAAGATGATACACATTATAACTGTTAGCATGTGCGTTAAAACCATTTGGAAAGAACGGAATGTTAGAAGGTTTGAAACAAAACAAAATCCTATCTCATTTCTTATCTCCGAGACTATGGCCAACGTCACTAAACTCTTAACTTTGAGAGGTATTGTGTAGAAAGCTCAAACGCTTTCTCTGTACTTCAACTTGCCTGTTTATATTTTTTTCATGTACACTTAATAGGTAACTAGATATAATCATATGTGTATAGGATACCTCCCTAGGTTATTTTTGTAACTTGTCCTTCATTTTCCTTATTACTAAAATCTTTTATTTATATTTTTTTTAAAAAGGAAAGAATAGGGAAAAATCAAAATATTTACAACACAGTTTTCATTAATATAAAATTCTCATTCTTTAAGAACTCCTTACGATATAATATCCTCTCATAGCACTCTATGTTAGTTTTTTGTAATTTAAATACAATAGAATTTTCACATGACATTGTTAAAACCATATGACATATTGGTTTTTTAAAAAATATTTGACATAAAAACTAGTATACGAGGTGATGTGGACTATTAAAATAAGTATAATGATCATATGAGTTTTGAAGAAATGAGAAAAATCATAAGGAAATGTATATGTATTTTCTTCTATAAATTATAGAGGATTGTCTTATAGTAATTGAAAGGAAAGAGAATCCTTGAATTTAACTCTTAAGTTATAATTATGACTTTAAACACTATTTTTTAAAAATAAAATATTATTATAATGTGAAAGAATATAGGTACACAATACCAAATACAATTAAATAATTATCCATAGATAATTTGATAATAATATCATATTTAAAATGTATAAGACAATTCTCACTAAACATCATAAATATAAAATTATAATTAGGGTAAAAGACATAAATCTCTTATGTAGTTTAAGAAATTAAAAAAAAACCCTTGATCTTTAAAATTTTCAAAAGAAACTTCTTTTAGTTTTCAATTTTCGAGAAAAACCTCTCATTTTAAAAAATAACGATGAAACACATATAGTATAAACAACAGATGTGGACTAAGTAAATGAATGATTCAACTCAGTTTTTAGCTCAAGCCGAAATAATTAAATTTGACAAAAATAAATAATTTATTATATTATATTAATTATTAGTTTAAGTTGAATTTAATTTGTTTAAGTCGTATTTAAAAGCTTAGTTAAGTTATCATATTAGCAACATTTGATTAGTCCACTAGTGATGTTTATATTATGTATGTTTTGTTGTTATTTTTTAAGCAAAATCTAAGAGAAGAGGTTTTTTGGAAAATCAAAAAATTAGAAAGAATTTTAAAGATCTGGAGATTTTTTGAAAGTTTCTTAACTAGCAAAAGAGTCTAGGTATTTTACCCTTATAATTATTTAATATAGAGTTACATTCACTGTTAATTCTTGAATCACTTTTAAGATGCTACATAATTTTCAGAATATTTAAAAAATGTCAAATTGAGTTCATAGTTAAATTAGATAGTCTTAAAATTAAAATTTAGACCTTCATACAATTTTTTATCAAAGAACTTCAATCATATTTGTGACTACCACTGAAAATTTAAAGTTTCTGTATTCTTGGTTTACTTATGAGAATGGTAATAAAAATTATAAAAAATATAGTGAACAAAAGAAATGAATTCGACTTCTATTTCTCACTATATTAGGGAATGAAGCATTATCTTAAAAGGGATATAAAAATATTGTTCATCTAATTATAATATATAATATATTATCAATTATTTTTTTTCCTTGCCCATTCTTTTCTTACCGTATCAACTAATTAAGCACCCCTTAGTAAATTATATTATAATCAATAGGAAATAAAAATATTATAATGATTTGTGAATGATCACTTACACGAGTATAGTTAATAAAATAATTATTCTATCTTAAGGGGTAGTCAAAAACATTGTGAAGGGAAGGAATGTGAAGTAATAGACATTTGATACGCATTAACGTCACCATCACACAATTCTCTTTATACTCCTCCCCCCTTCCATAAATGGCGGAGTCTTTAACTTTTTTGTGTTTGTAATTAATGAACAATTAAAGAATTGTTAATTGATCAATTTAAAGCAACTATCTACGTCACTTTTTTTTTTATATACACTAAGTATATAGGTTTTGTTGTACTAAACCTAAACTCCTAAGATTTCACTTCTAGAATTATAGAGCTGTAAATTTGGAGCTTTAAAATCTCTTAGGTTCTTATATTGTCTGTATACTTCTGCTCATAAGAAGACGTTATAAATTGATTGGTCGACTGTTAATTGATCATTGGCCTTGCTTAGCATCATGTTCTCAATAGCTCCAGGTTCTCAAGTAGTTTCAGCTCCCATATCATCGCTGGAAGCGAGACGTTTGTAATTGATCATACTAAAAAGCATGCCCAGAGAGTTAAAGAATCATCAACAGGAAAAATTTTGCTTCTCTTCTTTTTTGTAGTGATTCGAACTCAAAATCTTCTAAAAAAATAGCCTTAAGTGAAGAATTAAACCAATTAGGACATTCCTAACCAAATCTGACATGGCAAAACTGAGGCTGCGGGCCCATTCTTTTTTTATATAAAACGGTGTTTTTTAGGGTCACGATATAGCGCGAATACGTTTTTTTGACTGCGCTGGGCATCGGTCAGCCCCGTTCGGGCAGCACGGCCTCTCTCTCTCCTCAGTTGTAGATAGAAAAAAACACACAAGCACCTCTGTGTCTCTGTCAAAAAAGACACTACACTAAAAAGTGAATCCAAAAAGGGCAAGTTTAGATCTTTTTACTTATTTCGGACAAAACCGAAAGCTCTTGTGAAAATGTTTTTGAATTTTTTCCTTGCTCCTTCTTTCTTTTTTTGGTTTTTGATGTTAGCTTTATGAGATTAAGTTGATGAGAATGTGAGCAAAAGGTAAGTGAGATAGATTGAGAGAGAAACTACGCTTAGAGATACCAGGGTGGTGGCTTATTTTTTAGTTTTTGGTGTTTTGATGTTTATGGATGTGATTAAGAGATAATATTGTGAGCGTTAATGTGTGAACTGAGTGGAAAAGGCTAGGTTTTTGTGGCTTTTCTTTGTGATGGTGAGCTGGGTTTTGGTGTGTCGTTGTTTGGATCTGAGGAGGTTGAGGGGTTAAGTGTGGTTGTGTGGCTGTGTGGGTGTGGGTGTGTGTTTGGGGCGATAATGAAGAGGAAAGTTGGGGCCTTTTTTATGGTGTGTTTGATCTTAGTGCTGCATCCACTATGGCTAGTGTTGGGAAACATGGAAGGTTTGTATTCTACTGCTATCTTTGGTTACAAAGTTAAGAGCTTGATCTTGGTTTGTACGTTCTTTTTTTTTCTTCTTCTGTTAATTGTCAAAAGCGGGGTTTTTGTTATTCTTACCAGTGATTGTTTGGCGTTGCTGGAAGCTGTGTTTGTTACTCTATAAAATTGGTCTTGCGTTAGATTGGTATCTTGGATTTATTGAATTGTTCAACAGCTGTGCGCTTCTATTCCTCTTACTCTTGAAGTTGTAGGGGAATTGTGTATTTGATGGAAAGATTTTCTATTGATGGAAGCAGGATAAATAATGATATTGTTTCCCATTTATGGTTCTGAAACAGGAATTTCAGTTGAAATGTAAACAAAGAGTAATTTACAATGTCTTTCTAATCGCAGCTTTGTTTCTTCTCCTGATTATTTTATCTCAACCATTGTATCTTTACCTTTTGATGTTTCTAACTATATGTTGTGATGCAGCTAATATGCTTTGTACATGTGGATTCTTTGGGCTCCGGATGCGTACGCTATGATTCATGTGCAAAATTAGTGGGCGATATTCTAAGTTTTATCCAGTGCTTGATACCGCTTTTTCTTATCTTGTTATCTTCATCTTAAGAAACTATCATACTATTTGACATCAAATGATGCTTCTATGAACTGTTTAGTACTGGCGGCTTTCTCTTTCAAGTCATTTCTACTATATCGATGTGAACTTGCTGCTCACACATTTGTTAATGTTCTGTTCATTGATACAGGAGATGCTTTGCACAGCCTGAGGACCAATTTGAATGATCCAAATAATGTCCTGCAGAGCTGGGATCCTACTCTTGTCAACCCATGCACATGGTTTCATGTCACATGCAACAATGATAATAGTGTTATAAGAGTGTAAGTTCTTTCTCATTTATGTTTCTTAAGTGCAAAAGTGTAGCATGATTATAATGATTAATCTTGAGCTTATGAAATCTCTGCATGAACAGCTTATATGAATTTCTTCTCTTGTCAGTGATCTTGGAAATGCTGCCTTGTCCGGTCAGCTTGTTCCCCAGCTTGGATTACTGAAGAATTTGCAATACTTGTAAGTGATACTATGTAAGTTGTCATTTATATATTGGGGGTTGTTTATCAACTTGCTTCTGAAAAGGTTCTTTTCCATTGACCGTTCACTTTCTTACTATTGTGTTTGCATATGATGTTTATGTTGATACCTGTCCTTGTTCACAATCTTGTGTGGTCTATCCTGTTTTATGTGAATTATACTATATTGTTAATCTTAATTGGCTGGTTGGACAAGATCTTCTGTGGGTTTAGTTCCACTTACACTCCCAGAACAGTATTTGCTACAACTTGAATGCTGCCTGAAATGTTTTAGTATTCAAAGATCACAAACATCATGGTTTTTCCATGCTCAAAAACATTCTTTTTGTAATTTGTTGACAGTGAATCTTTTTCTGGATCCGTTCTTGTCGTATCACATTATTCCATTATAACCTGTTCTTTGACTAGCGATTAAACCAAATGGTGACAGGGAACTCTACAGTAATAACATAAGTGGGCCAATACCTAGTGATCTTGGGAACTTGTCTAACCTTGTGAGCTTGGATCTTTACTTGAATAGTTTTACTGGTCCGATTCCAGAAACTTTGGGCAAGTTGTCAAGGTTAAGATTTCTGTAAGTACACTTATTCTAGAAAAGCTTAACCTTCGTTTGCTATGGCTGAGAAGTTATTATGATAGTTATATGGGAATGTTGACTTTTCATGTAGTATTTCATTTTATTTCTTTATGCAACACACTATCATAACATGAAGAAGAAAATCCAACAACTGATGATTTTACTGAACTTCCAAATATAAAATCATGTTTTTTTGTGTGTTCTTCATATTTATTGAACAAGCTATACTTGTATACTTTGTCGGTTGATGTAGCATATACTAGAAGCACAGATAAAGAGTGATAAATCATTCGTTGGACTGGTTTCCCCAAACATAGGGGCAGTAAAATTTAAGCACACATGTTTTTAGTGCATGTACCTGACACCAACATTTGGAATATAATTCTTTAGCTACCTGTTTCCACTAAAGGGCTTGATATTTGATCTTAATTTGTTCCTCTGCTGGTTCCTCTTGTGATGTTAATTTGAAATGCATTTATTGATTTTTATCTAGATCTTAACATTCTTTGTATTCTTGTCACATTGGTGCAAGGATAGCCGGCTTAACAACAACAGTTTGACAGGTCCCATCCCTATGTCATTGATTAATATTACAGCCCTTCAAGTATTGTGAGTGCCAACTTAATTCAATTAAATCTGTAAAAGCATCATGTTCAATAAGGAACACTGCAGAGTTAGATTCTGTTCAGACGATAGAGAAATCACAATGAGTTCTCCTGTTGGATTTGAACTGCAGGGACCTCTCAAATAACCGACTCTCTGGTGTTGTTCCAGATAATGGTTCCTTCTCCTTGTTCACTCCCATTAGGTTTGCCAACTACATAGAGTGATCTACATTTGCCAACTGATCCAATCTTGTCTTAATAATTACGTCCTTTTCAAATTGCAGTTTTGCTAACAACTTGAACTTATGTGGACCGGTTACTGGGCATCCCTGCCCAGGGTCTCCTCCATTTTCTCCTCCTCCTCCTTTCATTCCGCCACCTCCAATTTCTTTGCCTGGTAACCATCATTTGTTAATATTTGACTTGCACACGCATATGATTCTTATATTTTACTTGGTTAGATTGGTATTTCTTGCATGGTTGCACTTGACAGTCATATATGATTAAACTTGATATTTTGATGCTTGAACTTCTTTACCTCTGTGTAACTAGTTGTGATCCAATTAAACTTGCTATGTAAGGTGAACATAAATTTGGGCAAAGTAGATTTCTTTACTGCTTTCCTTTTACTTTGTCGTACTTTGTTTCATTTAATAAACAAGTTGTTACATGTAATTATGATTGTGCATGAGATTATAAGTTGAACTTGTTGGTCCTTATATTTCCAACTGATTAGTTTTCAAAATGTTTTATGAAAATTATTATTTTTATAGTTGATTGGGTTAGCAAACATTCGAAAAAAGAAATAGCAATTATTTTTATAGGATCACAATGTATCTTGTAATTATGGCTAAAAAAACATCTTTTACTTATTTGACATTTGCAACGAGATGTGATATAAAGTTTGTCTGTAGGGATTAGCAAAATAATCAGTCTCAGAGAATGGTGATATCTAGTTTGCTGATTGTTATATTGTTCAATTCATTGAAAACTTAGGAGGCAATAGTGCCACTGGAGCAATTGCAGGAGGAGTTGCAGCTGGTGCAGCATTACTGTTTGCTGCCCCTGCGATAGCATTTGCATGGTGGCGCCGGAGGAAACCTCAAGAATTCTTCTTTGATGTACCTGGTTGGTATTCTATTGCATTAAGGAATGAATTCAAACTACTGGCCCTGATTTCTTAACATATGCCTTTATTTCCATGCAGCTGAAGAAGATCCTGAAGTTCATCTGGGGCAACTCAAAAGGTTTTCACTTCGGGAATTACAGGTAGCAACAGATAGTTTCAGCAACAAAAATATTCTGGGTAGAGGAGGATTTGGAAAGGTTTATAAAGGGCGTCTAGCTGATGGCACATTGGTAGCAGTTAAACGACTGAAAGAAGAGCGCACACCTGGTGGAGAGTTGCAGTTTCAAACAGAAGTGGAGATGATAAGCATGGCTGTGCATCGAAATCTTCTTAGATTGCGAGGATTCTGCATGACACCAACTGAACGACTGCTTGTCTATCCCTACATGGCTAATGGAAGTGTAGCATCATGTTTACGAGGTATGCTTGTATCTGTTTACATATTTTCTATCAATTATTTTTCTGTTTTCTTTTTTAAACATCTTGTTCTTTTGTGTTTTCTTTGTGGACTTGTTGCATCAGTCCTTTACGTGATATCATGTATCAGACTCACATGATCTTATTGATGGATGCTTTTTAGAACGTCCTCCTTCACAACCTCCTCTGGATTGGCCAACAAGGAAGCAGATTGCGTTGGGTTCTGCTAGGGGTCTGTCATACTTGCATGATCATTGTGACCCAAAAATCATTCATCGTGATGTTAAAGCTGCAAACATTTTGTTGGATGAGGAATTTGAGGCTGTTGTTGGGGATTTTGGTTTGGCTAAGTTGATGGACTACAAGGATACTCATGTCACAACTGCCGTCCGTGGTACAATAGGACATATAGCTCCTGAGTACCTCTCCACTGGTAAATCATCTGAGAAAACTGACGTTTTTGGTTATGGAATAATGCTTCTGGAGCTAATTACAGGACAGAGGGCGTTTGATCTGGCTCGGCTTGCGAATGACGATGATGTCATGTTACTTGATTGGGTAAGCATTTTACTAGAGCTTAGCCATATTTACTTGATTTGACTCCTGATTGCTACCATTTATTATTGACTTTGTATCTTTTTTTTGTGTATGTCGAAAAGATTTTATGCTTCTTTGGAAACATATTATTATAATGGTTTAGAGTTGCTTATAGGGGTGCATTACTCTCTCTAATTGAACATGTTTATCTGAAGTGTAGCATTAACCTTCTTTTCAGTTTTACCCTAGATGACTAATGTTGGGAATATGATTTGACATTGGTGTAGAATATATTAAAACATATAAGATTAAACCTGCTTATTTGGCCGATAAAGAATTGAAGGAGAGATATCCATTGTTTAACCATTATGGAGTCTCTTCTTGGTGAAAGATTCCGCCTCATAGTCGTAAAGCCACAAGAACTTTGGCAGCATACATTTTCCAAAAAAAAAAAAACTTTGGCAGCATACATGAAGAAAGTCTGTAGTCAGTTCTTGTGTGTTGCAAATGAAGTCCCTGCTCTACTATATGGTACCTGCCACTTACATGTAAAAGTAAATTTAGGACTTGGCAAGAAACCTTGTATTTAATTTACCTTTCATTTTCATAGGATAAAGAATAACTAAAGAAGGGTTTTGTGTTTAATGAGGGTCTAAAATCCAGAGGTTCAGTTGCAGAAACGATTGACATGTTCTGGAAAGTTGTGGCTTCTCTTTGTATGACAGCCTCAAGTGTCTTCGAATCATACCATTGTTAACGCTTCCTCATTTATCAAATGTCGTCGCAGGTGAAAGGACTTCTGAAGGAGAAAAAGTTGGAAATGCTGGTAGATCCTGATCTCCAAAATAACTATGTAGAAGCTGAAGTAGAGCAGCTAATCCAGGTTGCACTTCTGTGCACACAAGGCTCCCCGATGGACCGGCCTAAGATGTCAGAAGTGGTAAGAATGCTTGAAGGTGACGGTTTGGCTGAGAGATGGGATGAGTGGCAAAAGGTGGAAGTCCTTCGCCAGGAGTTGGAGCTCTCCCCTCTTCCTAATTCTGATTGGATTGTTGACTCAACAGAAAATCTGCATGCAGTCGAGTTATCTGGTCCCAGGTGATCTTGGTTCAACAACAACAGGAGGATATACTTACTATTTTTTTCCCTCTATTTGTCACTGTCTTAAGCCTTTGCCCTTTATTTATGACTATCCAATTCAAAATCTTATGTAAGTCCGTTGTGTATTGTATTCATTACATTTGTGCATACGAGTCAAAATTGTTTCATCTGCAACCTGGCATCCATACCAGTCTTTTTGTGCATTGCAACTTTATGCTCTTAGAATAGTACCACTTATATGTCTGGACAAGGTGTTGGTGAGTCTCTGTATGACCACTATGCATCGTCTGCCTGAGTGGAATTTTTCTAATGAAAAGCCTCGGGAATTATTGTGATATTAACTCATTGTCAAATATTTTCATGTTGGAAGTAAAATATCTAACGTATGCATTTGCTTCCAATTATGGTTCCATTTTAGTGTTGATTCTTTATGCTCAACCATACTTGGAGCTCCATTGCAATAGTAAAGGCATCGGCTGCCTTTTAGCTGCGGCGTTATCAATTGAGGGTCTTAAGAAACTGATATGGTGATTGGTGGTTGCTTTGTGGGTGAAACTGGCCAATGAATAGGCTTCGCCCTTATTATAATTCAACTCATTTTTTTTTTCTCTTTCTTCCTCTCTACGAGAAGCTCTTCCCGTTGCCCCAAAATACGGTTAAAGCCACGAGTTGTGATTGAATTAGAGAAGCAACTGATTCAAAGGTTAAAGATATAATCGAAATTTAACTGGTGACTAATAAATATATAAATTTTTATTTTATATATTATATATATATATAAGATAATTTTTAAACATACTATTTAATTATTTATCTAACTTAAACTTTCAAATTTTAAAACATACTAAGTTTTTTTTAAAGTTCACCAATACAATATAAAATAAGATAACAAAGCTCGCTTGTCATATTTTATCAAAAAGATAAAAAAAAGATTAGTAATCATAATATTCATTTAAGTCAAAATCAAATACTCTTTTATCATTGCCAATATGAGCATTTTCAACAGATTCTAAATTTAGTTTTTCGGCAATTTCTTCATCACCTAATTTTATAATAAACAATATTAGACAAAATTATACTTGGAAATAATATATCTAATCTTTAATATTATATTACAAAGTAAATTAATTAATAACCTTCATATTATTGTGGTGCTTCATCAATTATTGGAATTGCATTTTCCTGATAAATAGTATTTTCAAGATCTTCCTCACCAAGCTCGGGGGATCCATAGTTTTCAATGATCCAAAAATTAAGTTTATCTATAGATTTATAATAAATAGGATCATATTTCATCTTCTTGTTTGGCAACCTAAAACAAAACATCAATGGTAAGTTCAAATATAACTATGTTGGAAATCGCAAACAATAATAATAAGTTAATAACGTTTAACTAAAAGTGGAAAACGACAATACCGATTCTTCAAACGCAAGTTGTAAGTGACATAAACATGATCACATAGCCTTTGATGCTCCAATTTATTTCTCTTCTTTGTGTGAATGCGTTTAAAAAAGCTCCAATTTCTCACAACCAGAAGAGGAAGATGTTTGGCTAAGAATACGAATAGCCCACTTTTGCAATTAATGGATTATATAAACCCGTGAGGGGTTTTAAGTCATTATTCTTTAAATAACTACCAACGGTAGTTATCTTGTTTGAATGTTAAAAACCAAAGAACAAAAGAATGAAGTAGATCTTCTGGTGTATCTCTTCAAGAAGCAGAACAAAAAATTATCTGCAGAACATAAATAGTGTACTTTAATCGGTGAAATTCCAACAAGAATTCAAGTATATGTTTCTTTGTTTTTATATGCATATGAAACGATCCTATGGTTCACATGATCTTTGTGATTATGTTTTATCATATTTGATTTTCTTACAACAACAACAATGAGTTCAGAGTCAAGAATTGCTGTGTCAAGTCAAATATAGAATGGCGTGAGGCAGAGTCGAGATAACTTTTTGAATTTTAATTATTTAATTATTTATTTTTATTTAGTAGTAACCGGCCCAGATTTCTCATTGGTACGGACTTGAGGAGTCTGGGAAACGTGAAAATATTGCTAAGTGACGACTAAAGAGAACTCTGGATGATAATAGTGCTCTTTTGGGATATAAAGTGTAAGAAATTAATGTTCGATCTAATATAGAATTAGGAACATTTTTCAACAATTGAATGTAGCTTTCAATATCAATTGGAGCCAAGTCGACGTTAAAATGCAAAATTTTGTTATGATTCTCTCATAGTTGATACGTAGCGAGCCTCTTGTCCATACGAAGATCGGGCTATTCAAGCTACCTACAGCACCAGTCCAAGCAAGGGAAACGTGAGCCTTGTCAACGATAATTGTCTGCCCTTGTTCTCACTCATCTCTGTACCTTCAAATAATTGCAACTTCTCAGTTTAATTCCTATAACGTGACGTTCTACCTACATACAAACGATTACCTTGTGGCTTGTATCATTATATAGCAAAATTAATTCAGAAGCCTCCAAAGTCTAGATATTAGAATTTGAAGTGATGAAACAATTAGAAATGCAAATTGGTTGATATTCAAAACAATCTCAACCTCTGAAATAAAGAGGAGAAAGGCTGGCCCGTGGCCTACAAGGAGCGAATAAGACGCTTCTCCGAACTTGCCCATCTATCCCACGTAAAAGCTTGCACCTCCAACTGCAACGACTCACCACTATCAGTGCTACCCTCTACCGACAATTTTCCAGTTCCCTACTTTGTCCTTTCACTACAGCCTACGCTTTTCTCACGTGCCTCACCTGTTTGCCATAAAGCCAAGGCAACCGACGTCAGTGTTTTATTTAAAGTAAGCGTATAACTCGCTGGCGTATTATCGGGTGTCTCCAATCCCACGAAATTCGCCGAACCACCTTCTCATCGGCACTTCGCGTCAGCCAATCATAGCACGCGTTGACAATCCCACAACTGATTCCGCGAGTACGGTCTCGGAGATTCGACAAATCTTTAAAACATGGAGAGGGATTGGTAAAGCTACAGCTTTGCCTCTGCCTTACGTCTAAAGCTTACCTAAAACCCTGGTATCTAGTACGTGGTTAAGGTTCACTAACATCACCGACACATCTGCTTGTGTCTTTTTCGTAAACTCCTGACGTTTGATTTCAAAATGTTGAACTTCAAAATGTTGACGTTTGATTTCAAGAAGATTAAGGAATCGATGTTTAGATTGAAATTTTGGGGCTTTGTTGATTGTTGTCGCTTTCCTATTGCTTTGTGGTTTAGGGTAAAGCTTAAAATGCATTGAATAGGACACGCTATTTGCCCTTTTTCTTTAGTAACAAAACTTTAGCTTAATTACCTCAATCAGAGGCTATAGGTGTTTCAAAAATTTTGTTTTTAAAATTTCCCACCTGTGTCCACCCACCAAACAGGACTCCCTACAAAAGCAAAACTTGAAAAAGGTAATACCTTGAGATCTTCATCATTGACCTCGTGGTTTGCAGTCTTTAGACCTATAAACTTACAATTGATGACCTATTCAGCATCGGCAAACTTAAATTTAAAAGATTTATATTAAAAAAAAAACTATGTAATGATACAAGTAGTAATTTACACAAAATGCATTTCATTCGTCGCTATCGTCATCACCCCCTTCCTCAATTGGTAAAGATGCAAGCTTTGATCTTGATGATGGCGGTGATGATGAGGGCCTTTTCCTAGTTTTACAAAACTGATAAATGCTATTAGCTTCCATTCTCTCTACCACGAAATGGCCTAGTGAGTCCACTGTTTCCACCAAGTTCTCTTCGCATAAGAACTCATCACTGAAGACTCTCTCCACTTCCCTGTCAAATTCATGCACAAACACATGCGTCTTCTTGTCACCGCCTCTCTTACTCCTCGCCAACACACCGCCGGTGAATATCGGCGACATCCTTCCGGGAGCCGCTGGAAAATACCCACGTGGACCATCAACCAAGATCACATCCCATGCCACTTCGTATATGTGATTCGGCATGTCGTTTATGGCAAGTTTGCAATCAGAGAACAGTAAGTTCTGCACAGGCCTACACTGGTCTTCAACTTGAGAGTTTGTGAGCGAGAGAAGCTCACTCATTTCGCTGACCTTGGTTGTGTATTGAATGTCATAAGCCTCGATCTCCGGGTGGTTTTTCTCAAAGGTTGACACGTAGTACTCACTCTCGTCGAGGAAAATCGTACGGCCGTGGAAATTAAGTGATTTCCACAGAAGGGTCTCGTGGGTTAGGCCGAAAACGAGGAAGTTGCATGGAGAGCAGCGGTGGAGAGCTGCGGCCACGGCGTAGAGCTCGGCGGCGGTCATGTGAGGGGTGGTGGCATTCGATGTGGCCGCGTAGTGAACGAGGGCTGCGGCTGTGGAAGAAGGTAGAGGATATGATAAGGCAGAGGAGGCGGCGACGGTGGCGGTGGAGGAAGGGACGGTGGTGGTGGTGAAGAGGGTGGTAGTAAAGAGTAAGGTGAGAAAAGTGAGTATGAAGAGTAACCAAAGGCGGTTGGAAGTTTGTGTCTTGTGGATTGAAGGGTGGAGGACAATGAGCTTTGTGTTGGTGTTGTTCTTCATTTCCTAGAATAGAGATATATTGTCAAACACTCGCTCACTCTCTCGAGCTGTGTCTGATTATTTTCCAGTTGAAAACTTGAAATAGGATTTCAATTTGTTGCTAGTTGGGAATTTTACAGTTAAATGAGAGGAATCCACGGAGGAGATTGAGAAGACTTGCTCGAATCCCAATGGAAGAACGAAAGAGTTTTGTGAGACGGACGGTGGTAGGGTAAGGTCTATCAAGAATGGAGGTGGAATTGTTTGGTAGTTTGGTTCAAAAACTTGGATTTAACGTTCATAATCATAACCATTATTTCAGTAAAATCTACAATTCCTCCGGATAACATATTCGTTTTTTTTTTTTAATAGTACCGGATAACATATTCTAATGCATGAATGACTCATTTAGTGCGTGAGATAAGTTACAAGATTCTAATTTACTACCTAAATTTTGTCTTTTTTTTTTTGCAAGTTTTATTACCATTTGTTTTATTAGACACAATGAAGGTGAAGGTTACTTGTTCGTTACTGAATATTGAGTAATAACCCATTTGGTCAAGTTCTCAAGTCAAATAAAGTGAAATAAATAGAGCTTTAACCTTAAACCTTGAGCTGAGAAGGGATAACGTAAATTGCCAGGCAAATTCTCTCGTGACAGTCTTACCTTAGGTTAATTTTTCTCATTCATTTTCAATAGATCTAAAAAACTATTTTCTTTTTAGATGCACAATGAAGATGTATAAAACTTCAACTATGATCACTATGGAGAAATTTTTTTTTTTATCGAACTGATGTAATGTCCAATCAAGATTTGCCACAAGAGATAATAAAACTCTAATTATATTTAATTTAGCCACTAATGAGAAAGTTTCTTGATGATCAACCTCATATGTCTAAGTATAGTATTTTGTCACTAATCTTGATTTGCATCGCTTAATCAATCCACCTTCCTTGCACTTAACTGAAAATACACACTTGCATCTTACTGTCCTTTTTCCATTTAGAAGTGAAGCAAGTACCCATATCTTATTTATCTTCCATCTCTTCCTTCTTAGCTTAAATCCATTTAGCATTTAGCATCCTTTAGTGCCTCTTCAATGCTTGTGGGAACATGATGAGATAAGAGATTGTTGACAATTACTTAATTGGTTCCTAGAGCTTTTCAATGGACACATTATTGCCTAATAGGATATTTTAATTGTCACTCTTCCAGTTTAGAAGAATATCTCTTTGATGGCTTGCCTTGATTATGCCTGAAAGGTAAGTCATAGCTAATAGGATCAAGAGTATCATTGTTAGACCCTGAAATTTTTCTTAGAAAATTTTGAGTAGTACATGAGAACTGTGGATAGGTTCATATTTTGCTTTGATGATTTTAGTAGTGAGAGACTATGAAATGGGAAGAATTAGGGTGAAAGTGATGAAGAACATGTATATATATATATATATATGTATGTATGTATGTTTTGTTATTGATGTTCATGATTAATCATGGACTATAATATCTTTATACATGATATGGAGTTGAAAATGAAGTAGAGAAGATGATCTTGGTATGAGTTGTGATAAGGAAAGATTTAGAAACAAAAGTGGTAGTGATCTGGAAAATGTTCACTGAGTATACTTCGGTCTAGTAGCCATAACTTTTTTTTTACTTATCCAAATGAGATGATTATTTGCTTGGATTACACTAAAAACATGTGGCTACATTTCTTATGAAGAAATCAAATTTCAATTCTATCTCTAAGAGTCTCAAAATTTCATGAAGTTGAAAACTGGGTGCAGTACATTGATGGATGAATGTAAAATTCGTCTTTGTTCTTAAGGGAAAAATCTGGATTGATCTAAGCTGAATTGGATGAAGTTTCCTTCTTGGAAATTTTAGATTATTTTTCTATCTTTCCAATGATATATAGCATGAAATTTTTATACATCGGAGTCGAAAGTTAGGATCTTTACAAGTGAAGATATTCAGAAGTTTAGAGGTATCGTCTATGATGATGTCATCTTCTTCTATAAATCAACTTCCTCTGTGAACCAACTTCTTCTGTGATGACGTCAGCTTTCTCTGGGTGACGTCATCTTCTTCTGTAAGGATGCGTCGTCTGTAGAGATGCATCTTCTGTAAACTATCATCTTCTGTAAGTCTTCTTCTCTGTAAGCTATCTTCTTCTGTAAGTCATCTTCTTTTGTAAGGATGTATCGTCCGTGTTTTGTATCCTATGTGAATCAACTTCTTCTGTGATGATGTCATCTTCCTCTGTAAGGATGCATCATTTGTGTTTTGTATCCTTTGTGAACCAACTTCTTCTATGATGATGTCATCTTCCTCTGTGTGACGTCATCTTCCTCTGTGTTACTGTTCATGAACTTCCTCTGTGTTATTGTTCATAAACTCCCTCTGTGTTACTATTCATGAACTTTCTCTATATTACTGTTCATGAACTCCTTCTGTGATGACGTCATCTTCTTCTATGTTTCTTCTGTAATGACGTCATCTTCTTCTGTGTT
Organism: Erythroxylum alaternifolium; assembly: GCA_027478495.1. NCBI lineage: Eukaryota > Viridiplantae > Streptophyta > Magnoliopsida > Malpighiales > Erythroxylaceae > Erythroxylum > Erythroxylum alaternifolium. The sequence goes on along the minus strand of JANIIA010000003.1, from coordinate 35,929,184 downwards.
TTGCTTCTTCTATTTTTCGTCTATACCTATCTTTTGTTCCATTTTTGACCCCTAAGAAGATAGATTTGGTCTTTGCGGTCTTCATAAAAGTTGTAGCTCTTGAAGTCCTCTTTTGAACCATCCAAAGAACACATAAATTTGATACCTATAGAGAAAATTATGTCAATAGCCCCAAAGTAAGCTCAATATGATTGAGGATAAAAACAGTTTGGATTCTTTTAGCTATAACTTCTTCTCTAGACACAAAAATGACTTGATTTTTAAACCATTGGACTCGTAAGACATTTTTCTACATGTACACCAAAAATCATAGCCATCGGAAATGAAGTGAGAAAGATTGAGTGAAAAACGTGGGGCAGGTACAGTGTATGTACTCTTAAATAATATGAACTGGTGTTATTTCATTGAACATACTTCAGTATTTTGATGATTTATGGATCGGTAGAGCTCCAAATAAGATGAGTTCTAATTTGCAGTAAACTAAAGACATGGAGCTACAAATGGTATGAAGAAATTGGAATCTAATTCAGTGTCTAAGATGTTTAAATGTCAGATGGAAGTTGTGCATAGTATACTGTTATGGACAAGAGCAGTCCAAAAATGTTTGAAGTATATCTTTCGAATCACTGAACCGAATTGAAT
>JANIIA010000003.1:35902296-35925571 GCA_027478495.1 Erythroxylum alaternifolium | reverse complement strand
ACATTAATTTGATAACTATTATTACATCAACAATATTTATCAAATATGTTTCCTTTTGTTACAGAAAGAATTTTTTTTGGGATCCTCAATTGGACGAGATCATATATCGAGTATGAGAGTGGAGAGCGCATACACGATATTGTGATTTCGTTGGTGCGATATGCAGGGTGGCTGTACGACCGCCTTTTATTTCTGAAGACATTTGGAGTCATTGGATAACGTATTGGACATCACCTGTGGCAATGTTGATTTCAGAGCGTAATTTGGCTAACAAACATGGAGGACCCGAGGGAGAGAGTCTTCCCGTACATACAGGAGGATCTATTACCCACAAGAGCATGCACAAAGACTTGTAAGTATATCTATTTTAATTGATTGCTTTTATTTTCATTGAATTTGCTTTATAAAATCTATTTTAGTTATGATTAACATTTTATTCCTATGCAGGAAAAGTCTTTGGGCGTGGCACCTACACCCCGTTAACTGTTTCTACACACTCATACTAAGAAGCATGACGGGGTAACATTTGTCAATGAACATTGTATAGAAGTAAATGTAAGTGAAATTTGAGATTTAATATTAATAATATTCTTCATAATTATCACTTACTAATATATGACATTGCTTTTTGATAGGACCAAATATAGCAAACTATTGAGCGGCGATCTCAGCAATCCGAAAATATTGATGAGGCTGACACTTACTTAGAAGCAGTTGGTGGTAGGGATCGTCGTGAGAGGATGTTCGAACTAGGATCATTTGCGAATACTTGTTATTCGTAATCCTCCACGTCATGTACAACAGCATCTGTTAGGCGGTCCAACAAAGTGGAGGCGCTTGAGAGCACAGTGCAGACATTGTCCACTCAGTTGCAACAGACGTTGGAAAAGGTGCGTCAATTGCAAGAGTCGATGGTTGTGCAACAACAAACAATGGTTGCACAATATTAGACAATAGTAGCGCAACAACAGTCGTTGGACCTATACGCTTAGCTGTGTCGGGAGATCAATTAATTGAAAGGCAAGGATAGTAAGTCACCGCACCTACTAGACAATCCACCAGCTCCTGATCAGTAGTGTAGTATTAGTCATTTACTTTGTATTACAGATATTATTATTTACAACGTATCATTTTTGTTATTAATTAAGATATTCTAATTTTTAATCATTAATCAAAAATTTTATTTAATTATTTATATCTAATTAAATATATATTATAAATATCTAATTAATAAAATTTTTCGACGGTTATAATTTAAATATAATGGAAAAATATATTTTTAAAAAATTTAATCAAAAATTTTACCGATGGAAACATTTATAATTTCCGTTGGTAAATGTCTATTCACTATACCGATAGACAATATGATCCGTCGGTAATGAGTAAGCTTATTTACTGACAGACATAACGTTACCGACGGTATTAAAAACATTCCGATACTAAATTTACATACGGTTTAGCAACTTACCATCGGTAAAATTAGCGTTGGAAAATTAACTTTTCGTTGGTACGTTTACTGACGGAAAAGGTGTGACGGTCGGTAACTTTTCAGTTGAAATTACCAACGGTCATTTTATTCCGTCGGTAAGTTTACCGACGGAAAGCTTCTTTACTGTCGGTAAGGTTAGCTATGGTCGAATCTCTGACATTTTTGTCTGTCAGTATATTCCATCGGTAATGTTAAATACCGACAGAATATTTATCATTTCCGTCAGTATTTTCTGTCGCTAACTCACTATTTTCTTGTAGTGATTCATGATGGAATGCCTGTACTATATTTATCATTATTTATACTTCAAAATAGTTTCTCGTTGTCAAGGAAATCTAATTTTAGTTGTGTTCAATACGACCTAGATCTCTTAAAGTCAGAAGATGTAGGGCTAATTTGTGGAACAATAAACACATCATCTGCCTAGCTTTTGCTAGGTAATTTCATGTTTGATGTCTCCTTGAACCATTTCTGCTGATAAGGACATATCATAATTGATATTTGAGGGATCCATATGCTCATGTTTTCTAACGAGAAGCAACCCATTTTGCTCCCAAGATGTGTGGGGGAAAGAAGGGTGAAGGAAAATAGGGATCGGTGATATGAGAAGATCATATAAAATAGAAATTCAACAATCCGGGTAAACAAGAAAACAAAAAGGCAAAGTGAAAATAGATAAGGCAACAAAACAGAAATCTACAGGTTAGAAGCTTTCAAAATACAATTACAGTCTTGAGGAGACTCATTTTCATCAGTAGTATTAAGCATCTCATCAACTAGGGTCTATCTTTTTGTAAGATTACCAAATGTCACATCTCGATGATGGTAAACTTTTGCTGATTCATCTGAACTATTTGTTCAGTTTGCATAGTAGCTATTTTTCATGCTCGAAGATATGCTATAACATTGTATAAAAATATAAGCCTACTATTTGTGTAAAAACTAAGCAACATGTATAGAAATGGAGGGTGAAATGTTCTACAATTTAAGTGGCAACGAAATTTCTGGTTCATATCATTGGTTAGTAATTTAACATCTATATGCAAGCTTAGACTAGTCATATAGCCCGAAAAAATATTAAGCTATAAAATTTTGGACCATCACTTCATCGAGAGGAGGTCATGCTTTAACATCCTAAATCTCATTTGACATCCTATATCATTCCTGCACTTCTATCACGATGAAACACATTCACTATTACAAACAACCCGGTATAATATATATAATTTCTATATTGGTTTTGTGTCAACTTATAAGTAGGTTGTAATATTTTCTGGGTCTTTACATCGTGGCAATGCTCCAAAACTTTTTATAAGAAAACATTGTTTCCAAGTTACAATACTTATCTTCGAAATTGCATATAATAAGAATCTATTTAATATCTAAAACATATGTAGATTCATGCAATTATGAGACCAAAATCTATAAAACTAACATGACAACCGTATGGATGGGTAGACAACGTGACAACTTGATTATAAAATGTTAAAACAATAAATTGTCTAAAATCTTTAGTTACACATTCAATGCACTTCTAGATGACACAATTTCCATTTTGATCATGTACATATCGCAAAATATGACCATCGAGCTCTTTCACCATTTTAATTTGTTCATCTAGCTCAAAAACTTCAACAGCCTGAGAAGTTAAAATCAACATATGATAAAAGCAAAGATCATAACCAAATTTAATATGTAATTCTATAATTAGTCAACAAACAGTTCACAATGATTCACTCGTATAATATAGAAGTATATATAATTAATAAGCTTAATGCATAAATGTAGCATAAACAAATACACTTTTCTGTAACACATAAACATTCAAATATAGAACTCTTCTATAAGGAAAAGATTATGATGTACATAATGTATTGAATTGCCCAAAGAAATGTTATAGTCAAGTCATTACATAATTATACCTTTTGGATCGCGCAACAGTCATACATTTGAAGGCTAAGAGTTAGCAAATGCTTATTTTATTGATCAATCAGTTCTGTTATTTGAGATATAGATCCATGTTATAAAAAACTATAGAGAAAAAAGAACTTAGCCAATATTATATTATTCCAGGTTTATTTTTCGATATCCATGTCAATGCAGTTATTTCACCATGGAAAATTGACATAAATGGTCACTTAAACAGTCGTGTAGCTAATAGTATATAATCACGCATCCCTAATTTTACAGTATAAAAGGGCAATTAAGAGGCTAATTAAGGGATGTACAAATTAGAGACATAAAGAAGGCATATTCCTTTCCTTTTTGAGAGTGATGAGCAGCTAATCTTCTCCTTTCTAGTTTAAAGGGCATATCAGGGCTGGTTAACATGTTTGAGCATTGATCAATCTTAGTAATGTTGTTTTAAACTCTCTTTTGAAATTGATTATTATATTCTTTATTTAAAGTTTGGGATTTATGTATGAATGATTTAGATAGGCTTACTAGAGTATTCATGCATGGATTCATTGCCAAAATCATGATTGCAATATGTAATTGTTGTAAATTTGATTCATGTGAGGTAAACTAATTATTGTGCATCATTAAGGATAACATAACATAAATTAAATGATCTGAGCTTGTGTGATTATTGCTTAGATTAAAATTTTTTAAAATTCGTAATGCAGTTATTATATTAAATCTAAAGAGCTTACTTTGGGTTATTTGACAACTAGACCTGATTAAAAAATGTGTCTTAATTAGTTATAATTTAAGAGAAAACTTGGATTAATAGAGCATGTTATTAATCTATAGTTAATATTTTCTAAGAGAGGTATGAGAATAACATTGCGATTGATTATGCACATTTATGTGAAGATTGAGATTGAACCGAGAATTGGATTCAAAACCTACTGACTAAACTTTGTAATTTTTTATTGTATGATTTAATTTGTCATCCACAGTTCAATTTTTATTAATTTCATCAATCGAATCGATCGAAACCCCTCCCTACCCTCCAATCATATTACATTGATTTGGTCATTGCAAAAACTAGTCACACACTTTTTGTGGGTTCAATCCTTTCTTACTGCTATTACAAGTTTAGTTATATAGATTCAGGTTTTATTTTTTAGTGTGCTCAACACATACCAAATATAGAACATAGAATTAATGTCTCCTTTATTGATTCTAATCATATTAGTTTTATACTATTTGTAATTGATTAAACTAATGACATTTGAAAATTATTTTCAAAGTTTCATTTCAGTTTGGCTAAGGATTTCACAATCAATACTAATCAAGAATAATAGAACATTCTCCTTAATTAATCTATGGTGATGAATCTTGTATTAATCACTCAATTACCTTTACATAGTTTATATTATATCCAATGACTACCAATAAAGCTACCCTTAAATAGAATAGGTTATAAGTAATATTAAAATATAGCACTCACTATATGAGATACTTTGGTGATGTTAAGTCAGAAGATCACTTATAGAATCATCAAAATGAGAAATTTCATAGACACATAAGTAATGTTTTAAATAGATTTCTTATATGGAGTTGGTTTAGTGGACTTGATCTTTAACAAACACCCATATGATTGTTTAAGTATCTTCATACTTTAGTTTATAAGATTAACTACTTCCTTTGTAAGAAAGAAACATAATGTACGCTAGTTTTTTTACACTGTATTAATGTCCTATCTTAATAGACCAATGACTAGGAATAATTTAGAGATAATACATATATGTAATATGAATCTCATACTTATGATCTCATTATGATTTCATTTGTAATACATATTTATTTCATAGACTTTATCATATATATCTGAATATGTATAAGATAAATAATATCTTTTAAATTATTTTATCACTAAACTACAACCAATTGATTGGTTGTTGAGCATAAACCAACAATATCCATACAAACAAATAAGCTAATATTATTAGATAATTTCAACTTGATTATTTTAACAATAGTCTTCTTCTTTTACACTTAATTTATAATGGGACTGTACAAATGCCTTAATTGATTTCTGTCTCGACAATATAAGGATTGAAATACACTTAAACAGAAGAACCAAATTACGAAACATTAACAAATTTATAGAATATAAATCATATAATTGATCAAAGTCGATGAAATTTATAGTTGATAAAATATTGATCATGATGTTACAAATTAATAAGCTAGTTACATTAAGATAATAGTATCGTTCTTTCTATAAAAATTCATATAATTGTTAAAGGTGTATATTATTCTTAATATTTTGTCTTTTAATCATACGAATTCTTTGGAGAAGAACTAATGAAGCATAAAGATCATGAAAAAAAAACTTAAGCATTTATTTCTTCAATTAAATTCATATTTTATCTCAATTTAACAATAGACATCTACACATTCTTCATCTTCATTCCTGATTTTATAAATTCATAATTTTAATATCACAATCCAAAATAATTTTGTAATACAAATATGAATGTTTAATTTGATACAAATTTTCTAGTTATTCCCAAAAACAATTCTTAAATCTGAATACAGACTCCATAAAAATTTTTAGAAAGTGGTGTAACTTATCTAATAAAATTATTTGAGAGTTAAACAAAGTGACAAACACTAAAGTTATTGATTTTTTAGTAGTAAATCGTTAGATTCAAAAAAGTTAGAACTTCTATATCAGCATAAGCTATCAATTTATTAAAGTTGAAAGAGAAAAATAATCAAAAAGTGTAAATTAAATCATAACACTTTTAGTAAAATATAAGATGAACCTTAATATTTTGAAGTGTTTAAAAAGTTTAAAATTTACAAAATATTCAAAATAAATCTTAATTGAATGAAAATTTAAACGAAATTAAATTTTTTTCGTCATATGTCATGTTAGTAATATGACATAAATTTTATATTTTTAATTTTTTGCCATCTCTTAATCATCCCTAATCAAATTTAGATTTGTCTAAAAAAATTTGAAATTTTTATATCATCAATAAGTCGAGGGCGAATTAGACTAAACTTGAACATAACAAATTTCTCGAACTTCTCCACTTATAAATTTGTTGTTCGTGCTTTTTCAATTCAAGAATTGGTTTACAAAGGTCTTTTAAAATGGGTTATTCTTTTTTATTTATTTAAGTCATTTTATGTTAAAATTAAGTAAAAGCTTGAAATTTTAATTGAGTTTAAGTGGGTTGTTGTTTGGCTTAAAAATAACTCCTTCAACTAAAGGCAAGGCAGGCAACCACTTTACTCATTATGTTCTTCTTCCTTCCTTATGAAATTTCAATCCTTTTGGTTTCCTTCATTTGTTTTATTCTTTACTGAATTTCCTCTCTTAAATCCCTTTCTGAAATTTTCATTCCATTTCAATTTTTATTTTGATTGACGAGTCCCAATCAAAGTTGCTGATAAATATTTTAAATGGTTTTGCTTAGGGAGAGAATTAGACCACAAGATTTTGTATTTGAAAGTATTTATTTTGGTTTATTGTAGAATACTTGAATTTAAATACACAAGCATAATAAACTTTCCAAACTTATAGCAACAACTCATAAAACTCATGCCACCTAAAATAGACACCTATCACATTGATACTACTACCATACTATATTGCAACAACTATTTGACTTATCCCTACAGTACAACAACAATAACAACAATAATAACTCAGTAAAAATTTCATTGAGACGTGAGGTTTGAGGAGGTCTAGTAGTATACTGCCTTACCCCTAACTACTAGAGATTGTTTTCGGATAACCCACAAGAAAGAAAAAAAAAGAATAAAATACATAAAACAGAAAATAGTAAAATAAAAAATAAAGATAATAAAAAAACAATAAAAATAACAATAAACAAACAATAATATTAAAAATAAAATGAATAAATACTTAATAAATGAAATGAACAAATATTTAATAAGAAATACAAGGTGTTAATAATAATAATAATAATAATAATAATAATAAAGCATCCCATGGCTATGACTTATAATTTTGATGTCTCACTTAGTTTGCACAATTTGGATTCTTATCAAGCACTCTTAAAGACCTTCTAGGCTTATTAATACCTTCTCCTCATAATGGAACCTTATCATCAAGGTTCAAATTCAGGAATTTAGTATGCAAAATATGGGTGTTTTCTCAAGTAGCATCAATAGTTGGCAAGTTCTTCAGTTTTGCTAGACTTTCTTCTTCAAGAAACGACCCCTTTTTGGCCCACCTAGTGTCTAAAATATCTTTAGGTTCTATAATGAATTCCGCATCAACAATTGGTGGAATTTCTATATTAGCCATGTTGGTATCACCTATCTTTTTCTTAAGTAAAGAAACATGAAAATATGATGAAATGCAATAACCTTCAGGCAGCTTGAGTTTATATGCTATTGGACTAATCTTCTACTCAACCTAGCCCATAAAAATAGTTGGCTATTTTTTGACAAGCTCAGGAAAACATTGAATGTTGATGATAAAGATGTAACTTGAGGGAAACCCAGTCTCCCACTTCAAATTCAATATTTTGCCTTTTAGAATTGGTCAATTGTTGTATGTGATTGTTAGTAGCACTAAGGTTAGTTTTTAGTTGCCTTAATATTTCATCCTTAGTAAGAAGTTGCCGATCAACTTCTTGTATTGTAGCCTTACTAACTTCATAGCGTGGAAATGTTGGAGATAAGCACCCATATAAGGCCTGAAAGGGTGTCATACTGATGGACACATGATGAGTGATGTTATGCCAAAACTTGGCCTAAAGAAAAAATTGACTCCAATTGTAAGGCTGATGATAGACAAAGCATCTCAAATACTATTATAGGCATTTGTTCAATACTTTAGATTAATCGTTGATTTGGGTGATATGAAGAGCTCATCTTTAGTTAGATCCCTAAAATTTTGAAAAATTTATGCTAAAATTGACTAAGGAATAGTTGATCTCAATCATTAATGAATGTATAGGGTATCCCATGTAACTTGATAATTATTTTTACATATGTTTCAGCTATAATTTTGGTAGTAAAGGGATGAGCCAAAACAATGAAATGAGCATATTTACTTAGGTGATCCATTATAAAAAATATGTGTTCTTACCACTAAACTTAGGTAGTCCTTCAATGAAGTCTATGATAATGTCATCCCATACTTGAAACAACTGGAGAAAAAGTTGATGACTTAGCTTTTTGGCACATATAACAAATAATAACATATTCTTGTACTATTTAATGTTTAGATGACCAATAGAAATATTGTCAAAGACACCTACAGATTTTTAACACATATGAATGCACACCAATGGGTGAATCATAGAATTCTTATAGAAGCATTTTGATGATAGGCAAATTAGGTGGCATCGTGACACGATTTTTGTGGCATATAAAAACATTTCTCCATATGTATAGAGCTCCTAGATTTTCTATAGCTATCTTTCCAATTTTTCACATATATGGAGGATTGTTGCTTTGATATCATCCTAAATCTAAACTTGTACGATAGAGATGGTAATAAGGAAGGTTTCAAGATAAGGCATCAACTGCTAAATTCTCTTTGCCTAGCTTGCAGATAATCTCATAATCATATCCTTGTAACTTACACAACCACTTTTGTTTCTCCAAACATTTCCCAAGAATATATGAACCAAGACCCTTAGAAGGTTCTAAAGCTTAACTCATGAAAGCAATGTGCTTGCCTTGTTGAGTAAGAACTGCACCAGTTCCATCTCTAGATGCACCAGTCTTAATAGTAAATGGAATATTGAAATTAGGCATGGCTACTATCGGGGTGCTCGTCATAGCGTATGTGAGAGTTTCAAAGACAAAATCAGCTTCTCCACTTTAATGAAATTGACCCTTTTTAAACAAATTTGTGAGTGATCGAGCTAGGAACCTATAGTTATGAACACATTTTTTGTAATATTCTGTTAGGCCTAAAAAATCATGTAACTTAGAAATATTAGTAGGCTTTGACCAATTTAATACATTTGTAATTTTTTTGGGGTCCATTTTTACTCCTTGAGGAGTGATAATATGACCCAAATACTCTAATTCTTGTTGGCCAAATGTGCATTTCCTAATTTTGACAAAGAATTTATGTTGTCGCAATATTTCAAAAGCTTTTTGGACCTATTCAAGGTGTCAAAGTCCAATTTGGGTTATAGACCAATATATCTTCAAAAAACACCAAGATGACTTTATGAAGATAAAGGCAAAAACTGGAGTTCATAATGGTTTGGAAGGTAGAGGGTGCATTATATAAGCCAAAAGGCATGAAAAATATTTATAATGACATTATGAGTACAAAAAGTAGTTTTTAAGGATATTAAGTAAACGAGCTCTTACCTGGTGGTAACCTACTCTAAGGTTTAATTTAGTTAGGTAGGTTGCCCCATGGAGCTTATCTAACATGTCATCCACCATCTTTCCTTTTAACCAATAAAACAAGAGATGAGAAAGGACTAGTGCTTGATCTAATCAGCCCTAGTCATAATGTCTTATACTTGTTTATCAATTGCGGTCTTTTAAAAATATTCATATTTGTATGGTCTCACGTTGACAAGCTCAATTCCTTCTTTGAGAGTGATCTGATACTCAATTTCTTTAGATAGGGGAAGTTATTTTAGCTATTGAAAGATGTTTCCAAATGCTCATAAAAACTTCTACATTTTTGGATGAACTCTATCTTATAACACTATCACTTCATTTTCAAAACAAAAAGTAATTATTGCATTTCTTTGGTGAAATACTATGGAGATAGCCTATGTGGATGTCATTTGGATAGACTAAACATATGTCCCTTAAAATTTATAAGTTTGATTTTCCCATAGAAATTCTATTGTCATCTTCTTCCAATCACATCAATGGTAAAGAGTAAAGCATAAAGGAGAAAGGAATACCTTGGACCTGTATATCCCTATGCTCAAACCTCCCTTGGCATTTTAAGGGTACTCCATTAGCCAACTTAACCATAAATGGTTCAGTTGGTATAATTGTAAGTTGTAATTTTGTGGCTATTTTATCGCCGGTGAGGTTGTGAATAGACCTACTATCAGTGATAATAATTAACTAATGATGCATTATCTTCTCAGTAATTCTCATAGTTTATAGAGTGGACCACCCTGATATAGTATGTAAACAGATCGCAGATTCATCTTGTATCATGGTCATGGCTTCCCCTACTTCATCTTTAGAATTGCTCTCACTTTTTAACAATAAAAGTTGTGGTTTGCTACATTTATGGCCTAGAGTAAACTTATCATCACAGTTGAAGCATAATCCTTGCATTCGACATTATTATATCTCGTCCCAAGTCAGTCACTTCATATGAGAGGCCGAATTGGCTTTTGTAGGTGAAATAAGATTACTTTGAGTGCAATTGGTAAGAGTTGCTTCTACATATTTTTATTGACGAGCTGATTTCTCATCCTTCATCTGAGCTAGGTTGATGGCTTTTTTTCAGTGTCGTGGGTTTGAACATTCAAATCTTTAGAAATTTCTAGTTTGAGTTCCCCCATAAACATTTCCACCAATGCCTTTTGTGTCTAGCTATGTAGATGATTTTTGAGCTTCTCAAATTCCTTATGATAGTCTTGTAATGGACCTAGTTGTTTTAATTTAGATAATGCCTTGTCAAAACCTTCACACTTTGTAGGTCCAAATTGAGCCCACAACTCCTTTTCAAAAATTGCCTATATGATTTCCTTCCTTTCTTCTTTGTAGCCATAACTCAACCATTACCACCATTGGTTGACCTCTCCTATAAGATAAAAGGAAGCTAAGATCACCTTTTAAGATTCAGTGTTTCCTTGGAATATGAACAATTGTTCCATCTTGTTAAGTCAATTTTTTGGATCATCTCTTAAAAATTTTGGAAATTTTAGCTAGCTAGCTAGCTTAGATTAAAATAATTTTTATAGCTCTTCAGTGCTAAAATGTCCAATAAAAGGCATTGATATTACTAGTGGATGATGTAGTGAGTAAGATTCCAGAGAGTTTGTCAATGGTGATCTCAAACTGCTGTAACTTGTCATTGAAACTCAGCTCCATGTTGTTTAGTTTTTCGTAAATCCCTCCTAGACTTGCTTCTACGTTCTTAATTCTCTCTTTGTAAGTTGGAATAAACCAGGCTCTAATACTAGTGATAGGTCCCAATAAACAATGCTAATAATTTTTTAGGTGATTTTGCTTAGGGTGAGAATTAGATAATATGATTTTGTGTTTGAAAGTAACTATTTTCTTTTAATGCATAATGCTTGAATTTAAATACACAATCATAACAAACTTTACTAACTTATAGCAACAACTCATAAGACTCATGATACCTAAAACAAACTCTTATCGTACTAATCCTACTATAATATTATTTGCAAAAACTATTTGACTTACCCCTATAGAAAAAGAATCAATAAAAATAACATAATATAATAGTTACCCTATCGTGGCTTGCATGACTCATAATGTTATTGTTCCATTTAGTTCAAATAACGTGGATTCTTCTTGAGGACTCTGGGAGAACTCTTAGGCTTATCACTGATCAATTCTTCCTTATATGATTGTTTTATTATTTGTTCTAATAATAGTAAAGGCAACTTTTAATAAATAAAAAATTTTTTTTGGATGGTTGGTGATTTCAAGGATTTTGTTAGGGTTAGGGTTAGGTTTATGATTAGTCATGTTCTATGTTACATTACTGTGGATTCCATCGCTAATCATTGCCAAAATTGTTTACCTTTAATGTACTTACGATACTATCATTTTTTGGTGCATAATAAATTCATTTCTCCTCAGCTTAATTACTAGTTAAAAATACAAACTTTAAGATTTTATACTCTTTGATTAGTGTCGATTGAGAGATGACAGAAGAATTAGAAATTAAAGTTTAAAAAATATTTTACAAATTTTAGGAATTTTGTTTAATTATAATATAACTAAATTAATTAATTAGAATTAATTAATTTTTATTATGAATTTAAAATGAAAATAATTTAACCTAATTTTAACACATGACCTCTACTACTTTTGTCAAATTAAAAAATAAAAAATTACTTTATATCTACACTATCATAATGCATAATCAACAGAGTTAACTTTATTCAATTTTCTTAATTTATTTTAAATGTTTATGGTTCATTTTAAATGCTTTAAAAAATTAAATTCAGCTTGTATTTAATGAACAGTTTAGGCTCTAATTTAATTTTTTTTGGCCTTGAACAATTTAACAAAGATGCGAAGCTTGCGCCAACATTGTAGACAAGAAATTACTTTTGTACGCTGGCACCGCAGCTCTGTAGACAATCTAGCATGTAGAGGCACAGATTATAAGCTAAACTAGAATTATATAGAGTCTCGCAAATTATCAGTTATTGACCTCATTAATCTAAATATCAACAGGGAGAGAATTTTGTAGATTTACATAATATGAAATACACTCAACACATCTGATGCTCAAATATAAGTAGATAAAAAGCTAATGAGAAGAATGGGAGTCACCAGGCAGAGATTGTGCATTGGATCCAAGATTTGAGTTCTGTGAGGAAAACAAATTTGGATATGAGAAATATGGGTCATCCTCCATCGAAGCTAATCTCTGTGGCTGATAATGACTTGATACATGTTCGGTAATATGTTCATTGTGAGGAGAATCGCATTCCACTTTGAGATTATCAAAGGAAGGAAGATCTTGTAATTGTGAAGCCTGATGGTCTTCACCAGCTCTACGGGTAGTTGGATGGCCCACCGCAACATCAGAGTCATCAAATGATTGTTGATGATACAAATGCAGCTTTTCATTCCTAGCTGATTGGTCGGGAATGTCTATATGAAATGGATTCTCACTGTGGCTGCTGGGAAACTTGTCGTTACTACTCTTGGTCAGTTCACCAATCCTGGCCTGTGCAAGGGCAGCTGCCGAGCGAGCTGCTGTTGCTGCTTTTTCAGCAGTTTCAGCTGCAGCTTGAGCAGCAGCTAAAACATCATGCAGATCCACATTGACTTCACTTTTTGTCCGGGAGAAAGAAGGTGGTGTCCTGGTTGTATCTTCAGGAAATGATGGGGAAGAAATGAATGGTACAAATTGTTTTTCTTCCTTGACATCAACAGTACTAGAGCGTGTTGCCTGCACTTCATCCTTGACACCCACCGGCTTTTCTTCAACAAAATTCTCATTTTCCGATGTAGGTTTCTGTAACAAAATTTCTGAAGTTGCAGGCTGATTTAGTGATTCATGACGATTGACAGGTTGTAGAGAACCTGGTATGAGAGGGGCTGTTTCTGGTCCTTGGGAAGCATCTGAGGTTGGCCGTAATGACACCTTAGGAACTTCAGGTAAATCTAACGAGTCAAAATCCATATCAGAATCAAGCGATTCACAGTGAGCACCATCATTAGTATTGGCAGATGCTTCATCATGCTTCCCCTCGGGAAGGGGCAACTTAGACCCAGAAACAAAATCCGTTGGACCATTCTGAAAGAGACGCCTCATGTAAAAGACGAAGAAAGCAAGAATCAAGAAAGCAAGAATCAAGTAAGTTGTATAATATTACTTACCAACAAATCTTCATGTGTTTTCAGAAGCTCAGATTCAGATGCAGCTGGATCCCAATCCAATTCATGCTCTCCAGCAATTTCCTTCAGAAGCTTCAATTTGACATCAGGTGATGGAGCACGAATTGATAAGAGTTCTATTAACTGCAGTAGATTAAGCAAAATGAATTTGTGTCACCGGAAGAACAAAAGTGGAAGATTGTCTGCCAAAATTAAGTCCAAATACAAGATATATTCCCAAAACCTGTCGGTTAACACCACATTCTGGCATAAGCTCAGTTGCAGCAGATACAAACTCCTTTCCATACTTGGAAGCAAAAAGCATCTGAACCTGCAGCAACTCTGGCAGATCGGCACACCTTGGTGCAGCAAAACAAACACTGGATATTGCTTCTTTTAAGTCTAGAGGACATTCCCTGGTAACATATTCGACCTTTTAGACAACTAATTTTTGAAGATTAGGGAACGCCTAAAATGTAAGCAACTAAACTAAAGAAACCAGAAACTGAAGCTAAGGATTCATATTAGACATTTTTGGTTTAGTTTGCATGGAGGTTAGCCATATTGAACATTTGAATAGAATAAGCCGCAAATAAAAAAGCTTCAAAACATTAAGATCTTCATGAAGTTGATGAAGAGATCACTATCAACAAGCATAACAGAGCAGGTAGAATAAAACGAGCAAAGACAAAAAAAAGAACTGCAGGGGGTAGTGCTAAAAAATTTATAAACCTTAGTTTTCATTAAGCTACTTCAATATCAAAACATGATGTATATGACTGATTAAATGTTGTTCTTTGTATAAATCTTATAAACCTTTGGGCTTCAATAATAGGAAGGCGCACAGAAATAAGCTCGCAGAAGAGTTCAACAATCTCTTGGGCCGCCATCATATTCTCTTCTCTTATGATATGTTCAACCTGAAAAACAGTATAAGTAATCATTAATTCCGTTGACTGAATTACGAAAATTCAAGAGTGGATACACAACATATACCCGAATACGAGCAGTAGCTTCTTGACCAGTCTCTAAAAGCTTGGCAATGTCTCGACGCATTTGCTTAATCTGAACCTCTCTCCTGTTCCTCAGCAACTTTATGCGTGGTATTGTTAATTTCAACAGTGTTTTGCTGTATACAACAAATCGATGCACGAAATTCCCAAAAAAAGCTTAGCTTTGAATATCTATTCAGAAATTAAAACGAAAACAACAATAATTTCCTTTATCCGAATTCCTAATTACCCAACCCATAAAACATCGAAAATCAAAGAAATTGAGGAGTTACCACTTGGCGGCTTTAAAGCCCTTATTGAAGAAAGAATCGAGCATCGACATGTTCGGAATGTGAGGGTGGGATGGGATCGGATCAGCAAAATCCTAAATAATCAGAAATTTAAGAGAGAAATAAGGAAAGATCTGATTAGGTAGTAGAGAATATAAAAGGAGACGGTCATAAAAAGAATGAAGCTGTTGCAACGCATAATTCATTTTATAATCTGATGATGATAATAATCCCGTGTTTGCTTATCCTGTAAGGTTTCTGGTGGCGATTAGGTAAATAAACGTTATTCACTCTAGACATATATGATATATGTATACAAATGCACAAAATATGGGAATTACTGAAAAAATATATAAAAAATACGGGGTATTGTCAAATAGATTGATTTGAATTCTCGTCTAGGAAGAAAAAAATCCCCATAAACTTAGGTTTAGAATTCTCTAAAAAAACTCATCATGTTTCACATTCACCAAAAAAATCCCATATAATTGATTTTCGTTTAAAAAATTAACAAAAATAATTTTTATTTTATTATTTACATTTACTATCAATAGCCTCTTTTTTATTATCTAATTGTCGAATTAGATGATGATTTAATTTAAAACTAAGCTAAACTAAAATTTTGCACAATAATGAATCAAGACAAATATATCATAAACGATAATTCAATATCAAATAACTAACACCTAGGTAATGATTCCCTTTAAGATATCTTAAGTGTTAACCCTTTAACATGCATTGAAAATTTCCATCTTCTACTAATGTCTTTCTAAGACTATTAACAACCAATTCTTGGTTGATTAGCTGAAATTTCTTTCTAGTTAAAACTTTTAAGATCGCATTACTCCTATTTGTTAATTTTTCTATTAAGTTTGACCTCTATCTAGAGGATTTATATCTATTTATCTCTAGACCTGCAAGCAACTCCTTCCAAATATGGTAGATTTATTTATATATAAAAATTTCTCAATCTTAATAATATGAAATCAAACATTGAATTAATATCTTGGACATATTAATCCAATAATAGAAACACATAACTGAATCTCGATGAATGAATGAATCAAATTGCATTAAATCAAGGATCAAATCATAGAATTCATCCTAACTTAGGGTTCATCCTACCTAAGCACTAATCAAACTTAGTTCCCAAACATAGAAAATAAAAAAAAATCAAAATTTCATCAAAGTTTTAAAAAGAAAATAATCTATAGATATGTATATCCCCCCTTTCTCTGAAGTCCCATTAAATCCTAAACAAATGCTTACTCTGTATCGGATCTCTTAAAGTACTGCTTATGTTTTCCTCATTTTAGGTTTAGAATTGTTTTGGCTATAGATTGGACTTTAACTACTTCTACCTCATCTCCTCTTCATAATTGCCTTTTATATTGTGAAATTAGGTTTCTGAATTATACACAGTTAGTTACACAATGATATAAGTGACCGTGTATGTCAAAAATACTTCAAAATCATGATTTTACATGTTTATAGGAGCTCAAACAAGAAAAGGACACAATTATGTATGTTAATTACACGGGCAAAAACATCTTCAAAGATTTATTTGTTTACAATCTCTTATATGGTCTCTTTACACCACCGTGTATATTACTCACATGGGCATGTACATCTTCACACTAATTGTGCTAAACAACTCTAATTCTTTTGTTTTATTCCATAATTTCCCCCGAATTCTTCTCTTTTTGATCCATAAAGGCAATTGAGACCTGGAAATACATTTGAAACAAAATAAGTGTCAAAAATAACATAAAAATCTAAAAAAAACAAAAGACACTCAATAAGGGCATAAAACTTAGTATAATAATCATTTATCAAACATCCCCACACTTAAACTTTTGTTTGTCCTCAAGTAAATTACAATCCAAATCATCAATCTTAAAAAAATCCACCCCTTATTAACCTCAACCTGCCGATCATTCATACCCTAAATCATCAAATCATATTAATCAAATTAACATACAATTAGATTCAAGTTATCTTAGAACCAACTTTTATAAGTCAATATCAATGGCGATCGCATTGATAATATTTTTGAGATTAAATGTACAAATTCTACACCCTTACTAAGGATTCACTCAATGCACTTGAGTGTTTAGGGTAGAAAATATAACAAGCTCTCAAATCATTACATAGAAGGATTCTTAACCATAAGCTTGCAATTAAATCACATCTCCTACACATATAAGTAAAATAGAAACAAAATTCAAAGGTCTTTCAAATAAGATGTAATGAGGCTTAGGTAAAGGTATGGTAAGGATAAATGAAAAAGGTAATAACATTAAAGATAATTTACATAAACAAAATTGAATAGAACTCGGTTCTTCGTAGCATAGGTCCTTCAAACAACAAATTCATTGGTACAATACTAATTCTTCTCACTCCCCATCAAATATCATTACTTTTTTTTCAATATGCTCATAACAAATAATATTCAACTTTTGAACTTCTTCAAGTAACTTTGGAGGGAAAATAAAATTGTATAACTGAAGCACTTGAGAAGAAACAAATTCATAATTACTACGTACTAACAATCATAGAAATATTGGACCTTTTCTTTAACATTCTCAATATAACCTAAGTTACAAGTAATTAAGTAAAGGCAAATTCCTTTAGGGTTAAAAAATAGTGAAAGGTTCTCAAGAAAAATAGGGCAAAGAGTATCAATATGGTTATAATCAATCAAGAAAAAGGCTAAGTCTCAAAAGTGGTTACTTGTAAAGGATAAAAATAGGTTGGATAATAATCAAAGAAAATATGGGTTGAATCTAAGTGCCTTTATCATTTTAATTCTTTTTGTCTAAAAAAATATGGTCTCAAAGTGAATAATAAAGCAAGTTCTAAAATTATCCAACTATGTATGATAACACACACTAAAGAATAAAATAGCACAGAATAACGATGTATTTACTCTTAGGCTTAAAAGCTCCCAACTAGGCTTTTGTGTGTAAATAATATGCAATTTTTATTCAAATTAACTATCTCAATGATTAATAAAAAAACGACTTATAAAAGTAAGTCTAGTCTAACATCAATCCTTTTGGATACTAATTTAATTCATAATCGATAATAACCTAAAGTCTTTTAAACATATTTTAACTAAATTATAATAAGTATGGATAATAAATATTATAATAAGATTAAGAAATTTTTTTTTCAAAATATCCATTAACCCTTTCCCCATACTTAAAATTGCACATTGTCCCAATGTATATAATAGAAGCAAGAAAAATAAGATAAAATTAAAAATGTGAGAAAGATACATTTTTGTACTTCCTTGAATACTAAAAATTACACATTTCAAATTCGGTGAAGTGTCCATCCGATATTATGTACAATCATCTTTGCAAAATAGAAACAAAAGGGGATAAAAAGATATAATAAAATAATAATAAAATTAAAATAACATTGAAATTGCAATAATAAAGTTTAAACAAAACAAAATAGTAGGAAAACAAAAAAAAAAGACAAAACATACAAGTAATAAAAGAAACAAAAGAAAAGGCCTATTAAAACATTCATTCTACTTTTGTAACTATTAATTTGTCGATGAGTTTGGTGTTGGTCACCATTGGATCCTTGGGTTTTTGAGCATCATATGACTATGAAGCCAAAGATGATGTAGTCGCTTTAGATAGTGGAGGTGGTATGGATATCTCGAGGTGTCGTGATTGACAATCTGTAAGCACACAAATCATTCGCGTAATACCTAAGGTGTCGATAATTTAATCCTAAAATCTACGGCCGAAATAATTCGCAATAAATCAAAAGAATAAAACTAAGCAAGAAAGTATTTCAATCAAGCAATTAATTCCAACAATCAAATTCGAAAATATAAACAAGATAGCAGATGCAACACCCAATCACAAAATAACCTAAAAACTACCCATTAAAAGAAAGGAGATTTTTATCTGACTTTCATGAAAACGTAATTGATTATAAATTTGCTAAATTACCAGTTCCAGACGATCCTAGGGTTGACTACTCTCTCTCGACTTATAATTATTAACCCTAATTTATAAACCGAATTAGATTATGGGAATTACAATCTCTCAATTTACAATTTATCCAAAACCTAAATTAGATCTTAAGTTGTCCAATAAACTACCGAAAACCTATGCAAGATCTCTCGTTACACAAATTTACCGGTTTGATTCAATTCTTGATCTAATAAATTACCTAACTTTCGTTAGCCCAATTTAATGATTTTTTACTCAGTTCACCTTCTCAGTTTGTTACCGAATTATGTAATTGAAAATTTTAAATCACAAGAAATTCAATAAAAATGCAATCAATCAAATTTCATTAATATCAAAGACAAAATATCCCGAAAGAGAGTTTAGACAAATCCTCGACATTCAATAAATCTATCATCTATGGCTATCTTAAATTCTATACAATCATCAAAATTGAAATTAAACCAGAAATAGACTCGGAATGGATGACGGAGACAGCAATGGTGGGAAACCTCCTGTTTTATGAAGTACTTCACATAGGCTTTTTCTCCACGTCTCTCTTCTTTCATTTCTTCCTTAATCTCTCGATAAAGCTCTCTAGGGTTTCAGGATTGTGGCTGATGCAAAAGCTCCCTCTCTTATGTTCTTCATGTTCTTTAAATACTTTGAGTGTCTTGAGTAGCCCTAAGATTTTTCTAGGGTTAAAACGTCCAAAAAATCCCTCAAAACTTGAAGTTTTCTTCTGTTTGCGAGTCTACCCGATGTAAGGGATGATCGTGGCCTGCATCAAATCTTTCTATCAAGATCGTGGCCCAAATGCCACGATCGTGGGCTGTTGCAGAGTCTTTTGTCACGATCGTGTCCCTTAGGTCACGATCGTAGGCTAGCTCCCATGTTTATACCACGATCGTGGCCTATTGTGTCACGATTGTAGGTCGTTGTTTCAGCCCAAAAATCTCCGACACTTCTTCATTCTTCGATTTTGACCTTGAAGCAGTAACAAACACATCAAGGTATCTCAAAAACTTAATATTTAAGCTCAAAGACTTATACTAACCCATAAAAACACTTAAAACACACAAACTAACACAATTCTAACCTAAACACATACTAATAACTCGAATTAACACCTAATACATAACAAACTAGGCCCTAAAACATGATGCAACTCACACCTATCACTTCTCATGTGTTACTTCTGCCGTCTGTGATGGTAGTAAATCCTATCTTGGTAGCTGCTCAGCTATATTGAATGGTGACGAGCAAGTTTTACAATTTATAAGCCCCCAAAATAATACAAGCACACAAGTTATGGGTGTAGTATGTGAGATGTCAATCTCTCAATGAGTGGTGAGCTAATTCAGTTCTAAGTTATCTAAGGCCCTAAGAATTATAAACATGAAAATAAAAAATAGACAGAAAAGTAAACACGTGAAGATAATTGGCAGAAAATTAATTTATAAATTAACATGAAAAGAAATTAAATTGAGCTATACCAAATTCATAATGAGAAATCAAACAAGAAATTCCAAATTATGAGAAAGGGGGATTTTTTTTCTATCATTAATGCTAATCTAATCATTTTGGTGTTAATGAGGTGTCGATTCTAGACTACCGAAGGGCATATTACTCTCTTTTAAGTTATAATCACAAATAATAGTCTCTGATTAGGTTAAATATCGAACATATAATCTTTCAATTATGAATAGCTCTAACCCTAATCAGTTATTAAGCTTTCTAAAAAACAACTGGGTCTTACATGAGATCTCTCTCTATGTAATATGTGATTTGATTAATTGTATGGTCTATTGAATCGTTTAACTCTCATTAACCCAACCTAATCATTTTGCATTCGATTCACTTTCTCGATTCATTATCGAAGTAGAAAGTTACATCAATTAATCACAACACCTACATGATTAAACACAAAAATAACTATATTAACATTAAATCAAGTCAAAATTCCTTTTAAAAATTAGAACATCATGATCAAACCCAAATTCATTAACATATTCATATCCATCTTAACATTTAAAGAAAAAGAACACAAAGATGAATGAAATATACTTTGGAAGGGGATTAGGATGCCTCAGGAAAGCAGCAGCAGAAGCCGGCTCCTCTTTCAACTTCTTCCTCTTCTCTCTCTTCTTCTTCTTCTCTTTTCTTGGAGTTTTCCCAAAAGTGGCAGATTGGAGAGCTCCCTTAGGGTTTCTTCTTTATCCTTTTTATACTTTTTTCTATTCTGGGAAACCTTAGCATTTGTTTGGGTTCAAAAAGTCTGAAAAGTCTCTCGAAAAATTAAATCCGAAAGGTTGTCCGCATCTATCCTTAACCAGGCCACAATCGTGGCACTTGATTTTCCTTTTTGCCACAATCGTGGTGCCTTCTATTTGGTTCTGTCATGATCGTGGCTCATTGCCCATAATTGTGGCCCTGGGTTTGGCTTTAGGCCTTCTCTGAATTTCTTCTGTTCTTCGATTTTTGCCCTGAAATACTAGCAAACACATCAAGGCACCTCAAAAACATAAAATTGAAACTCAATCACGTGCTGTAACCCACAAAACCCACAATACAAATATCTAACTGGCCAACTTAATCCTAACCTAAACATGTACTAATCGTTCAATTTAATAACTAAGCACATACTAAATTACCCACTAAAACATTATGCAATCTACCACTATCAACATCCCTACACTTAAATTTTTCTTGTCCTCAAGCAAAAACAAAAAAATAAACAAAAAAACCAAAACAAAACATACACACATTTACAATAATGGAACAATGGCATTAAACTTCATAAAAAATAACTACAAACATCATCTCTCAAGTTGTTCTAACTTGTTAACTTATGAAACCTGTGTCTAAGGACTTTTGATTAAATATACATACTAATCAAGACCTTAATGTCAAGTTTATTGACCTCTATCACTTGCACACACACATTGATAATTATTTATTCAATCAAAATTGTAATTATCCCTAAGTAGGTTTTCATGAAAATTCATGCTATTCATAAATATCAGTAAGCTTATTTGATAAAACACTAATTTTTATTTTGATCAACATGAATCTAGTTGTTTTACCCGAAGGCAAACATTTGTGATGAATATCGATCCTGTTACTCAACTAGGTCATGTTTTTATTAAGCAATTTGGTTGGAATGTCATCACAGCCTTTTGATGTGAAGGCAAACATTTATAATGAATGTCCCCCGGTTACTCAACTATATCACTTTCTCAACTGACTACTAACTCTATTCATAATCCGAAGGCTAGCGGAATAATTATTTAATTAAAATTTAAACTTTTTTTTATTATTACCTACCTCATTGCTTTTAGCTAGCTCATGAAAAGATACTAATAATGCTACTTATTTGATTAGCCTAAAAATATAAATGAATGTGACAAATTCTTAGGGTAAGTAAACTAACATCATATCCTAATTAACACGTATATTTAACCAAAATTAACCTAGGTCACTAATTTCACGAGCCAATAAACCTTCACAAACCAAAAGGCTATATTTAATGTTAAACTGGTTCTGTTAAGTCTTAGCATTCACACGAATCACATCATGCAAAGCTAAACAAACTAACATACGATATGCAAAATTCACATTCAAAATAAAAGCATACATGCACACAACCTCCCCACATTGTCTCAATGTGAGAAGAGGAAAAAAAAACAACACATAAAGTGGGAATAAAAATGAAATAATACGGAAACATAATGACAAGATAAAGACATAAATGAAAAGATAGGGGTTAAGATCATATAATATAACCCTTTATGGTGATTGAGGTCGTGATGGCGATAGTGTTGAGACTAATTTCTCTTGACACCGAGAGTTTTTTCCTATCTTATAAATGATTCAAGAGAGTAACACTACAAGAAAATAGTGAATTACATATGGCCATTACCGACGGAAAAAACCAATATACCGTCAGTAAATAACATTACCGACGGAATAAACCGACGGTAGAAAACGTCGGTGATTCGGCCGTAGCTAAATTCACCGACGAACCTTTTACGTACCGTCGGTAAAATTACCGACCGA
>JANIIA010000003.1:35787208-35802147 GCA_027478495.1 Erythroxylum alaternifolium | reverse complement strand
TTAAAATTAATTACAATATTTTAATTAATCAACATATTGTAATTAATTAATTACAATATAATTAATTAAATTATAATTAGTTAATTAATTAACTAAAATATAATAAAATTTTAATTCTCAATATTTTTTACAAACCAACCACTGTCAATAGTAATGGTAATCATTCCTTCCTCTTAACCAACTATCATAATTATACCGATAATATCCATTCCCATTTCTCACTATATTCATTCATATTCTTATTACCAATCCCCCCTTCCAACCAACCGCCCCCTAAGTTGAATGCGACCATGGTACTGATATATGCTTAATTGATTATGCATTTATTCCATAACACTTAGTGGTAAATGATATAAAAACTTAAGACGTTCACGTTAGTTCATATTTAGTTTTAGGTACAATTCAGAAGTGAAGGAGCTAAAGTGAGTCAAAAGAACTATTTGAGCTGCTTTTCAAAGGTTCGCACTTGTCCTCGTAGAGAACGAATGAGACTAATTAGAGCAAGATGAGATAAGAAAATGCATGAAGATGATGATTATATGTCAAAAAACATCAAAAGAAAAATGATTCATGGCTTGCATAGGCATGAGACACCTCTCATGCTCGTGCAAGGTCCGTGAGAAGCAACTAATGGGTGTAAGACACTTTTCACACTTGTGAGAAGTCACTCACGGGCATGAAAAGTGACACCTATCCCATTTTTAACCTAGTTTTGACTATAAAATGAATGTTATTTGACGGTAGCAAACATGTTTTCATTGCAGTTTTTGTTTTTGGGGGAGTGAGCTCTCAATTTTGAAGATAAGGGAGGGTAAAGCTCCATATCTTTGGAGAACCATGGAAAAGATGGAGGGCTGAGCTTCTCGACACTAGCTCAGAGGTGATATTGACGTTAATTTGTTGTTATTTCTCTTAGGGATTGATTATGTTACCCTATGTTTAATGTTTGGGTATTGTGTGAGAATGATTGAATGCTCTATTTGATTATTTTTATTTAAGAACTCTTTGCTAGAATCTTCAATATAATTCGTAATTATGTTTAGATTTATTTATGGCAACTAATGATTTTTAATCATTAAGGATAACGTGACTAGGTTAAATGAACTGAGCTTATGTGGTTGTTGCCTTAATTAATCTATTTTCTTAAATCGTAATGTGACTGTCCAATTAAATATAGAGAGCTTGTTTTAAGTTGTTCGATAACTAGGTTTAATTAACAAGCTCTTATTAATTAAATAAGACCTAAGGGAAAATCGAGATTAACAAAGCGTATTGTTAACCTATGTTGTGTCTAGTTTATATTTCTTTTAATTGCCTTCATATCTTGATTTTGGTTACAAATCCTTATAGTTTTTATCCAAATGTCAAATAAATTAAGTGAAAATGGTGTGAAATTGCATGAATGTTAATTGGATTATTTTGTGAATTTTGCGTGAAGGTTGAAGGGAAAGTTTACATAAATTTTGCATAAAAAGAAAAAAAGAAACGTGGTGACATAACTTATCACCACCGTGACTAACACTTTCGTATTAGTCACGAGGGTGACTTAACTTGTCACCCCCATGACCCATTTTCCTTTAATTTATCAACTTATTATGTGTCATATGCAAGAGGGACGAATCGAGAACCTACACATAAAATAAACTACAAATAGAAAGAGTAAGGCAGGTGGTGGCATATTACATCATACACATCTTTCACACCACACAGACTCATTCGAGGACAAAAACTAATAGAAAAAAAGAAGGCAAAGCAGAGAAGAGAGAGAGGAATCAGGTGAGGTAAAGAAGAAGAACAACAGAGAGGTGAAAGAATAGTTAACATTCGGTCACCTGGTGATTATCAACCAGAAGCAAAAGCTAAGAGCCAATGCTGAAGGCTTGAGAGTGGCAGAAAATCACTGGAACTCCCTCATCCGATCCTTGTTTGCCTATTTTGTTCCTATCTATTGCATTATTTCTTTATTGTTTTACTAGATTTACTCCTCTGATAGTTGATAGACTCATACTCTGTTAACTTTTGGTAGTCCATTTTGGTCATTTACTTAGTTTATTGCTTAAATACTTCTCTTATACTGATAAAGATGGGATTGACGTATTTGAATATGATGAATCTTGTTATTTCTGTAAAAGGCTGATCTCTTTTTCTTGAGGACTAATATAGTTATTGTAATTAAACATACATGACTGAGAGATTGTGTGTTGTCTTATGTTTGCTATAATTTTTTAACTGAATGGATGTAATAGTATGATCACACTTTGCATCATTTTGGTATTAAAAAAAGGATTGCGAGAAGAAGTTTAATATGGAACGAGAAACTATAGACCCTTAGGTTAAGAATTAGAAATATATTAACTAAAGTGGTAATTAATAGTTTGGTTTCCATAATTAATTCGGATGATAACTTGTCGAATATAAAAGTTAGACTTAGTTTATTATTCGAGTTGTTCTTAGAGCCCGACTATTAATTTTAATGAGACAATTACTCAATCATTTCCCCTTAGTCATGCATTAGAGATTAAATTAGTGAAATTAATTCTCAAGATTTTTCCACTTCGATTAATATATTCGTGTTTGCTCCTAGTTAATTCGGTTTACTTTTCAGTTTAATTTGGTGATTTTCTTTAAAGCCTTCACTCAAAAAATTGGGATAAAGAGTTTAGGATTGCATCTGTTTTTATTTTTATTTAAGGTTAATTTAAGTGAATCGATTTCACCTTCGTAGGAGACGACCCTGGGTAATCACTACAGCTACCTCGTATACTTGCGAGTACGATAGCCTAGTTATTTTTAGAACTTATTTGGGCATAACAATTTTTTGACGCCATTGCTGAGCAGGTGTTTAGAGTCTGCACTTAATTTAATTTTTATTGTTTTGTCAATTGTTTTGTTTGTTCATGCATACATTTTTATTGTGTTATTTCATTGAATTGTTTTAGTAATTTTCTTATTAATTCACTGTTGTTTTTATTTGGTTTATGCGAGGAAGGAGGCTTTGGGAATGCAAACTTACTCCCTTTATTGATAACGTGCTTCAGATAAAAGGACCTCAAGGGGACGTTGAAGACAATCTCGAGGAACCCTAGCCTGAAGATCAATAGATAGGGGAAAGGCATCCAGTAATGAAGGAGTATGCTAAACTGGTAATTGGTACTGCCACTTTATGCATCCGTTTAGGAGAGGCAGCTAGAAACTATGAATTGAAGAGCATTTACTACAACATGCTACCATCATTCTATGGGGTTCCCAATGAAGACCTTTAAACTTTATTCAAGAATTCTATACCACTCTCTAGACATTTTCGTTAGATGGAATAAATGAAGATCAACTCAGGATGAGGTGTTCCCATACACATTGAAGGATCGGTCCAATATATGGCTGATGACCCTTCCACCCAGTTCATTGACTACATGGGAGGAGTTGTACAATAAATTTATAGGAAAGTTCTATTCCCATGAAAAGACTTATGAGTTACAGATAAAGATATCAACCTTCACTCAGATGGAGGGAGAGTCATTCTATGAGGTGTGAGAACGCTTTAAACTCTTGTTTATATAGTGTCCACACCATCATTTTCCACTCCACATGTAGAACCAGTTCTTTTATGATAAATTGACACAACAGCGTCAATACACAGTAGATAATGCAACAGGAGGAGTTATGGGAGAGAAGATAGCTGAAGAACGTATGAAATCTTCAAAATGTTGGGGGCTAATTCGTAATAAAAGAGTGTGAGGGGAAGAAGATCTAGAGTTCATGAAGTGAGCTCAAATTAAGAACTAGCTATGTAGTTAGCTAAGTTAACAAGGCATGTAAAGATGCTAAGTACAAGGCTACCCCAAAATGTTCCAAATTAGGAGGTATGTGGTGTATGTGGAACTTATGGTCATAGAGCTAACATTTGTTCGTATTCTTGTGAGCCCTTAGTAGATGGGGAAGAACAAGTGAACTCACTCAACGGATTTCAACCAAAGGAGCAAAATGATCCATACTCAAACACCTACAACTCTGTTGGAGAAACCACCCCAATTTTTCATAGAAGACCAACAATTCACCAGCACAACCCTAACCACAATACAAAAATTTTCAGAGGCTAAATTATTACCAAGGGCAATCCTCATTTCAGAACCCACCAAGCAAGCCTTCTTTTAAGGAAAGCCTAAATGCGTTTATTTAGCTCACAACTCAAAATCAAGAGACTAACAATAAGAGGTTAATTTCTTTAGAGGCATCTATGAAGAGAATTGAGATCCAAGTAGGGCAACTCGTTACACAAATGCACAATAATCAGAAAGGGAAGTTGTCCAGTTAACCTGAGCAAGCCGAAGCAGTCACTATTCTGAGAAGTGGTAAGGTAATTGATAATCATATTGAAATCCGTTCTAATCTGTCTATTTCAAGTAATCAAGAGGAGGAGAGCCTCACAAATGAAAAAGGTGAGCAGAATAAAGAAAGCAATAGGCACGACAACCATTCAAGTCACATTAAAAAAGGTGAAAAACTGGGGCATGCAACTGAATGCAATGAAGAACCAAGACTGCATAAGGCAGCTAATCCTTATAGACCACTGATCCTATATCCAAGCCGCCTTTAAGAATTGAAACAAGATAAGCAATTTTCTGATCTATATATCATGTTTTCCAAAGTTAATATTAATAGGCCTTTGTTATGTGTGATCAAAAACATTCCAACTTATAAGAAGTTCTTTAAGGAACTAAGCACCAAGAAATAGAAGTTTAAGTCAAATGAGAAGGTATGGTTTCAGAGGTTGCAAGTACGGTGCTACAATAGCAATTACACCCCAAATTGAAAACCCCAAGGAGTTTTCTTATGCACATATTAATGTATAATGGCGATGAGGTTAAGGGTATGCTTGACCTTGGGGTGAGTATAAACCTTATGCCTTAATCTATTTATGAAAACTTAGATCTAGGATAGTTAAAACCTACAAGCATGTATTTACAATTAGCCAATACATCAATCCGTTATCTGAAAGGAACAAAAGAGGATGTGTTTGTGAAGGTTGGAGGATTGATTGTTCTTGTAGACTTTATTATCCTAGACATAGGGGAGGTTAAAGGGCAAGGGAATGAGGACATTGTACTCTTAAGGAGGCCTTTCATAGTTACTACCAATACCTTGATTGATATGAAGAACGGGAAGCTGAGCGTGACTGTTTTAAGTAAAACAGTAGAATTTTCAATCTTTAATGTTGAACCTATTCCTACTACTGTTTCTAAAGATTGTTCTTTTTTTGATCAAATTAATGATGCATATTTTGATTTCTCCTCGTAAGAAGAAGAAGAAAAGAAGTTGGGCTTGGTGAAAGAAATTGATAAATGATGTCAATTGCTGGTTGTTGCAACTAAAAGAGAGGTTGGGAAATTCTTGGAGAAAAATCCTAACGAAAAGAAGAAAATAGTGGAATCGGACACTTCGAGTGATCCACCTTGAGCATGATGGTTAAGGTGTTCAACTAAAGATATTAAAGAAGCATTAAATGGGAGGCAACGCATATAATTTCTGTTTTGTTTTTCAATTAGTTGTTTGTTATTTCTTTTTAGTGAAACTCGACTTAATCTGTTTGCTTTGTGTGTATAGAGTTATTTCTTAATCTCTTCTATTTGTTTTCCTCACAGTTGTTCACCGCTCCTCAATGTAGTACGCCATGCTTATTACCATACTTCACGATGAAGCCACCACCCACACTTTTATATCATATTTCTATCCCTTTCCTTTTTATTATTTTTACTACTTGTTAGTTTAATGTCTTTTCGTTTTAATGCTTGTCCTTGTTCATGTTATTTTGTGTCTTAGATCCCTCTTTTACTTTTTTGTATCACATTCAGGACAATGTGATGTTTAAGTGGGGGGTTTAAGTTGGGGGGAGTATTAGTTAAGAAAAATATTTATTATTTGTGTGTTGTGTGTTTATTTTCCCATTTAATAGTTAGAGATGCATGGTCATGACATAAACTCGATTAGGAATAGAAATGCATAATATGAGTGAATGAGTATACTTACATGTTTAGACTAATTGACTTAAGTTTCAGTTAAAAGGATATTAGTTTGTTGTGATAGATGAACAACACTTTCATTTGGTAAGAATTTGAGCCTTTTGAACTATTAAACAACAAATTCAAGTGTTCTTTGTTGAAAGTGTTCTTTCATGATTAAGGAACTCTAGAACGTACTTGCAAATACTAGTTGATATCATATAATCTTATGCAAACGTTGAAATGGTGAAGGTAATTAGGATTTACCCCTTTTGTTTAAAAAGCCACCATAATGTTTACCTTTACCCCCTTTGAGCTTAACATAAAACCTTTTCTTTCTTTAAACCCAAAATATGAGCCTTGACCTTAATTATTTATCCTCTTTTTTGTACCTGACATAGGCAAGTTAAGCATTTGAATGCGTATGATTGGGTTTAGGGAATAATTGTTTGAATAAGGGTGGGGGAATCATAGGATATAATTGGCTATTGAGTTAGGAATTGGTGTGGTTGTAGCAACTTGTATCTCTCCTCTACATTTTTCTCTTCTAAACTTGATCTTATTCTAAATAAATGAATGAAAAATATAGTAAAAAAAAAAAGAAAGAAAGAAAAAAAGGTAAAAATAAAAAAAAGAAGAAAAAGAAATAGAAAAGAAAAGGAAGGAAGAGAAGATAACCTAAAAATTAAAAGAAAGAGGAGAGACATAAAAAGGGGCGTGCCAATCTTGTTATCTTGAAAGGAAATAACTAAATGTTTTATGCTTCGTTGTTTATATTACTTTGAATACTCAATTTTTTTTATGATTTTAAACTGTGACTTTCCTTTTTTTCTAGCCTGAGCCCATGACAACCAAAATAAAGCCCTTCGGCTTGATGTTTGTGCTTGATATGAGTGGTGGAGATTGGATTAGCAAGCAAGCCTATGGTAAATGCCTTACATGAAATGAATTATGAGTGAATTTATCCTACATTTGAATGCTTAAGAGGAAGGAGAGTGGAGTGCGTATCTATCACACTTGTTGATGGTTCTTTGAATTGAAGTACTTGTTGATTTTGGCTAAATATGCGAAGGATAGCTTGTCATGGAGTATTATGAGTTTCAAGTTAAGTTGTGTTTATTGAAATGATTGTTGATATTTTTTATTATTTGGGAAATTTGTTGTTTCCATTATTTGTTCTTGTATAGTCTAGTGTTCTTTATTATGCTTGAGGACAAGCATAGTTTAAGTGTGGGGAAATTGTTGTGATTAGTTTTTATTGCTTTTAATTGCCTTCATATCTTGATTTTGGTTACAAATCCTTATGTTTTGATCCAAGTATGAGATAATTTGAGCAAAAATACTGTGAATATTGCATGAATGTTAATTGGATTATTTTGTGAATTTTGCATGAAGGTTAAAAGGAAAGTTCACGTAAATTTTGAATGAAAGGAAAAAAAAGAAGAAAGGTGGTGACATAACTTGTCACCACCGTGATAATTGCCCTTACAAGGAGACTTAACTTGTCACCCCTGTGACCATTTTTCCTTTAATTCATCAGCTTATTACTTATCATGTGTAAGAGGGCAGGCTCGAAAACCTAGACCTAAAACAAACTACAAATAGAAAGAGTAAGGGAGGTGGCAACATATTCCATCATACATATCTTTCACACCACACAGACTCATTCAGGGACAAAAACTGAGAGAAAGAAAGAAGACGAAGAAGAGAAGAGAGAATAGTCAGGTTAGATGAAGAAAAAAAAGAAAAGAGAGGTGAAAGCAGAGTTAGAATTCGATCGCTTGGGTGATTATCAACTAGAAGCAAAAGACAAGAGCCAATGTAGAAGGCTTGAGAGTGGTAGAAAACCACTACAACTCCCTCATTCGATCCTTGTTTGCCTATTTTGTTCCTATCGTTTTATCATTTATTTGTTGTTTTACTAAATTTACTCCTCTAATAGCCGATAGACTCATATTCTATTAACTTTTAGAAGTCAATTTCGGTTATTTACTTAGTTTATTGCTTAAATACTTCTCTTATACTGATAAAGATCGGATTAAAGTATTGAATATGATGAATCTTGTTATTTATGTGATAGACTGATCTTTTTTCCTTGAGGATTAATGTAGTTATTTTAGTCAAATATGCATGATTGGGGGACTGTGTTATTGTCTTATGTTTGCTATAGTTTCTGAATTGAGTAGATGTAATAGCATGATCAAACGTTGCATCATTTTAGTATTAAATGAAAGATCGAGATAAGAAGTTTAATATGGAACGAGAAACTATAGACACTTAGGTTAAGAATTAGAAATGTATTAACTTAAATGGTAATTAATAGTCTAGTTTCCATAATTAATTCTGATGATAACTTTTCGAATATGAGAGTTAGACTGAGTTTATGATTTGAGTTGATCTTAGAGCCCAATTGTTAATTTTAATGAGATGATTACTCAATCATTTTCCCTTAGTCATGCATAGGAGATTAAGTTAGTGAAATTAATTCTCAAAGGTTTTTCACTTCGATTAATCTATTCATTTTTGCTCCCAATTAATTTCGTTTACTTTTCAATTTAATTTGGTGATTTTCTTCAAAGCCTTCACTTAACAAATCAGGATAGAGTGTTTATGATTACATCTATTTTTATTTTTGTTTAAAGTTAATTTAAGTGAACCAATTTCACCTCCGTGAAAGATGACTCTGGGTAATCGCTATAACTACCTCATATATTTATGAGTAAGATAGATTAGGTATTTTTAGAACTTATTTGGGCACAACAAGGCCTAAAGGAAATTTGAGGTTAATAGAACTTATTGTTAACCTATGATTAATAGTTGCTATGAGAGGTATAAGGACAATAATTCAATAAAATATGTTCAACTGTATATAGGCTGAGATTGAACCGATGATCGGGTCCCTAACAAATTCATCACTTTCATCATTTTTTTTATTTAATTTGCTTTTGTTAGTTTAGTTTCATTTTGTTTTCTTGTTTAAAAACCAAACTAGACCCCTAATAACCTAAACACCAATTATTTTTATTCCAAAAGTTTTACACACATTCTTTGTAGGATCGACCTAGACTTACCACTATTATAGTTGTAGGTCTAGTTATTTTGAGTAGTGTTACGATATGCTACCAGTACCAAGCAACCTCATAGGTGGTAGCCTCTCAAAGACTCCTATCCTCTTTACAAATTGCATCACATAGGGCTCAATATATATCATCCCTATCTTCTTCTCCTTACTCTAACGCTAAAAAATTAAGCTAAAGTGTACCCTAATTATATCAGTATCTTATTGTTCATATTCCACAGAAAAACATGTCCAGTTTCTCAATGAGTCTAGAACTATCACCCTGCCTACTCAGCATATGACTCATGAGGTCATGGACGTACCTAAGTGCGAGATGTCATAAAGTGGATCCCTTGGATTTATTCATGTCGTATGTACCCTCCTCGTTAATGATAAGCCAGAAGTGATGGGTATACATCCCTATGAAAAATCTATCCAAAGGCTCATAATACTCCAGTGCCGCCACGAAATCCCGATGGTAAAGGCCCATCTTCATAAAGAAGTTTGTGTAGCTCATCCTCATCATCTCTCCGAGTATCTTGAGCTAGATTGTGTTTGGATGGTCCCAATCTTAGTGGCCCTTTCCATAAAGAACCGGGAGACACCTCGAGGTTAAGCAACTAGTTCATGGGCTCCATGATCTTAGAGAATCGAGACTACACTCTAACGCTGCTAAAATCTCAAACATGTTGGGCCAAGTTGATATGCTCTAATACCTCCCAATCGATGCATCTGTACGTCCCAAATCCCTTCTCCTTAAGCCACTGAACCTACTCGACATTGAATAGTAACATGTCATATTACACTAGTGAATATACTGTAGTTGAAAGTGCTGATGGTGGGCAAGTTCCAATTGGGCTTCTAAATGACCCCTCTCATCTCTATCTCTTCCTCAGTACCTCGTTTTCTCTTTGTTGTTGTGTGACTTCTATTCGTCTTATCATTTTACCTAAAACTAAATAAAATATGAGAAAATAAAAAATATAAATATGAAACACTGGATTTTCCCACACTTAATTTGTATGCTCACTACATTATGTAATAGCAAAAAACATATAATTAAATTAAACTAAAAATAATGTAATTAGTAAAATAATTAGAAATTAAAATAATAATAAAATTAAGAATACAATTACAATTACTATTGCAATTGCAATTCCTAAAATTGAAAATTCAAGTAAATAATTTAACAAATAAATCTATATTAAACAAAACACTAAATTGAGAAGAAATTAAACTAAGAAATCATATCTAATTGCTAGAAAAACAACAAATTAAACCAAATCTAACAAAATCAACATAATTCATCATATAGTGAGCGAAATTTGCATACCCATATCAAATTTCATCTAATTCTCATGTAAGTAATCAAAGTAATCCAATAATTCATATGGAAAAGGATGAAATTCAATTTGTAATTGTAATGAAGCACAAAACTTGGTGAAATCACCCTATGATGCAATAATGGTGTAGCCATATTGTTTTA
The DNA here is from genome assembly GCA_027478495.1 of Erythroxylum alaternifolium. Lineage (NCBI taxonomy): Eukaryota > Viridiplantae > Streptophyta > Magnoliopsida > Malpighiales > Erythroxylaceae > Erythroxylum > Erythroxylum alaternifolium. Next base: position 35,791,607 of record JANIIA010000003.1, on the reverse strand, counting down.
GGGATGAAAACCCTAAAATTAACCAAAATACCCTAATTTTTAAGTTTAATTCACATAAAAGACAAGAAAAAATTACTTGAATGTTACAAAATCACTTAAAAAATGTTAGTCTAGGCTAAAGAAGGGAGAGGCTCATTAAGTGGGTGGCAAAATATGGAGAAAACAAGGGAGAAAATAAAAGGGATAGGTTTTTAACGTGTGTCATGAACTTATATAGTCAATTACACAGCCATGTAAGTCACTATAAATGTGTGAATTCTAACATGCATGTGTCTTACATGATCAGATACACAGCCTTGTGTGTGACCATGTAAGTCACTGTGACAGAAGCTTTAGTGCCACGATCGTGGCCTGCATGACAGATAGTGCATCCCAACTTTCCAAACTTCATTTTTTGGGGACATTTTGGACCTTTTGGGCACAAGAAAAGCCCTAGAGTTGCCCCAATTAGAAAAGACTATAAAGAAAATAAGAGACAAAAAAGGGATCCTCCACGTTTGCCATTTAGGAAAGCTTCAAGGAAGAGAAGAAGAAGATAGAGAAGAGGAAGAAGAGGAGAGGGGAAGCAGGTCTTTCGATGTTGTTGCCTTTCTGGGTTATCCAATTCGAGTTTCTTTCTCCTTTCCATCTTTATTTTCGTTCATTTATCTTGGATTGTTGATGATATTCTAATTTTTTCTTTGGGATTTTACGTGGATTCAATGTTAATATAGTCGTTTTGTGTTATTTTGATTGGGATTTGTGATTAATTATGAAACTTGCATATTTTGGTAATAAACCGAGAGGGTGAATTGAATAAAAATGATTGAGTTGAATTAATGAGAGTTAAGTAATCCAATAGACCACATGATTAATCATATTGGTTATTGTGCAGATAGAAACCCCGTGTGAGATCTAGTAATTTATTAGAAGGCTTAAGATCTAATTAGAGTTGTGGGTCTTTTGTTAATTGATAGATTGTAAATTCCATAATTCAATTAGGGTTTATGATTTAGGGTTCAATAATTATGACTCGAAAGAGAGTAATCTACCCTACAATAGTCTAGAATCGACACCACAATAATGCATGAAAGACTAGATTAGCATTGATTCTAATAATTGGTAATCTTCTTGTTGAGTTCCATTGTGACTTTTGTGTTGCTCGATTTTGATTTCTATTGTGTTGAATTTACAAATTAAATTCTTACTAACCTTATTTTCTTGTTTACTTTTCTTGAAATTTTTATTTTCAATTAGTTAATTTTTCCAAGGCTTAGATAACCTAGGATTAGATTGTTTCACACTTTTTCGCGAGATCGACCTTTCACATACTACATCTCACAACTCATGAACTTGTGATATTTGAGGGCTATAAATTGTAAAGCTTGCCCAACACCTAACACAGACCTAAAAATCAACCTTGAGAAACATAATATCTTTCTATCAGGAGATAATCTTAACCATATTGAGAATTTCAAAAACATTGTAGTATTAAAATTTTAAGAGACCTCCTTCCGAATATCTTAGTATTCTAATAATAGTTATAAGACTCATCAATAGAGATTGTCAACCTATGCTTAATGTAACGCCCCAACATATACCATAAAAGTATTATAGCATGTCTATAGTGTATTAAAAAGTGAACACATAACGAATTAAGTACATCTAAATATAGTAAGAGATATAATGGTACTTAATGTAAAAGATAACAGTAAATGGATAATTTGTTCGCTTCAGTATGGACTTACATATTTAAACGTGAAATATGTATGGAAATGTTTGATAGGATTATGAGCGTGATATGAGGGGAATTGATAAAAGAAAAATTACATAAGAAAATGGGATGTTTTTGGCTAAATTGGATGTATTTTTGTGCTGCTCTTGCATAATAAAACCAAAGTTAGTTGATTTGGAATGTGTACCTCGCTGAATAGATAGGTTCCACTGAACAAATTTTTTTAATTTAGCCATATCTTGGTTTGTAGACCTCCAAATTGAATAATTTTAATTGGAGATTAAACTAGAGACATAGGTCTAAAACTTTCATGAAGGAATCAAAATCTGATTATGCCTCTAAGAGTTTTGAATTTTGTTTTGAATTTAAGTTCTAGCTACTATCCTTATTTTCGAATAACCTATAATTTTTGGGGTATAACTCCAGATATAATTAACCAAATTGTAAGAAATTTATGTCATTAGAAACTTAAGACATAGGGGAATGAAATAAATTGATAAGATTATAGGCTAATTTAGGAATTAAATGAAGAATAAGGACCAATATGTAATTTTCCTAAAGTCAACTCATGGACCAATAAGATTAAAACATGTGTGTCCAATATAATTGTAACAAATGGTCCAATAAAATTGTAATACATAGTCCAATATAACTGCAACACATGGTCCTATATAATTTTAACACTTGGTCCAATAGAATTGTAACAAGTGGTCCAATGGGATTGTAACACATGGTCCAATAGGATTGTGACATATGGTCTAATAGGATTGAAACATGTGTCTAAGACTAGAAAATTCATAAAAAGACATATGAGGAGGGCAAATGGATGACACTTTGATGGCTTAACTTCAGATTTTTCTCCTCTCCATTTCACCTTCTTCATCCCATCATTTTTCATTTAGTGATTCAAGCAAATCCTAAGAGGAAGGGAAGAAAAGGCAATAGAAGAACTACTTTGTCAATTTTGAGGTTTGGGACTTCACTTAGTTAATTTCTTTGTTTGTGTATATTTGAATGTCTAAAAAGATTCATTTAGATGTTGAATGGTTACTGAGATAATGCTTTGGTGTTATTTTAGTGTTATGTTGCATAGAATTAGTTGAATATTAAAAGAGGGTATTGTGTAGTGGAATTTTGTCTAGGGATTGTTGAACCGGTCACATTGTTTGGGTCATAAATCAACTTATAGACTTCTAAATTTGGTGATTTCAATTGCATATGAAAACTAAGACATAGAACTAGAAATCCCTAGGAGGGACTTTGACTTAATTATGATTTTATGATCTTGAAAATTGAGATTGAAAATGGTGACCTGATGTTGTCCTTATTTTGGAGCAGCTTGTGATATTTGGTTTATGTCTTATAAGTTAGGAGTCTAAATGACTTGATTGTTAGTGCTATAAAAACAAGGGACACAGAGGGAGAAATTGTCTAGAAGACCTAGAAACCTAATTCGAACATTGTGCATATGAATATTAAGGAATAAGTAGTGATATGAATAAAGAAAGTGCCTGTCACAACCGTGACATTGTTTTTGTTTTCAATTTTTACCGCATCTTATCCGAACCTTTATGAATGTGTATGAACATTTTTAAACATCTAGAAATAAATAAAATAGGACTTACCAAATGTGAATTGGGAGATTGAACATTGGAATATAATATTAAGCATAATGCATTATAAAGAAAACTTACATGTACATAAATGATTTGTATACATATTTATTGCTCATATGTGTATAATATGATTATAAAAGTGTGATTTTGACCAAGGAAATGAGTACTGTTCTGTACCGGCCAGTATCAGCCGGATGGTACCGTACCGGCCGAAAAATGGAACGGTATAGGGAAGGGGGGTACCGGCCGGTACCGGACGTTTTCACCTGGTACCGGCGTACTGGCAATACCGCACAGTACCGGGTTGATATCGTGAATTTGAAAAGTCTGAAGACTTATATGGAAAAAAAAACCTAAAACTAACCCCCCACCCCGAAGTTCTCCTCTGTCGGCTCTCATTTTTCGTTTTTTCTCTCGCAGGTCGCAGCCTCTCGTCTCTCCTCCATTCTCGGCAGTTCGTCGTGGTCTCCGACGCTGGTTGACTGCTCCTCCACCACGTGACGTTCACCAGTCTACCAGCTCAGTCGCGGGTCACAGGTCGCCAGTCGCAAGTCGTAGCCTCTCAGATTGCCACGCCACCTCGCCAGCTCCGTCAGTCGTCTCCACCTGTCGTTGGTCGCCAACTCGCCATCTCCACCTGTCGCCGATCGTCAACTTGCCATCTTCACCAACAAGAACCGATAGATCTGGGAATAATACCCAGATCTAGACCCGCCCAATCCATCAATCATCACTGAAAATATTCTAAAATTGTGATTGTTGTTGGGTGTGCTTTTTTTGTAAATTTTGTTAGAATGTGTGTTAATTGAATTGTTTCTGACTTTGTGTTGTGAGTTGTGACTGTGAGCCGTGAGGAATGAAATTGAGGAATGAAATTGTGAAAAATTTCTGGTAAATTCTTTGTGTTGAAGTCTTGAAGATGGATTTGGAGTTGGTAAATTGGTGGAGAGTGGAGACGGATTTGAAGTTGTTTGTGAAATTGATGGTTGGTTTGGTTGGTTTGGTAAATGGGAGAGCCGAAATGCTGAATGTTTGCTTCATGAAAATTGTAAATTGTGGTATTGTGGTG
>JANIIA010000003.1:35704191-35722745 GCA_027478495.1 Erythroxylum alaternifolium | reverse complement strand
TGCCTTCTTTGTTTTGCAGGAATCCCTAAGCCAGAATTCACGTATTCAATAGTTGTCTCCATGGATCCAAACGGCAACGTGCAGCCTCGTCAGAATCCGGCTGAACCAAAATGGATAGATCTTCGTTAAACATAATAAATCAACAGTAACAAAGAACAGGTAATCTATTCCCGCAATTATATACATATCGAATTTTTCTTATTTATTAAACAAAAGTAACAAGAACTGGTTATATATTCCTGCAATTGTGTACATATCGAATCTATATTAATATGCTTCTTTTTTTTTATAATATATTTTGTTTTGTTTTCATCTTTTTATGAAACTTTGATACCCTATTTTAGTCCCGTATTCATTAAGGCTCTATACACGCTTTCTTTAATGGCTATTTCTCATAATTTTTGTACATATATTTTTGAAAGTTTGAAGTTGCCAACAGAAGTGCACTTAGTACGAAGACACTGCAACTAGAATTGTACAATTTATGAACCCTCGTATTTCTATTTTAACAACTAAGGTTACAATTTTTGACAAATTGTAAGAGAAATTCTATAATCATTCTGAAGACAATCTTCCTATTTTTAGCGATCTTTTTCTTCAATAAAGAAAATTAACTTTGAATATTATTCAAATTAAGCTAATAGATATATGTAACATATGTCTACTATATATATACGTGTGTGAAGAGATGGACCAGTTAAGACATTGGTCTAAATATTATCTGTTTTATAATTTTTAAATTTTCTTAAATATGTACTAAATAAGGTATGCCTATCAACTCAACATCGAGTGAAAAAGATAAATTCTACGATGTAAGAGAGAGAAATAAAAGGAGTCGAAGAGATATAAATTGAAAATCATAAAACGAATACATATTCCTAAAAGTTTCAATGTAAAATTGTACAAATCATTAGGCTTTATGACTCTATGAAGACGAGGTTAAAAGTCCAATCCTCCAAGCTGGCGCCCCTAATAAAACAATGAGAAAAAGATGGAAAATATTGGCTTGATTGAAAGATGATACAATATTTAGTCTTAGGATGTATATATATATACACTCATAGTATGAATCAAGATACACAAAAAATGATATTGCTTAATTGATTCTACTCAAGCGCAATCATATACTGTAATGCAGAATACATGTAGAAAAATTATTATCTAATATGAGATTAAATTCCACTAAATATTCTAGAGAACGACTTTTGTTGATATACGATGAGGCAAAGAAGACAGTTTTAGTGGCTAATAGTGAAGTTTATGAGAATTTATTAGATAAAAAAAGAGTAAAAAGGACATTTTTAACTTGGCAAGAGTTAGGGAAAGAAAAACAAAATACTTAAACCAAGTATGATGTAAAAGAGAAGCAAGACAAGTGCTGATAGAGGAAAATGCCATCAAGAGTAAACAACTGGCGTACTTTTATGGCCTTTTTAATAAAGGCATAGCAAACAACTTTTCTTTAGGTGACCTCAACAAGCCTGAGAAATTTCGTAACTTGTCTCGATGTAAACAAATCACAAGGGAAGAAATTAAAAAAGCTTTAAAGGAGATAAAGAGTTGAAGGGCAGTAAGATCGGATGAGATATCCATATTGGTATGGAAGAGATTAGGCATATATGGTCTTGATTGGCTAGTCAAACTTTTTAATGTGATCTTTGAGTCCGTCAAAATGTTAGATAAATGGAGACTAAGTATGTTAACTCCTTTATGTAAGGGTAGAGGGGACATCCAAAATTATAACAACTATAGAGGCAACAAACTACTTAGTCATACTATGAAGTTGTGGGAGAACGTAATTGAGAAGAGTGTCAGAAAAGCAGCTTCTATATCAACAAACCAGTTTGGTTTTGTAACATTTCAATTTGATGTGATGCCATGTAGAGTAACTGTAGTGATTGCACGTAGCGCTCCCTTATCATAGAATATATATCGGAATGACCTACGGGCGTCCCGGTGTGTACCCTACAGTAAGGGGGTGTTACAGGTTTTATGCCAGGAAGGTTCACCACAGAAATGTTACATCCCCTTAAAAGATTAATGAAATATTACAAGGAAAAAAAGAGGAACTTGCAAATGGTTTTTATTGATTTAAAGAAGGCATAAGATATGGTTCTTAGGAAAATCATGGGGAGGTGTTTGGAGGTTAAGAGAGTTATTATGTCTTATATATGGGTGATTAAAGATATGCATGAAGGGGCAATGACAAGAGTAAGGATGATAGGAGGAGACATTGAGAAATTTTCTATTGACATTAGGCTATACCAAGGCTCCGCATTAAGTCCTTTTCTATTTGTAGTAGCGATGGATAAGCTTACTAAGACTATTCAAGGAGATGTGCCTTGGTGTATGTTGCTTGCTAATAATATTATCTTAGTGGATGAGACAAAGGAGGAGGTCAATAAGCTAGAATGTTGGAGGGAAACATTAGAGTCAAAAGGTTTTTAAATCAGCAGGACTAAGATTGAGTATTTGGAATGTAACTTTTTGGGCCATCAGGTGGTTATTGATGTGGATATAAAAATTGGATTCAAAGTTATATCACGGAAGGAGTGTTTTAAGTACCTAGGGTTTATCATCTAGAGAAATGGAGAGATCGATGAAGATATAGTCCATTGCATTAGATCAGGGTGGCTCAAATGATAAAGTGCATCAGGGGTCTTATCTGACAAGAAGATACCACTTAAATTTAAAAGTAAATTCTATCGAATGGTGATTAGGCTAACTATGTTATTGGGGCAAAGTGTTGGCCCATCAAATAAATACATAATAATAAGCTTTTGGTGATGGAGATAAGGATGCTCTGGTAGATGTGTATCCTTATCAGAAGAGATAAGGTCAGGAATCTTATGGTAAGAGACAAATAAAAGGTTGCTGCTATTAATGACGAATTGAGAGAGACAAGACTTAGGTAATACGGATATGTTAAAAGGAGATATCTTGACACTCCAGTGAGACGATACGAGAAAATAATACTTAGAGACTACAAGAGGAAAAAAAGGAAGACCTAAAAAGAACCGGGGGGAGTGATCAACAATAATATGGCATAATTGGATCTTACTGAGGACTGGCCCATAATAGGAAACTTTGGTGTACTAGGATATGAGTAAAAAATATCTCTTAAAGAGAGCATTCGCAGTCTTTTATGTTATATGAATCCGTGTACTGTGATTCTATTGCGTAGTATTTATCTCCTAGATAGTTTAGCTTGGTTAGTTTCCTATTTAACGTAATTAATGTGTTGACAGGCACGTTCGGAGTTACTCATATATAGGTCTTGTTTCCTTTTAGCCTAGTTAGAGTTTACTCTTTTACGAGTCTTTTTTGGTATGTATTCTTATCTTACCATGTATTGTTAATCTTTGAAATGTTCTGTATAGATGTTATTTTCATATTGTCTTACCTGTTTGTATTATTAATGTTACTATTATTCCTCTTTATTACAGACATTGTTTTCACTTCAATTCATCTTCTTCTTTTATCTCTTTTATGTGCATCTTTTTTTAGATTGATAAGAATAAACATCATAACTACACTTGAGTCTAGACTTTGGAATGTTTACGAGAGATTGTAATTAACAATTGTATCACTGGCAGCTTTGATATACGTTCAAAAGATCTTAAATTTTGTCTAATTGCTCAATCTTTATCTCTCTAGTTGTTAGCCGGTCGTTAGCTGTTGTGTCTTGCTACTTGACTTTTCAAGCTCGAGTTTCTAAGAAAAAATTTTGCACTTGAGGAGCTCTTCGCCACCGTCACCAATTAAGAGTGTAGCTTTGTTCATTTCCCATCTACCATCTGCCATTTATCAAGTATGTTTTGTCACAATTACTAGATGCTTTTCAATTATAATCACAATTAATAATTTTTGACTTTATCATCATCATCATCATCATCATCATCATCATCATCATTATTATTATGATTATGATTATTATTATTATTATTATTACTATTATTATTATTATTCTCCCTATCTGTGGATCATTTAGAAACAATCTCTTTACTAGTTAGAGATAAGGGTGTGTACTATTAAACCTTTTAAGACCCTACGAATTAGTGAAATTACTACTGAGTATTGTTGTATTTGCTTATTTTTATTATCTTGTTATATTTATTGATTTTCTTATGTGCATCCGTGTATAATTTTGGTAATATCTTCATGTCACATTACACATTGGTCTATCAAAAATAGTCTTTTTATTAGCTAAAACTAAGATTGCGTACTATTAGATTTTCAACTGAATGTTGAAAATTACAAATAAGATGGACTACTACGGTGAGTTCCTTTTTGGTTTGATGCAGACTACTGATTCAACTCTTTTTGACACCTCGTAACTGCAATGAGATTGTGAAAGATGGTAAAAGAAATCATTGATCTGGACAATTGAACTGGAAACTAAATTTTTTTCTGTTATATTTTGATGATATTGTAAAACGAACTGGAAAATTGTTTCATATGCATATGTGGTAGTATACCATTCTTTTTTTTTTTTTGCTTACAAAGGAAACAAAACAATGCTATCTCATGGAGCGGCGATACACAACGCCCTGCCGATCTGTGCGGAGGAAATCCTCAGTCGGTGCTGGAGGTGTCTGTAACCAATAAAGTCCAGGACAATACAGAAGAGTGAGCTTGGCCAGACTATCTGCGCTCTGATTTCCTTCCCTAGGGACATGCTGGATCGGGACATCCCATGCTCGTTGTAAGACTGCACGAATATCCTGCACCAAAGAAAAATTAAAATCCGTGAGTGGCATATGGGAAGAAGAGAGAATGTTAATGACCTCCAAAGCATCCACTTCAAAAAGAACACGGCTATAGCCGAGGGTCCATACCAAAGTGAGTCCCTCATGAACTCCCCAAAGTTCGGCATTTAAGGGTGACCACCCGGCAAAGTGCTTGATAAAACCACCCCGCCATTGCCCCTGGGCATCCCTGATGAGACCCCCCGCAGTGGCCGTATGAGACTCAGGTTGGACCGCTCCATTAGTATTCAGCTTGACCCAGCCACCCGACGGGGGAGTCCATCTAATGGGATGGCCAACAGGCACTCCCTGCCTACCTATTACTTGATCTGTGATTGCTCGCGCAAGGCCTATCCCCGATACATACTCCATGACGATGCTTGGGCAAGTATTCGGCCAAACAAAGTCGGCTTGGAAGAGACTCTTATTACGCCACTGCTAGAGATACCAACAAGCGACCCCAAATATCACAAAACCATTCTCATTCATCAGCTATGTTGTGCAATAATTTCATCCACAATTCCACATCACCAAACAATAAAAAAATTTATTAAATGTAGGCATATCTAAAAAAGGTGGTAAATATATCAGCATGAGAATAAGCTAGTTGAATCAATCAATCTTATTCAATTGGCAAGTCTAGATTGTTCCGACCCAAAAACGTCTCTAGACTAGACATGACTACCATACTTTCTTTGTGGTTTAATTTTCTATTACATGCTTTTGTAATCGTAGGTTAACGACTTTTCTAATATTATTCAGCACTCATTAAAGACCGTAAAATATAAAAAAAAAATCACGGTATTAATTGTTCCCGAATAGATGAGTCCATATGTGTCTTGCGTGCGCTTATAAATGCTTGAAGATGCAGTCACCTATTTACTCACTATTATTGTACATGATAAAATAAAAAACGAATAAATAAAAGAATATTATTTATTAGAAAACAAAAAACCTAAGCAGCGAATGGATTTGTTTGTCTGTCTGATTTCAATCAACTCCTCAAATTAATGTTATTTTATTTCAATTAAAAATATAGAAAATCAAAAAGATTTGATCTGATCCAGTAGATCGATGGTCGCGATGTGGTAGAAGAATTTCATTTTAGGTAATTATTACCATTTGACAATGTAGACTAAATAGAGTGGACCCTACTTAAATATTTTTTCCCTTTTTGTTTTAAAATTCAACACCCTGAACCTCGGCTTCACTTCTTCTTTCTTCTTCTGTCCGCTGACTCTTTTTAAGTCCCTCGATAAATTTAGAGACAAAAGCACTCCAACTTGGTTCTTTCCTTTCTCTATTCTCGGCAAATTTCAATACCAAGAAAGATACTTTAATGTCTTCCTTTTTTGGCCATATTTGAATTCCAACGTATGATTGGAATAACCCCTAATCCTCCTTATCTTTGTTCTTTTGGATTGCTTTCACAGTAAGTCACAGCCATTCTTTGGTTATGTTTAATTCTTATTGCAGTCTTTGTCCTTTGTTTAAGCTATACAAACATGGAAACTTCTTTTTGGGTGTTGTAACTGGGGTAATTGTATATGATTACTTGCCATTTTCTGGGCCTGTGGGATTTGGTTTGGAAGAGCTGATGCAACTTTTCTCTAAAATTTAAATATTTTTCTTCATGGGTTTCCTTTTTCCATTGTGTTTGTCTAACTAGATTCAGGATTGGGGTATTATCTTCTTCTTTTTTATTTTTTATTTCTTGTTGCGTTATTATTTTTGTTTTCCTTAGCTTAGTTTGCTTTGATTGCTACCTGAATCAATAGGTATTGATCTTGATTGCTCTAACTTCAGTTTTGGAGTTAATGAGAACCGGTTATGAAACTTGGCTTTTTTTTCTCTTCTTCTAGATATATTTTGTTTTGATCTCTGTAACTTTCTGTTTTATTTTGACCTTAGTTGTTAATGGGATCCCCTCTGTCTATGAGATCAATTGTTCTCTTTTCTTTTTCAAGTACCTGGGGAGATTCTTTGTTTTCCCGGAGAAAACGATGTGCTTATCCTGGCTTTTAACTTTTCCACACACTTCCTACGTTTTTATTTAGATCTGTAGTATCTCGGTATTAAAAAATTCAAGTTTAATCAGTGATCTATGATCATAATTCCTCTTTCAGTGGGATTCAGCTAGAGGGAAGTGATTGGTTTTTGCTTTCTATGAATCATCACTAGACTTCACAAACAGGGGAAAAGTTGTACAATTGGTTTCTTGTACTACTTTTTTACCTTTAAGTTTAATTTGTTGAAACTCTTTGTGTAGAAGTATGAGTTTGAGTTAGTTTTTAAATCAAAGCAGATGTATGTGCAAGTATTTGTACATGATCTAAGTCTGAATAAGCATCACTTTTTTTTTTTTGCATCTTAACCTATGTATGGGAAGTTACTAGTTGTCGACAAAAATTAGTTATGTGCTAATGAGGATTTGTGATCCATTTTGCTTAAACCAGACAGGTGATTTAGGTTGTTTACCTAAGCTGGCATAAGTACTATCTTTGCCCTTGATGTGTAGCATGTGTCACCACTGTGGCGCAGAGCCTCTAAAGTACAAAGATGAATCAAAGGAGGAGGAGAATGAAAGTTCGTTAAGATTAAATGACCAAGGACCTATTTGGTCTTGTAAAATTTGTCAGGAGAGGAACAAACAAGAATCTAAAAAACAAGGTGATTTTAGTCTTTCTGCATCACCAATGATCAGTCCAACAACTTCGTTATCAAGCAGTGATCGCTCTGAATCAAGCTGCAGTGAGTTTGTGCCTTGTGTTTTTTTATATGTGTGACTTTTCCTAATAACTGGAAAAGCAGCTTATAATATGTAGGTGGTCTTATGAGTTCATGTATTATTTGCACTTTCAGGTGATCTGTCAGTTGTTGTAAACTCATACAAACGGTATATATTGTACCTTGGATTATTGCTCTGATAGATGTTCCTCTTGATATGAAATGGCTTATTGTATTAAAAATGTATTCTTATATATTTTTCCAGGAGTAATTCAGAGGAAGGTAAATTGGAGAGTGCCCATTATAAACCAAACCACGGGTTGAATGGCCAATCAAGCTCAGATAGTCTTTTAAGTGATGTAGTTAGAATGCCCGGAAACTACTTAAAGGAAATAAATATTGGAAGTTATGGTGATACTGTGAGGGATGTAGAAATATCACAAACTGCCAACAATGAGGAAACTGATAATCACTGCTCTGAAAATACTGTTGGATTAAATGAACTAAATGAAGTTTCTTGTTCTGTTGGTAATGAAAATGAAGATTGGTTATGGTACCCCCCCGAACCAGAAGACCCCGAGGATGACTTGGAGGGTAGTGTTGGCTGTAATGATGATGATGATGATTATGGTGATGGCATCAAATGGGGCAAGCCAGGTTCTTTAAGTTTTTGTGGTGATGAAGGAAGAGGGAGTAACCGGTTTAGAGTAGAAAAAGAAAAAGCAATGCAAGAGGTGGTAAATGGTAAATTCAAGGCCATTGTTAATCAACTTCTTAAAACTGAAGGTGTAGCCTCTTTGTTGAATGATGGCGAAAATTGGGTGGATATAGTGACCTCTTTATCATGGCAAGCTGCTTCATTTTTGAAGCCTGATGCAATTAACGGGAAGGCAATGGATCCTGATGGTTATGTGAAAGTGAAGTGTATTGCGACTGGTTCTCGCAACGAGAGGTTAGTTTCTTATCAAGGGATATACTTATCTCTATTTTGGTCTATCATCTGCATTTAATAATTTCCTTTCAGATATTTCTATGAGAATGGCATCTTACCATAAATGATTAACGAAAGCCCTATACTTCATTCCTTATGTATTACATTTTCTGTATGTGCGTGTGCTCATGGATGAGCATCTATGCAACTTATTATGTTTCTAGCTGTTGGAATATATTGTCTTTTCAATTGTTTTCTCACCCAGCAGTTGCAATTTTAGTTTCACATCAAAGAAGCTCATACCATTCTTAAATCTTTAGGCCCTGTTTGGTTCCATTTTATTTTTCCGTTTTGCGTTGCAATTTTTATAAAAAATTAAACCACTCGTTAAAACATGTTTAGAAGGAGGTTGTTGCCATTTTTAGTTTTAAAAAATAGAAAAACTACAGTAGGTTTACAAAAACGTAAAAAAGACGTTTTTGCAAAATTTTAAAACAGGTTTTCTTTATACCAAAACTGCTTCTGTGCCCTTCTTCATCTTCAGGCCCTGCGATTTTTCTTTTCCTGGTCCAGGTTTATCTTTGCTTTTGTTACTTGTTTCTCTATTATTTTATTTCTACGATTTTTGCTTTTGTATATCTCCATTGCTGCATTACCTGGGCTTGCTTTCACATCTCTTTTATTTTTTTTCTGTAAGTATTAAACATGAAGGCCACACACAGACTAGTTTCGTGGAACCTCAAACCAGAGTACCTCTTGGTTTCATAGTTTTCATGGTCTTCAATGTGTTGAAACTTCAAATTACCCGATATTAGAGATGATCCAGTCCTCGTTTTCATGTCTTCCATCTTCTTCTAATCCCTGCTGTGAGTGACGTGAGTATAAAATAGAGAGAGAGGATTGAATAACGTGAGTATATAATAGAGAGAGGATAATAGTAAGTGAGATGAGTATAGGTAGTTTTTGGATGGAGAGAAGCAGTACCTGTCTACGTCGGCAACGAGTTTGGTGCTGGAATCGTTCCTTTTCTAATTCCTGCTTTGCAAGCAGTTGATGCTCTTGTCCTTCATCGAAGAGCCATTTTGCCAACAGCCACAGACAATGAACTTGGCGAAGAGCTCTATAATGGCCATGCAGACTAGAGTTTTTATAGTGCATATGTCTACTACTCTTAGTTCTCGTCTTTTCCTCATAGCAGATAAGATTGGAATGATAAGTCTTGGATCTGTTTGGATTATCATTGATGGGTTGGCTGATTTCTTGAGTTTCATGAACTCTTCAGTTATTGATTCCATGCAAGGCGTTTTAGAAGTGAGACCTTATGTTCCCAAAAAGAAAGAGGTTATGAGTTTTAAAACTCAGTTTAAAAGGACATTTATATAAAATAACCGTGATACAGTGGATGCTGATTTGAATGTTTATGATTTAGGGGCAATCCTCAAAAATGTATTTAAGGTCGACAAAGCTCTCCTCTCTATTTATCTATTTGTTGCTCTCTCGTCATGACAATTCAAGCTAAAACCCCATCCTCATTTCAAATCTTCGTCAACTCCAATTCCCATTTCTCTTCTCCGCTCCACCCCTTTCATCTTATCTTTGCACACTCTTTAAACCATTGACTCCACACGGCCAAAGAAAATTTCTTCGGCTCCCATGCAAATCAAACGGCCAGGATGACGATTACTATCTCGTAGATGTTCTATTTTCTGCTGGGGATGGATTTTCTTTTAGTGGAGGAAAATATTCGGATGAACCAAGTCCATCTGATAAATGGTTTAATAAAGGAAAGATAGTGTGTTCTACTACTCAGTATATCCTACTAAAGATTGTGTTCAAGTTCATTTAGTTTTATCTAACTTTGATGTACATTTTTCTACTAAACTGTATATTGTTATGATTTCATTTCTAAAAAAGGATGATCAAATATGTTTTTGTTTTTAGTTTTTTTTTACAATTCTCAACCAAACAAGTTTTTGTTTTTCAGTTTTTATATTACAAATCTCAACCAAATAAGTTTTTGTTTTTTTAAAGGAAAAAAACAGAAACCAAAAACAGGAAACAAAAACTAAAAACAACAACAGAAAAACAGAAGTGGAACCAAACGGCCCCTTAGCTTATATATTTCTTTTGTATTAAACTAGCTCAACATGGAAAACCTAAATAAGTCATCTTCAAGTGATTTTGTTTACACTGTTATTTATATTGTTTTCCTGTTGAATACAGATTTACTTTTTTGGGTGCTCCATTTTTGCAGTCAATTGGTGAAAGGCTTGGTCTTCAAAAAACATGCTGCTCATAAGCACATGCCCACTAAGTACAAGAATCCTAGATTGTTGCTTATTCAAGGTGTTCTTGGTCAGTCTTCAAGTGTGTTTTCTTCTCTGAACAAGATGGATCAGGTAGTTTAATCCCGCTCCCTTTCATCTGCTTAATGTTGTCAGGAAATTTTAAGATTCTGATCGTAGCTCCCCTTACAGGAAAAGAATAATTTGAAGACTATTGTTGAGATGATAGATATGTGCCATCCAAATGTGGTTTTGGTAGAGAAGTCTGTCTCGCGTGATATACAAGAGTCTATTCTTGCAAAAGAAATGACATTGGTGTACGATATGAAGCTGCATCGGCTAGAAAGAGTTGCACGCTGCACAGGATCGCCAATTTTAACATCCGATGGATTGTTGAGTCAAAAGTTGAAGCAATGCGATTCCTTCTTTATTGAAAAATTTGTTGAAGAACATGCTGGGCCAGGTGAAGGTGGAAAGAAGCCTAGTAAAACTTTGATGTTCATTGAGGGCTGTCCTACACGTCTGGGTTGTACAGTGAGTACACATCTCTTTCTTTGCCTCCCTTGGGAAAATCACTTGACCACAAGCTTTAATTTTTGGGTGGGATGAAGAGAGAGAGTGGTGTGACTCTATTTACATTACCGTTCACATGAATAGTGATATTATCCTAGTTTGTTTGGGTCTTAAGATTTAATAATAAAGAATGCTTATGGAGTAGGATTTGATTATATATTGGAGATCTTACTTGGAATCCTTTTACTACTAGGATTTGGGTTCCAAGTTTTTTTTTTTTTGATATATATGCATTAAGCTCTTCAACGAAATAAGGCCGATTTGTCTGGGAATTTTGAATTCTCAAACTAGGTTAGATGCTTTCTTTTATGGGTGATTCTAAGATCCTAGGAGGAGTGGTTCTTATTTACTTTATCCTAGAAGTGATTCTTAGAATCACCCATCGTTTTGTTTTCTTTATCAAAAGCCCCAACAGTCTGACTCTGAATTTCCAACAACTCAAACCTGAAATTTCAGCAACCTTTACTGAAATCTCAGACATGAAATTTGAATTCCAGCAATTTAACAAAAAATCCAACAGTGCAGATTTTCAATTTTTTGGAGTTGTGGCTAGTTGATATATCTGTTTGTCCTACATCACACCCTCTTCTTTTTAAAAGGTTTTGGCTAGTTTTTATCTAGTGGATCATGAATGTAGATGCATATTGGAAGATAGTGGATAAACATTTTCAGATGCGCATGGTCTTTATGAAAGAAGTTGTTTGTCCCCTCTCCCCTGACTCAACCCCTCTCTCTGCATCTCCTTAAGTGGATCTACATTGTGGTCTTGCAGATTTTGTTGAAAGGAAGCCACAGTGAGGAATTGAAGAGGATTAAATCTGTGGTGCGGATTGCAGTTATTGTGGCTTATCACTTAATTCTTGAAACTTCATACCTTGTCCATCAGAAAGCAATGTTTTCTACCATTCTTTTAGCTGGATCGCTTGACATGTTTCGGAGAGATAAAGAATCATCTGCTTTAGTAACCAATTCTAATATTCCTGGTGTTGGAGACTCTCTTCCTGAAACTGAACCTGCTGCCATTGACATTCCTATTAATAGTGGCAAGGACGAAGATGGTTCTGTTAATGTTAACATGGGTTTGGAAGATAATGCATCATTATCTTATATGACTTACAATCCCGCAGTCTTTTCTGGATTTTCTTCTCTTTCAGCCTCTCTGAAGAAAGTTATAGGAGAGAATTTTCCCCTTACATCAGCCCCATATCAGTCCCTGTCTAATTACTTTGGCTTCAGTAAAAGGGCTACTGATTCCCAAAACACAGAAGATGTTACAGTTTCAAAGACAGAAAATTCTGACTCTTGCAGCTTTGAAGCCAAATGCAGTTTTGAGCAAGGGAAATCACTTAATGATGGACAACATCAGTCTCCAACATCTTGCTTTCAAGGCCCTTTGGACCTTGGAATGGATATTGACAATAAAGAAGTCCAAATTATAGAAAAGAATGATGCAAATGCAGTTTTTGATTCTCAGAGTATTTTGGTCTTAATGTCTAGCAGGAATGCCTTTCGAGGGACTATATGCGAGCAAAGTCACTTCTCTCACATCATGTTCTATCGGAATTTTGATGTTAATCTGGGAAAGTTTCTTCGAGATAATTTGCTTAATCAGGTTACTTGATCTCCTCTTAATATGGAACCTTTTACTTTAAATTGTTTCTTAATGTGTGATACTGGACTTGCATATTATTTGCACCAATATATGGTTTTAAATTTTCATGTATCCTTGATTGGACAGTTGAAGATTAATTGATTATTGTGGGGTGTGATGTATGCTTGCAGTTCCTTAACATAATCACCTTCATTTCCATGAAATAGAAGGATGTGATCAGTTCTTTAATTTTGCTTTCTTCTTTAAATTGTTAACTTGCATATCTTGGAAGGTTGACTGATAAAAACTTGCTATGTTTTGCAGAGAGGTCAGTGCAGTACTTGCGGTGAACTGCCAGAATCTCACTTTTACTATTATGCACATCATAATAAGCAGCTGACAATACGGGTTAAACGTCTTCAGAAGTCTTTGCCTGGAGAAGCAGAAGGAAAGCTTTGGATGTGGAGTTGCTGTAGTAAATGTAAACATGAGAATGGAGCTCCAAAATCTACAAAGAGAGTTCTCATTTCTGCTGCTGCATGCTGTTTGTCTTTCGGAAAGTTCTTGGAACTGAGTTTTTCTCATCGCCCTTCATTTGATAGACTATCAAGTTGTGGACATTTGCTGGCGAGAGACTTTATCTACTATTTTGGGTATGGAACAAGGCTATAGTTAATTTCTTGGTACAAGTTAAATTCATAATCTTATGTGAGATTGCAAACAAAGATAAATTCAACAAGATAGAAGAGTAGGAAAAAGTAAAATACTCACTATACTCAAGACCGGGTCTTTAATGTCTCAGAAGAGGGTTTCACTGGCAAAAATGGGTCAGTGATTATAGCATAATTGCCAACTTGAGGAGAGGATTGGTTCTTTCTTGAGAATTGGGTAGAATGCTATTCTTATGCGGTAAAATACTTATACATTGGAACTCTGCATTTGTACAAAGTTAATTCTTTCCTGCATTTCTTCTATTTTTATGTTTGTTATACTGGTTTGTGGAGTTACTTGTACCCTCTGGTCCTAATGGCAAATATTTTAATTGTTTTCAGATTGGGCCCAATGGTAGCAATGTTCAGATACTCTCCAGTTACCACATATTCTGTGTCTATGCCACCTGGGAAGCTTGAGTTCGACCATTCAATTAGACACAAAACTCTTATGGAAGATTATGATGCTGTATGTCTCTTTGATCTTACACATTTTTTTTCACGTCTTCAGTGGAGATGGAATTTTTCTTTAGGCTGTGGTTGATTTTTTCCTCTGCTTTATATTTTTCAGATACTTGAGATTAATGGTTTGATTTTTTCCTCTGCTTTATATTTTTTCGGATACTTGAGATTAATGGTTACAATTTTTTCTTCAAGGTGCACAAGAAAGGTTCTTCAATTTTCCAGGGGATTGCAGATGCTCTTAAGAATTTAAGATCTCAATTTTCTGGCTCAATTCTGAACCTTCGAGGTGCAATGAAAAAATTTGCTGATATTGAGGAAATGTTAAATCAGGAACAATTAGAGTTTGAGGTTTGTTTTCTTTGTTAGTCACCTATATTTCCTTAGCGTGTTGACTGCATATCAGTGCATATGGAGAAGGCAATTAAGGTGGACTGAATGAAAAGAGATATGAAAGTTTATGCACTCTGGAATCTAGTACTTTTCTTGTTCATGATTTGTTGCATTAGCAATCCAGAAAAATATTGATTAAACTGATAAGGAGATAAAAGAATTTTAGGGAAAGTGGGATTTTCTTTATTTTGTTGGATTGGGGTTTTTGTTTTTTGTTTTTTACCTGTGTCATATGAGGAACTTACTTTCCTGCTCATACATTGATGATGTCATGCAATGTTTTGTTTCACCCATTCTTGGTATCTATATTTTATTGTTTTCTACCTTTGTGTTCCACGCCAGATGCAACAAGTTCTTCTCATTTTGTCTTTCTTTGGCTTGGAAAACCAGCTAAGCATTCACAAAATTGTTGCGATGAACGGGAACACAGACAAAGCTGAATATAAGTTTCTTAGACTTAATTGGTTATTGTGGGAGCTGCTTCTTGAATCATTCGTCTGGGAACAGCGGCTAGGTTCACTTATGTCGCCTGATCCTTCTGTTGTTGGAACTATTTCCACTGTGAAAACTGTTCCAGACCAGTTTAAGTCAAAGTTGAACGGCGCTGGTGATGGAAGAAATGGGGGGAACGAAACTATGTACAGAATTTGTGAAGCTTCTCATAGTATTGATGACTTAAAGGGTGCTATACATGCATATTCTGACGTAAATGAATTGTCAAAGAAAGGAATTATGGTTGATGCTTCTCTCAAAGAGTCTTTGATGCAAGATATTCCTTATGCTTTACCTTCTGTGGATCCTGACAGTTCTGCTCATCATCACAGTGGTGATAGTATGTATCTAGCGGAGAACATAGATCAGTCTGTTTCTGCACAAGTTGAGAGATCAATTCCAATCTCTACAGACAGCACCAATTGTGATTCTATTGTTGATTTGGAGGGATCTAAAAGTACATCACCACTCTCTTCAGTGTCGAGCTTAGAAAACACAGATGGATGGTTCTGGATGCCATTTTCAGAAATTCGACAGATTTATATGAAGGATCTTCAGAGAGGTTTCAATCCCAAATTTCAGTCGACCAGTAGCTATGTATCTGATGCCCATCAATTGATTAGTGAGGAAGGCTCTAGGCTGCACATCCCATTAGGCATTGATGATTATATTGTTAGGGATTACGATGGCGAGCTCTCCAGTATAATTGCATGTGCGCTAGCATTTTTAAATGATCTTCCAATTTTGACAGAAACTTCCAATGAGGATAGTAGGAGAGGTGGCATGTCAGCAAAGTCAGTTGAGGGTGCACATATTTTGACTCGAGTCCCTACTGTTATTTCACCACAATGGTCTTCCACTGGTTCTTCTGATTCAGACTCAGTCCACTCTACTGTAAGCATATCTTCAGAAGAGTCACATTTGTCCAGCTTTGATGGGTTAAATCTATTGGAATCTCTGCTTTCACCAGAAAATCTCAGCCCTGAGGTCTGTCTTGGGGTTTCAAGATCACTTGGAAAGAGTAAATACTCGGTAATTTGTCTTTATGCCAAAAAGTTCTGGGACTTACGAAATCGATGCTGCCCATCTGAGTTTGATTATATTGCTTCTCTTAGTCGCTGTAAGAATTGGGATGCTAAAGGTGGAAAGAGCAAATCCTTTTTTGCCAAGACATTGGATGAAAGATTCATTATAAAGGAAATTAAGAAGACAGAGTTCGAATCTTTTGTGAAGTTTGCTCCACATTACTTCAAGCACATGAATGAATCATTTTTGGGAAACCAAACTTGTCTTGCCAAAGTTCTTGGAATTTATCAGGTATGATATTTCGGTAATGCAAATTACTGATCTAATGACCCTGTGATCAATTCTAAATGTGTCATGGTATAATTCTGTAGGTAATCATTCGACAGACAAAAAGTGGGAAAGAAATCAAGCATGATTTGATGGTTATGGAGAATCTCACATTTGGAAGAAACATTACTCGGCAATATGATCTCAAGGGTGCTCTACATGCACGATATAATTCAGCTGGTGATTCTGGTGATGTTCTTCTTGATCAGAACTTCGTCAATGACATGAATTCTTCTCCACTCTATGTGAGTAATCAATCAAAGCGGTTCTTGGAACGTGCTGTTTGGAACGATACAACTTTCCTTAATGTGAGTTTCTTCTCAATTCTTTCTAGCGAAAGACTAAACTATTCCAATTACTATGGAACTTTAACTCTCTCCACATTGCATTTTGGCATTAGTGTGCCCTTAATTTTTACTTCTCTTTGGCTCGAAGTTTAGAATTTTGATTTTGCTTGCAGTTTCAGAAAATGCTTCTCGTGTTAATTTTGAAGTTGTCAAATCAAGCGTTTGAACTGACTCATTTGTTGGTTTCTCTGTAGTCAATCAATGTGATGGATTATTCTTTGCTTGTTGGGGTAGATGTGCAACGAAGAGAGCTTGTATGTGGAATAATTGATTATCTTCGGCAGTATACCTGGGACAAACAACTGGAAACATGGGTTAAGTCTTCTCTTGTTGTCCCCAAGAATACTTTACCAACCGTTATTTCTCCAAAAGAGTACAAAAAAAGGTTCAGAAAGTTTATGGCTACCCACTTCTTAAGCGTGCCAGATAGTTGGTGTTCGAAGAAATGCTCCGACACTTGCGAATTTTGTGGCATCAGTGATGATGATTCTTCTGATTCAAAGCTCCAAAAGCAGGAAGGGTCCAATGCAGTTTTGCCTGTATGACTCATCATATTCTTTTTTCCCACATCTGTAGTCCCTTTCTATTTTTTCAGCCAGATATATTCTAGTGTGTATATAGACTAGTAATAACAGTAATATAGTATCCCCATTACTTGTGCAATTTTTAGCAAGTTTATGGGAGAATAGGTCTGCCATATCTAAGCCTTAAAGTAATGTGGCTTTTGTAATGCGTTATCGAGGAAAAGTGTAGTCCTAACGATGGTTAAAAATGTAATGAACCAGAGCCGCTTTTGTTCATAAATTTCATGATAAATGTGCATGCCGTTTCGACAGTTCAACTACTCGCTATCCGTTTCTGGGCTGCTTCGGTTTGCAAAGCCCAGTATTGAAGTAATAGAGTGCACGTTGACAATAAAATAAGGGAATAAGAATTTCAGGTCGGACAATGAGTTCGAATGTCTTCCACGACAGATGTATTACTCCTTGTTTAGAATAAGACATACGACCACGAACTTACTTCATCTATAAAACAGCGATCATGGTTAAATTAGGGCATGGATTTCCTCTTTCTAAAAAGTTGTACTCTGAAATTATTGTTCTAAATTACATGGCACTTATTTTGGTAATGCTTCGAGTTTGATAGGCTGCGTCATTTTCGTTGTGTAAGATCTGTTGCTAGTGTAATCGCCTTGACACAAGTTATTAAGAAATATTTTAGAAATGATGTTTTGCAAGTGTGTTTATACTAGTAAGAGCCACATGCTGCAAATATGATTAGCCTAAATAGGAGATCAATTACATTAAAAGTTTGGATTAATTAGCCTAAATAGGATTTTTTTTAAAAATTAAATAAATCTTGCGTTATTAGGCATTAGGCTTAAAGCTTTTCAAGGTTTAACAATTGAACTTAGGAATAAACTAATACTGATACCTCGGTTTCTCCTTTTTCAAAAAACAACATATTAGGGGTTGATTTCTGAGTGAAATCCAGACCATTCTCCTCTTTGTTTCGATTCCAATCTTCTGCATGCTAGGGGTAGGGATGACATCTAGGCTTGGGACCAGCCCAAAACTGAAATTTTGTTAGGACTCGCTCGAGTTGAAATCTGACAGAATTTAAAACTTAAACAATAAGCAAAACGATGTCGGTAGGAGAAAGATCATCCTAGAATAAACAGTGCAAAACGACAAGACTATTCCAAAACTCAAAATTTTGTTGGGACTCATCCGAGCTGAGATCTGATAGAATTTAAAACTTAAACAAAATTTTTTAGTTTAGAAGCAAAACGATGTCGGTCACTTTGCACGTTGTTTAGTTTAGGATAATCTTTCCCCTAACTCTATTTCCCCTAACTTCAGACTTTAGTCTCTGTAACACCTGGTATCTGATTTACCTGGTATAGCAGAGACTAATGTCATTAAAATCAGGACAGTGAATT
>JANIIA010000003.1:35685148-35696707 GCA_027478495.1 Erythroxylum alaternifolium | reverse complement strand
TATCTGTTGCATAGGAGAGAGAAAAGAAGAGGTCGGGATCAGTCCACGTCTGCATAGTGTCTGCTTATTTTTGTACTGAATTATATTTTTCAGCAAAAATGTTGTATTATTTTGTATTCAAATATTTCAGTTGTAATTTTTGAAATCGAAAATGACAGTTTGTATTACTTTTGAGAAACTGGAACGATTGTACTATGTAATTGGAAATGGCCCAAGTGGCTAATAAGAATTTTTTGTGAATTTCAGTGTGTTGTAATATGTTTCGCTTTCGGTTTAAATAGACAAAATGTTTTGAAAAGAAAAAGTGGGCCCACATGCGTGATAAGTGTAAAGAGTTTACAAAAAAAAATTATACCGACTTTTATTTAGTGAAGTGATGTGACACGCCACCCTCGCAGGGCACGGATTCGGGTATCACTGTCGATATCGAGTTCGAGTCCGGCGAGAGTGGGATGTTACACTAGCATTTTGGTGTTCATCACTTCCTAAATAAAATTTTATTTGAAATTTTGTATTTTTATAAATTACCTTTATTTAATGTTTTAATTGGTATTATTTCATGTTTCATGTAATATTGAACAAAGTTGCTTTGAAAGTGATTTGAGTCAAGAATTAAGGAGTTTTGCACATCAAATTAAGAAGAAAAAGCATCCTTGGCTAATCATAGAATCAATAGCATATTGTGACCTATATCATTGTCTAGATAAAAGAAGTTAAGGAGCAAGTCAAACACAACCTCACACATAGTCATGTGGTAGGATATGTTCTTGTCTAGAATTAGGATTTGAAGAATCATTCCTATATATAGGCATATTAAAGCCTCTATCACATGGTGAAAAAGATAATACTTAAATAATCTTCAAGATAAAAAGAAATTTGACATCATTCTAATCAAGTAGAGAATATCGAATGATTAAAAATATCTATAGAAAAACTTTTATATGATTCCTTAACTACTTTTGGTTCAATTTATTATTTCAAGAATGATGTATAACTAAAGTCTTTTGATGTCTAGATAAGAGGAACCTTAGTATTACTTTGTCATAGATTGGTTTCAGTAATTTTACGAAGAGTTTTATACTTGTGAAATATCTTTATTATTCTTAATACTAATTTAATAAAAGCTGGTGATTAAATCAAATATTAATTTGTATGCAAAAAATATAAGAGAACTTGTTTTTGGATTAATTAAGGCATTGGAATTAAAAGCTGAATAGGGTGTTAGAGATATGTTTACATAATTCTTCTGGTATTAGGGTAAAATCTTTTATGGAATTTCATAAATATTAATGCATCCTTAGAAATTTTAATCTATCTTCATTTCAATTTAAGGATAGGTGTTTGTAACTTTAAATGTTTCAATACGTTAAATTTGAAAATTTCACTAATCCAAGTCGTAAAATGTACAAATAATTGAATTATAAATAAAAAGATAATACTAGCAGAATTTCTTATTTAGATTTTCTATATTATCTTATTTCTTCTTTTTAATAATTTTTTAATTTGCATTTAATGGAATCTTAATCTAGTTAAGAATCATTTTAGATTTAGATTAAATCAATCTAAATATTATTATTAACTAAATAAAGTAAGAGAGTTAGACATAATACTTATAGATCCTAGTGAGAATGATACTCTACTCATTACTATACTATTACAAAGTGATAGGTTCGTTTGCCTAACTTGTTAGTAATAATATTAAGATGATAAAACTTAGCACACAACATTATGCTCTTAAAGTCCTTATGCTCTCCTCCTATGATAACATTCCCATCTTTTATGAATGATGTTGATTGACTCGTGGTTCTCTCCTTCGTGACCTCTAAAGTGCTTCACTACTTTCCTTATCCCTTTATTTGTCTCAATTATCTTCTTCTTTCATTAGATATTTCTTGATACTTCCATAATATCTCAAGTTTTTAATTTCCTAATCAAGCTCTTTATAGTCCTTTATATTTTGCTCATTATCTTCATGAAATCTGCAAGATATGTTCTTTTTTCTCGCAAATGTTTTTCTCAACATTTTGCTTAACCTTCTTTCTAGGGTATTGTTGAATATGTATATGATCATCTTATTTAAAGGTATTAAATTTTGTAAGCTTTTCTCTATTTTTTTTGATGAATTTTCTTTATTACTTTGCTTATGACTTCTTCCTCTTTACTTCTTGGACCAAAAGTTAACCCTCTTATCTTTTCTCACCTTCTATTTTTATGTTATTTCATACTCTATTTGAATGTTCTACTCGATATACTCAAGATTCAATTATTTTTGTGCTCTCTCTTAGACTTCTTCAAAATTGTGAGGTGTCTCATTTTTCATAGTGATCTATAAAGTTAGATAAGCCTGAGGCTATTTGTAAAGGTTGCAAACTACTACAACATCTAAGTTTGAGATCGAAATTACCTACAGGATGAAGCGCTATAAATAATCCCTAGGATTTTTTTTCACTTGTGTTACAAAGGTCATGTACATCAAATCTCTTGGCCTATATCTATCACTTATAAAATGGGATATGAATCTGTTAATGAGTTGTTGAAAAGAGACTATTAATACTAATTGTAAGCTCTGATACCATGACTATGATGCTCTTATCAATATTGATTTAAAGGTTTACATTTGATCACATTCGATGCTACTTGTAGATTTGTAACTTCTTTGTACCTATGTACATAGTTAATGGGGGTCTTGCATCCTATTATAGGTTTCCAACATTAATAATTTAAATCTATTTAGCAACTATTCCTATAAGATGTCACATATTAGTGGGCTACTGACTATGAGAATCGATATTTGTACTTAATATGCTATTTAGGTGGAGAATGGCATTAGAGCTCCTTTGGAAAGTGGTTGAGCGTTTGTCTGTGTCTCCTTTATTTCATTAGCATGTTGACTTGTTGTTGTAATAATTCTCTAATGGTTGCTTGGTTTGGAAGATGAGATGTTCTAATGGGATCAGTGGAGGTGGTTGGGTTGCTTCCTTTAATGGTGAATATTATATTTTCTCTAATCATAGGTGGATTGGTTTACTGGGTGTACATTTTTCTTTTTTTCTATATTGCTCAAAGAATGTAAAGAATTGCTCGAATGGGTATGGTGAATATTTTATAGCAATTCTCAGAGATGGTGCCAAATGATAATATTCTAAATTATGTGGCATTTACTCAAATAATGCTCCGAATATGATAAGTTTTTGACCTTCTTTAATGTCTTACATCTGTTGGTAAAATTATTAAAGTGATGGAGAATTTTTTTGATGTGACTACTTTGATTCTCAAATCAATAGAGAATATTTGATATATGAAAATTTTTGAAGTTTTTAAATATCAGTAAGAGAGCTTACTTTTTAGGAAGATCTAATACTTTATATAAACATCCGTAGGGTAGAATCCCATCATAATTTAATGGAAGGTTTCTTTTATATGACCGTTATCATAATTCAACCATATTATCATCTTTTTTTGATAGAGTCTAGCCTAAAATCTTTTTTTCTGGCATAAACACAACCTATAACTTGATCAGTCTTTAGTTGATTAGTCCATATCCAAGCCTAATTGAGCTTTGGACACCCTAAAATAATTTGAAGCCTAACCTTAATTACCTTTTATAATCACCCAACTTACTCCAATCACATCTAACAACCACAGTCATAGAAATGCAAAATAGAAGCTAAGAGAATAAGAAAGTAAAATTTCAAGCTTTAAGATCCAATTACCTCTCATAATCACAATAATGTAAAACAAAAACTGGGAGAATAAACAAGGGCAATTTAAAGCTTTCTTGGTTGGTAAACATACCAAGTGTTTACTTATTCTCCTTAGTACTTATCGTCGTCGTCTTCTTCTCCTTGGTAAATGTTGTCATCTCTCCTTGGTAAAAAAGTCCTCGATGTTATCATCATCATCATCATCTTCTTCTTCTTCTTCAATTTTTTTCGTTGATATCTTCTCCTACATTGTTTTCATCTTCTTCTTTTTCAATTTCGTCATCCATGCCTTCTTCGACATGAATAGGGATTTGTAAAATCTAGTTAGGTTTTGCCATTTTGAAGGAAATAATCAAAGAATAGGAAAGACAATTTTACTCATTAATTTCAAGGTGTCAAGTTGTTATATATTAATTATATGTAACTCTCCTTTTTCACAAACCTTAAAACTTGAGCCTAAGTCCAACTTGAAACTCATTTTTTTTTAATTATTCAATTTGAAACAACTTAAAACTCGAACAACTTAAATTTTATTTATTAACTCTAGGTCAAGTCAATTCAATCTAGCAGTTAAATTTCTATAACATCTATCACTATCCTTACTAAAAGTAGAAAAATCATACTTATCCTAAACATCTAGCACTCTTATGGACGTTGACAACATTATCTAAAATATCAGCAGGTCTGTAACCTTGGACCTTTTGGGCCTATATCTTATCCATAACAATCTTACTCTGTTCTCCGTAAAGTATAAGGGGGCGCTTGATTCAAATTGGGTAATGGTAATAGAAATATAAATGAATATAGTGATGAATAAAAATAGATATAATCATTATAATTATAGTGGTTGGTTAGAATGAATGAATGATTATCATTACCATTGATAGTAATTGGTTTGTTTAAAATATTGAGAAATAAAAGTTTGTTAAATTTTTGTTTTATATCCAAATTTAATATATTTTAATTAGTTATATTTAATTGTTAAAAAAGAGAAAAATTATATAATTAATTAAAATAATATTAATTACAATATAATTAATTAAATATATTGTAATTAATTAATTATATTTTAATTAATTAATTGTATTTAATTAATTATATTTTAATTATAAAAAAGATATTTAAAAAAATGAAAGGAGTGTCACTTAGGAATGATTGGCATTCCTCTAAGGGGTATGGAACAATGCTTGGAAGTTGGATATCATAATACTATCCTTATAGTTATAATATATAACTAACCAACCTTTTTTCATTCTATACACATAGAATCATTCTCAAACCCATCAATCAAGCACCCCCTAATTACTCCTCTTTGTTAAATTTTAAATACATTGAGGAAGCGCACATAACAAATTTTACTCGTAGACAAATTAACCAAAGTAGACAAGTGAAGGGTGTTATAGTCAAAGTAAACAGGTAAAGATTATTACAAACTATCTAAACTATATAAGTAGTGTGTATGTAGTAGATTAATCCATTAATTTATTATATTTACATGCTATTTTCTTATTAAAAATATAATGTAAATAAAAGTATGTATCATATTAAGACTGAAAAATTATGAGAAATCTCTATTTAAAAGAAGAAATTAGTTTTAAAATAATAATTTATTTTATGTTAACGTGCTACATTTTATCAATAATTAACAACACACTCATATTATGAACAAAAAATTATAAATAAGATAATTAATTTTTATTCTCATTTATAATTTATAATTTACTTCCATAAATAATTGATTTTGCTATCAATAATTAAAAAGTAAAATTATTATTATTTTCTTTTTTCATATTAAATTAAAAAAAACGCTATAATTGTGTATAATCTGGAATAAATAACAAGTAAAATTGTTTGAATAAAAAATTATTCCAAAAAACACATTCTCTTGCTGTTTTAGGGACTCTTTTCATAGGTAATATGTTAATAAGGACAATAATGTTTTAAAAAGATTTTCTGTAAAGTTTATTTTTTCATTTTTCAAAATATAAAAATTTAAAACTTGTGGAGGAAAAATAAATATATAAAAAATGGATCACCTATATTTTCTTTTAAAGAAAGCTACAAATCTTTTGTATTCAATAAATTAAAACTTATTTCTCTGAATCATTCTAGTATTAAGTTTCATGAATTTTAGTTTAGGATTAAAGTATAACATTGCGATCATATATACAACGAGAAACATGAGACTTTAACCAATTTTTTTCTTTTTAATGAATTTAGGAAAAGGCACAAAAGAATTGATTAATTATAGATATGATATTAAATCAAGTACCGTTACAATTCACACCACTGTTAACATGACATTGGATTTTGGCTTTAATGATTAAATTCCATATAACTTATATCAAATTTCTTATCTGTGAGTAAAAGAAAATATTACTGATATGGATTGTTAATGTAAATACCAATACCCTAACCCTACTCTTAGAATATTTATAAGAAAGATAAATATATAGATTACTTCCCTAAACAACAAAGAATCTCCTCCTCCTCCTCATCACACATGCATAGATATATACATACACTTGCCAACAAGCAGTATACATCTATATTAATCGCTTCTTCATTTTCCAAACTTATCATCACTTAAGCTTCCTTGCATGGGTATGGACGGCTCAATCCACGAAGACCTCGTCGATATCAGCGAGCATAGCGACGATAATCATTACTATCTGAATGATGACGAGCAGCCGGACGACGGGTCTCACTGTCTGTACAGTATCAACGCAATCCTCAGTGGAACTGCGAGGCTAAACATCCTCTTGCCGACGGCTACAATTCTCGCCTTCACCATTTTCGCTCCTCTTCTAACCAATGATGGGAAATGCAGCACTTTGAACCGGTGGCTGATGGGTGTTTTCTGGGCATGTCTCGCCGCTTCTTGCGTGTTTTTCACCTTCACCGACAGCTTTCGAACGTCAAGGGGAAGGTTATACTATGGGGTGGCGACTTTCACAGGGATATGGACTTTTAACGGCGGTAAAAAGAGGCCAAACGTCGAATCTGATTATAGGTTGAGATGGGCTGATCTTTTTCAGGCATCCCTTTCATTGACGGCTTTTTTGACGTTTGCAGGGTCGCATAGGGATGTGGTGCGGTGTTACTACTCGAGAATGCCTAGGAAGGTAACTAATGTCGTTCCACTTTTGGTTGGTTTTGTAATCAGTGTTATGTTCGTTATGTTTCCCTCCAAGAGGAGGGGAATTGGTTACCCTTTTTTGTACTCCAGATGCTGATCAAATACTTCTCTTTATCAAAATTTCTATTTTTTTATAAATTCAAAATTGGAAATGGAATACGAATTGAAATAGTACAAAACTTGCAGATATTTGTTAGTTTTATATTCAGTACCAAAACCATTACATCAAATTGTCACTGCAGTGCTATAACTATTCAGACACAAGTAACCTCAACGCCAAAACATGTTTTACCATCATAATATGATTATTATAAATGAATGATTATTGAGCTAAGAGCTGTTTGCAAATTCGAATTAAATTAGTCATGAAGACCCAAGCGACAATTAGTTAAGCTCCAACGGAAGGCAGGCTGTCACGAGGACCTCAACAGATACATACCAAATACTTCAACCAATTTAATTTAATTTGTTGAGGCAATAACATAAATATCTAGATACAAATTCTGTAATTTAAATGTGATACTTGTTATGCAAAAGATTTCCCCCTTATACCCTTTGTCATTTTTTAATCATTTTAGTATCTTTTGAAGAGTGGGAGTTTATCTAGAACGAGATCTTGTGTGTCCATATCTAGGAATCGCCTGAAACAGAATTCGCTGTTATGGCATAAAGGATTTGCCCAAAGGCTGGGTTGGTTCCTTTCTATTTATAAAAATGGAGCCAACTCCAATAATACCTTCTCAAGTCATTCGCTCTTCCCCCCTTGCCACTCTTCCACGTGCAAAACAGCCTCCCAAACCTTCCTCAAAGGGTGACCATCCCAGTAGTTTGCGCTTTCCGTCACAGGGACAAATTCTCTCAGTTCCATCCTCTTCCATACCCATAGGAACCAACTCTCGTGCCTTTCCATATCAGCAAACTAACACTATTCAACTGAATAAACAAAACAAAGCTCAAGGAAAACTTGGATCCAAGTAATGAGAGATCATGTTTCACTAAATAAACTGCAATACATTCCTACACAAGGTGAATGGAGAACTGGTGTTGTTTCATATCCTATGAAAATCCTCAAGGCTGGAGCTTATAGATGGAGCAAGTCCGTAGTGGGATGTTCCAAGATAAAAGACTCGCTTTCCTCCTTGTTTAAACTTGGGAAAATAATTGGGGAGAATCAGAACTCGAAAACTTTATCATTAACAAAGAAAGCTTTTCTATTTTCAAGTTTGGATATAAGGCAAGTTTGTAGAAGGCTACAGAGCTAGGTACCTGGCACATTATAAGAAAGTCATCCCTAGAGTCACCTCCCTCCAATTTTAGCCTAGTAGTTTTAAAGATATATGGTTCGGTTGTGGGGTTAACCGTATGAGTTGAACTATGAGACACTGTGTGAAATCGACGGATTTCCGAAATCGACCATAGTAGACCAGCACGATGACGTTCACGTCACACGCTATTAGACTAAATTGACTGGGTTGGCAAAGCTTGAAGATTACTTAGCATCATGAGTTTAGAGATTAGTCAAAGAGAGGAGCAAAAAAGATGATGGAACTTAAAACTTATGGGTGAAGACTATACATCTCAGGTTGTATGGATTTGTTCACAATAACAAGACTGTACAGTACAGAAAGTCTTACCGTGTGTTTGGTTACTATCTTCACACATGAAGACAGAGGACAAAGACAGAAGAGTGTTGTCCATGGATGTGTTTGGTTGATGTCCACATCTATCTTTGTTCTGTCTTCAACGCACAAAGACAGAAAATTTCTGTACCTCTCATCTATGTGGTACACAAATTCTTGTCTGAGGGACAAACAGAAAATGATGTAGTTAATGTCCAAAATACCCTCCATAACTCTGATGTAACCTTACCATTTTTGCGTCTCTCTCGCCTCCGTTCTGCCGAAAAGCTCTTTGCATTGTCCTCTCTCTCACGCACCACTCCTGCTTACCCACCAGTGAAAGGTTAGTTTTGTTGTTCTGTTCATTTGTATGTGCTGTTCAATTTTTGTGCCCTTCTCGTCCAACGTCTCCATTTCTATTGAGGGTTTTGCTTTAACCTTTTCACGTTCAACAGCAGAAGCAAGACTCCGAATCTCATCGGTTCCCATTCTAAAAGGTGCATCGACGTTGGGCAACTCTCCCACAGTATGTAAAAACATACTCTGTCTACCTCAATTTCAGACCTTGTATCGTTTTTTTTTTACTATAATAAGATTGCTATGGGATGATAAAGTTTGAGAATGGGGTTATGTTTACGTTTTGTTGATGGTTTTGGATTGGGTGAGGGATTAGGATTTGTGGTATGCGTTTTGCGTTTTGTTGATAGTCATGCACATATGCCTCAGTTGACGCTAGAAAAGTTGAACTTTATGAAGGACAATAGGATTTGCCCCACAGTAGCAACATATACGTCAGTGGTGAAGTGTCTCTGTTCTTGTGGTAGGATTGATGATGCAGAACATTGTCCATTGTTTTGATTGCGTTTTCAATAACTGTAATCCCGCAATACCTACTGGCAGTTTTAATGATCGGTGTAACCTATTGTGTTAGCATAAATTGGAATTTTAGCAATTCCGACCTTGTATAAATTGGAGTGCGACGTATGAGCTTGGTAGGTTGCATGGATGATGCAAAAATTAACGAGGGTCTGAATATATTTGTTGTGGTTGGGGTCTTCTCTTCCTGTCCTGATGGGGTACTGCTACAGATCTAGGACTTGGACTTTTAGGTGTCTCTTGTGGCCACAATAATTAAACAACATGTAAGCACTACTTGTGAGGGTAGAAGGAGCTCATCAATTCTACCTAGCCTCTTAACTCAAACCTATAACTTTTTGTCACAAAAGCATAACTTTACCGGTTGTTCCAAGTTTTGTATTATATCTAAGTTGCTTTGTCTTAGATTCAGTTTATATCATCCCATCATTATTGAAATACTCTAATATAAGGTATCTTTATTAAGTTTTTAATATTTTAATTTAAAAACAAAAATGTACTCTGAATCCTTGGAATTTCATGATTTTATAATAACATATTTAAATCCAATCCATGCTTAGAAGGATAAATAATTAATTCCCATCTTCCACTAACTTACCACCAGAAAAGGGAAAAGATTAAAGATTACAATGGATTGGATTGGATGCAGTGATGCAGTATAGAAAGTAAAGGTTCTGAAGAGTAAGAAGCATATTGACTGCTCATGTTGGCAGATTTCTCTACTTATTTATATTTCCGTTGCGAATTGACTTGTTAATGATGATCTCCTTGCTCGTTGAATTGGGATCTGATTTCATTATAGTTATTTTGGGTGTAGAATCCATATTTATACGATTCATGTACCCTCTGTAGCTTGGAATTTTATTCCAATTAGGAAGATAATAGTTTGGTTCAGGCGCTTCAGTTGTTATAACTTTTCAGATTCAAACATGAATGATGTCAACAAGAATTGGTGTTCTGGATGAGTAGGGCTAGTGTGGATAGTTCAATGCAGGAAGTTAGCATGGGCTGTTTTATTATTTTTTAGGAGTTCAATTGTGTCTGTTTTAGTGAAGGATAAAGTTGACAATTTCGTTAGGAAACAAAATGAAGGATGAAACTTTCTGTGATGATTTCATTTAGGTACTCTGGACTTATAATAGAGCTATAGACAGGCTGGGACTTTGCTTTTTGGAACTCTAAGGTGGTTCAATTCATCAACGAGAATAAAGTCTACAACTGTGACCGTCCAATCATGCTTGCAATTTTACATGTTCTTTTCGCTTAGGCAGCAGATATGTAGCATTGTTGTTCTTGGGATACCAAGCTTCAGAGCATTAGTTAAAGGCCTTCATAATTAACTCAGGTTATTAATTGACAAATTTTCTTGTATATCCATCTCTAATTATTTTGTTGGGTTCTAAGAAAAAATCTATTACTTGCATTGCATGTGGTTTCAATTTTAAAAAATCATAGATTCAATCTGTGAAGAATTTGTATGCATTGAAATTTTTTAAAACAATTATTCAAATAGATAACGTCAGTATTTTTTAGATTAACTTAACTCAATCAGATTTTGAAAAATTAGAATTTGATCAAACTTAATTTGAATTTAAATCTAAATATAAATTCAAAAAGAAAAGAGATACAAAGATTTTAACTCGAATTTATGTTATAAGAAGTCTACTCGAGCCCCACTTATTCTTATTCCTTCGCCAAAGAATAATTGAGGGCTTAGAGAACGGTTGAACTAAAATATGGTTTGAGTTAGAATGAGGTAATCAATTTGTTGTGCAGTGCTTAGTTTATTTATTTGTCTGTCTTCAACAAAAGCACAGTGTCTATATTGCATACTAATATAGGACGGTCACAGCTGTAGACTTTATTCTCGTTGATATTCATGTCTTGTTAGAACATCATGACATTGCAACTCTTGATATCAGACACGACTTGTTATATGTAAACTGGGAATTCTAATAGAGTTTTGAATATCAACTTGCATTTTATATGTATATATTGCTTGCTTATTCATTTATCCCATTCTTAAATTTGTTAATATAAATGTAAAATGTTAGAAATAGTGTAAAGTACTGAAAACTTAATTCGAAGGTGAAAGCCTATTAGGCTGTAGGATAGATCTGTATGTTTGTTCATGTAAACAAATCGCCTTTTAGGTTTTTTAACTCCAAATTGTTAAAGATTATCTTAGAAATATATCAAAGGATTGTTAGTTGGATCCTCT
>JANIIA010000003.1:35672377-35685048 GCA_027478495.1 Erythroxylum alaternifolium | reverse complement strand
ATTATAATAATAAGATAATTAATGTTATTAGAGTTACAAATACACTTCATATAAATATTGATACAATTATGAAATAATCAATGAAAAACATCGTTCCAATATATTATACTGCTAGGGCATTTTTGTCATTAAAGACTGTTCTTTGTTCTGTTCACTGTAACCAAACACATTTCTGTCATGAGGACAGGGACAATTTTCTCTGTTCTGTCCATCGCAACCAAACACCTCACTGTCTCCAATTTTTGTTCTGTTTCGTCTTCAGATTTCTGTCCCGTTCCGTCTCTGCATGTTGCAGACACTAACCAAACAGACAGTATGAGTTAGCCTATCATTTCACTTTAGTTTCTTCACCCTTCAGTTGAATTGAAACCACCTATTCCTTGACATTTAGTCAAGATGCTGCATTTAGAACACTCTTAGACTTCCCACTCAATTGATTACATATAGTCTCTTGCAACTTAGCTAATGAGTAGGATTGTTCCAAAGTCTCATGAGCTAACATTCTAACTCGACTCCCAATTTTATGTTTAAGACCAGCTAAGAAGATACTAACAACATATATAGGTTTTAGCAACGAAAGCTTCCACAACATTGGATCAAATTCATTCCTATACTCCTTCACCATATTCAAAGATCATAAGATAAAAAATGTGATCATCAAACCCTTTCTTAGTGAACCTAACTTTCAATTCTCCAGTATACTCCCAACTCACCACTTCTTTGTATCTACACTGATTAAAAGCTCGATGATGCAATAGAGCCCTTTAACCGAAATGCAAAGCAATAATTTTCACCTTAAATTATAGAGGAGTTTCATAAATCTCAAATTGTAGCCCCATCTTTCCAAATCATCATTATATTGACCCTTGGAAAGTCAGCTTGAGCAAGTGATACCCAGAAGGATGCATGGAAGATTGGTGAGGGATCTGAGCTTATGCCATCATTGAGACGTATGCACTCAAGCTCCATAATTGCATCTATGACTAAAATCTTCATTTCTTCCAAAATTTTCTCCAACAACTGAATTCGATTGTTTGATTATTCAACGTAGAACTTAATAGCTTCCTCTAACTTACTGAATTCGTGTGACCCATGCGGTACTTCAATCATGGATTTAACAATCTCGCTCTCATAGATAACACGATAATGCACTGCCAATACAAATTCGTGCCACCAAAATCACCGCAAACATTTCTTCTTACACGTGTTGAAATGTTCCGATTTAAATTAAATTCTAGTAAAAATGTTAACCTCTAATATAACAGTTTTGTTAATTTATATTCAAATATAATAAAAAGAAAATGATCCGTTCCTTCACATACAATGACAACGCAAAGGAATTGACACACCTACTGGTTTTCTCTTCTCCCTAACAATGGCTTCCTTGATCATTGGCAATTTTTGGTGTACCTTTTTCCATATGTAATTCACCGCACCACCTGGAGGAATGGGTCCAATACCATTGGAATGGCCACTATGGTACACAAAGATTGCCTGAATAGCTGCCATTTTTTGACGATACTCGTCCCTTTGCTCTTTGGAAATACTTCTAAGATGATTGGTAAGCCAATTCGGCTTCAAGGCATCATTAACGGGGACAAATACTGAGAAGCCTGAATAATCCACCATACCTTCAAATGGGAGCTCAATGTTGTCACTGACAATAACAGGGATACAAAGGCTTTGAATGGCATCGAAAAGTCGGCAAGAAGTAGGAGTGTCCCCTGCTGGATGTAAACAGAAGTCTGATGTTCTCATCCCTCTGATTGACTGCTCTTTTCCAGTGGCATTAGGGAAACCTTCTTCCATGATAACTCCAGGCTCATTCGCCAACAAGTCCCACAGTTGCTCTCGAATGATACCCCCCTGTTTACCAAAAGAATGAAGATAGTTGCCATCATTATTAATCAAAACTGAAATGCATTTATAGACTACAATGTGGAAGCTAGCTCCTCAAAGATATTTCAAACGCTCTCTTAACTAACCCCATAACGACTTGATTAATGGTGTACTACCCAGCTCCATGCATCATTAAGTAGCAACTGATTTTGGCTAGTCAATGTTATTTTGTTACACGCAGAAAACTGCCAGGTGGAGAAGTGGAAAACTAGACAGACTACCATAGCTCACATAGAAAGGGTGCCCACACTGGAGCGGTTATACATCACAATGTACAAAATCGAAGACTTCTTAATTTAATATTTGAAAATTAATAGGGGAAAAAGGAAAAGAACAATTAACAGTCATGGTTTGAAATGTTAGGTAGTTCCCATTTTTCATCTATATATGATGTACAACAGGTAATATGAAATCAATCACAAAAGAGAAGTATTGCTTTCTGTGCATTCATTAGACTGCATATTGGATTGATGCCAAAACCGAATGAAGAAAATATCAAATGATGAAAAAGCATCTTCAACGATACGATTAGCAGGCATCCTCACAAGTAAATGGTGAAAGACTCTAGACTGCTGAAACGTATACTCTGAAGCTAACATTTGAATAGGGTACATAGGAAAAACAGACTAACCCGATGCCTATGTTTGGCCCCTTTAAAATAAAGAAGAGTTTCACGCTTCTTGTTTTCTGACAAGTGTAACCTGGGAAGAAGGTGGGTATACGGAACAATTACATCTTTCAGCAGTGAAACTTGGGTGTGTTTAATCATGTCTGATGAGTTCCTATCAAATGATTTTGAGTCAAGCCTGTACCACCCACCAAAGTCTACAACAAGAAGAACAGCAGGTGCTATCTCGGCTCTAACGTGCCACATTGCAACAGGGTCTGCCAAAGAATGCTTCAAGTTTTAACATAACCTGACAATCCAAAGACTAAATCATAAGCTGCTAAAGCATGCAGAAATCCTTTTTTTTTTTATTCCTAAGGATATACAGCTATTCTTAATCATAGTATGTATCGCAGCTGAATGAATTAGTGACATAAAAATTATAAGATTATAATAAGAAGTTGATTTCTTGGTAGCACATGATACTATAGTATGAGCATCACATTTTCGCAACAAGCAAAATGAAGTAGAAGCTGTTTCCAGAAAACCCTGAAATGAATATGCTATTGTTACCATTGACCAAGTTCTAAGGACGTCTAAAAATCCCAAAATTTATGCGGTCGCCAGATAAAGTCAATACTTCCAGGATCTTAAACCAAGGAATTTAGCTAATCGAAAAAGGGGTTGCTTATTCTTTTCTCCTGCTAAACGGTCTAATTGTATCTTTATGATCGTACAGAATTTCATGAGTTGAAATTACACTAACCTCACAGACGTGAACATCTAACAATTCCACCACCAAGTAAACCAACTTCATATCCACAAAGCACCATTATAATCTTAAAATACATGAATCACTCAACCAATCAATTTCCACTGTCAAAGTTTAACATTATAGAAATGCATAACCTCGGAGTGTTATTTACCATCAACTTTAAAACTACTGAAATAACTCGAAACAGTATCTCACAGCCTAAGTATCATCTGCAAGATCAAACAGTAATAATAACGACAAAAGCATTACCAGTAAGAACAAAAACATGATCTCTGCCACCAGACCGCTTCCACGCCTCGGAACTCTTCACAAACTCAACAACCTCCTTCTGCCTTCGGTAATCTTCGTTCCACTTCTTCCCCCTAAACGTACCCTTCCCTCTCGCAAGCTCCATCTCCGCACTCAGAGTCGCAAAGAAAGGCACAAAAACAACATCAGCCTCCTTAACATCGAATACCCTTTTCGCAAACGATCCAGTCCTCATATTTTCAGGCGTCATTAAGTCCCCAGTGATCCAATACTCCGCGCTATACTGCTTAATCAACGGGTTCTCGGGATAGGGAGGGAATTTAGTGGGTTGGCGACGCTTCTGGTCGATGTGGGTGTGATCGGGGTCGGAGCTAATGCGGGAATCGGGTTCTGAGACAGACCAATACTGATCCAGGAGGCCGTAGTTGAGAGATCTAGGAAGGTTTGCCATGTAGACTTTGAGTAGATTATTATTGTTTGGGATATTCAAGAAATGTTGGGGAGTGGAAAGAGATGGGTTTGGGTTGGAGAAGAAGAAAACAGAGAGGGAGACAACAAGGGATAGGGTAAGGAAAAGGAGGAAGAGAAACGGAACGGAGCATGGACACGCGCTCGTTTTCGCGGCGGCAGTCACATAGGATGGCATGGCCGCTCCCTCAAAGATGATGCTAGTAATTAGGAAAGAAACCCAGAGAGCAAAGCGTGTTTCATTGTAAGATGAAAAAATTATATTTTTATTTTACAGTGAGTATGAGTAATGATCGGATCTCATTATACATTTTTTTTATATGTTGCTTTTTTCTATTTACCTTATCAAGTTGGATCACTCCTTTTACTAAAGATGTTATATTATACATTTAAGTTAGTGTGTAGTATATTATCAATAATATGCCGATTTCATGTAATTCCATATTTCTTCTTATATTCCCTATTTCCTGCTTTGGGCGTGGAATAAAACCTTATTATTTTTAATTCATTTATAAAAACTCTAAAAAAATCACTAGTATTGTGAGGAAATATTTTTTATTATTTTTCATCCTATCTCTTTAATTAAATAATTTTAAAATATGAATTATAAATAAAAAAATGTTGAATTATACTTGATTCGAAATCTTGCATAAATTTTTTCTCAAAATGTTAATTACAAACTATTCATGTATCCAATATCGATATTCATAAAAAATTAAACATTTTGAAAGAAAAAGAAAGTTTTGAGACTTTTTTTTGTTTTGAAGAATGACCTTTTTATTATTTATAAAAAAGAAAATAGGGCTCCTTTTTAATTAAAATTAAATTTCTAACTATAATTAAAGTATAGCTCTAACTATAATTATAATCTTAAAAATCCTTAAACTTTATAATCAAGCCTAATGTAATTTAAATTAATTTTTTCTTTTGAAATTTTTTTATGTGGATCAATTAGATTCCTAATAAAGATTGACAATGGGATGGAAATTACAAATTAGGCCCTCCAATCGGGCCCTTTTTAAATTTTTACATTATTTGTATTATTTGAAATTTGGATTTAATTTAAAATTTGAATAATTTTTAATAAAATATTTCAACCAAACTTTAAATAATTGAAACTATGGATAATATGTAGCATGAATATTACTTTTCTTAAAAATTCTTTATAAATAAAATGAACATTATCACTAATTATTTTAGATATATTAATAAAATTTTGCACGTAAATTTCAAAAATACAAAGTAAATATGTTTGTTAAAAGAAAATTTTTGTTTCAAAATTTTATAACATACTTTATTACCCTAAAACTCATTTTCATAAAAAGTTAATGTATTATTTTGTATATAAAAAAGTGTTTTATAACTCATTCGTTTTTCTAAGGAAGACTAATATTACAGGTTTTAAGTTTAATTTTGAAATATTCTAAATTGCTCTTTTTAAAAATTATTTCAACTTCCATATTCATTTTTATTTTTATTAGATTAATATTTCTAAACCCAATCTTTTGCCTTTGGCAAAATAATTAATTAAAATCTATTTGTTTTATTTTTTAAATTAATGTCGCTTTAAAATGTTATCTCCTTTTTTTTTGTCACTAATCACCATTTGCTTTACTAAGTTTGACAATAACATGGTGTTTTGTCTAGTCAAAACGTAAAGGAATACTATCAATTCATTAGTTTACCTGTGCAATAAGTACCATGATACTATTATCAAAATCATTTAATTTTCAAAATAAAAGATTATCATACTGACATTATTTTCCAAATGAAAAAAGATACAAAAAGGAATTATCAATTATAGCTCGAAAGTGAAGTTGAGCTAATGGGCAGAGACAACAATATGAAGTTTTCTTTGTTAACCTGAGTAAAACTACACAAGCAAAGATATATATCTTAAATTGTAAAAAAAGCAAAGCAATCTTATGAAAAAAAAGTAAATTGAGAAGTAAAGATTAAAGAAAACAAATTCACAGTAGAGGAAAGTAGCTAGCTAATTGTTATAATTAGGATCATCAATAATCCACACCACTTCATTACATGTAGAAACATTATTATGTAAATTATACCTGGTTATGCAATAATAAGATTAAATAAATATTCAACACATGATAATTAACAAATAAATATACCATCATCATCAAATATTAGTTGGAAGAAATTTTCAATTGAAAGATAAGTCCTTGTACTTATATCAATACAAAAAGACAATATAAGATTATATATTTTGTATTAAGAAATAATTAGCAATATCATGGTTATCTTGTTCTTATAATTCGCATCTATGCTGAATTGCTTTAATCGAAGCAAATGAAGAGGTTTTCAGGTTGTTAAATTGTTTTGTTAAATTGTTAATCTCATCCTACATTGTTATCACTGAACCGAAAGTAATGTCTCCCTTTTAATTGCAAAAATTAGATTATTATCTACTTCGATCTAAAATCCAAAAATAGTTATTATTTGTCATCTCTTCTAGCAAATCCTCTGCTTCCTTAACTGTCTTCCTCATCAGAGATCCTCTAAAAGCTGCATCTATAGTGCCCCTTATAGGTGGATTAACTCCATTGTGGAAGGTTTGCAATAGGAATTCTCTGGGTAGGTTATAATGAGGACATCTCCTTTACACGTCCTTATAATGTTCTCATATTTTATGTATTGACTCCCCCACATTTTTTTAGAAATTTGTAATCTCTTCGTAAAAGGGAAGTACTTGTCTAAAAATGCACGCACCAGTTGCTCCCATGTTGTGATGTTTTTCGGGTTTAAGGAGTGATACCATACTTTGGCTCTATTCCTTAGTGTGAAGGGAAAGAGCATCATCCTAACAACATCTTCTGTCATTCAATTATATTGGAAGGTATCACATATTTCAAGAAAATTCACTAAATAGGATCCTCATTATCTAACTCATAAATTGCATATTGATCTACAACATAGTCAGCAAAGCTAGCTTGATCTCAAATGTCATTGCATGCACTGGTAATCGAGTGATGCCTTGATGTTCATCGTTGAACCCTGGTCTTATGAAATTTATTAGGGTTCACTGCTGGTCTCCTTCATTATACTCTTTTGTCATCATTCTTTAGATCTCTTCTTGACATCTCGCTCTTCAAATTTGTCATTTTTCTTATAATATCAAGGGCCGGAGTTTCTTTGATCTTGCTTAAAATCTGAGTAATTCTTGTGTTCATATAGTAGCAAGGACAAAAAAATGGTGAAATTTTCCTTAAATTATAGGAATTTAAAAAGTCCTAAACTAATTCCTCAGTAACGATGTCAAAAACTTATTGAGCAAGTTTTATATCTAGTAAAACTCTCAATACCCTTAAGTATATAGACTGTATATTATAGTATCGAAAGGTATCAATCACACGAGGAACTAGATAAAATGAATTAAACCTAACTCTATTTAACGTATTAGAATATAATTTGAGTGAAAATAGTAACAAAAATTAAAACAATTGAATAAACCAAGCAAATAGGCAAATAACAAGTGTGCTGCCAAATTGAATTAAGATTGATAAAAAATGAATGCTTAGGATTTATTCTTTCATTATTTTATTCCTATAACTATTATTGATCCAATTATGTGTTGATCCTATATTTCCTAAGAGATTGATTACTCTCTCTTAGGACTTAATCAATTAACCCTTATTGAATTTGAAATTCCATATTTTGCAACCTGTCGATTCACAAAACTTCCTAACATTTTCAATTAAATAGGAAGTTATCTATTGGATAATCAAGTTTTCACACAATATCTCTCTTAAATGATCGTTAATTTGAAAATTATGTGAAATTTTAAATTGCCAACTCTCATTGAACAACTTAATTTGATTACTTTTAACTTACTCTCTCGATCTGTTATCAAAGTGTGAGCATGGACAATTATTACAAAATAAATTAATATGGAAATTAGAAACTCATGAATGTAAGAAGCTCTTAATGATGAAAGTTAGGTTCTTGTTACGAATAAGAAGTTGAACCAATTTGAGAGAAGGTGTGGAATTTATTATCTATACCTATAGATTATCAAATCATAGGTTCCAATTAGGGAATTAAATGAATTAGGTACCATTATAAGAAATAAATCTAGATTGGTGGAAAAAGGTTACAATTAATAGAATGGTATAGACTTTAAGGAAACTTTTATCCTAGTAGATAGGCTAGAAGCTATTAGCTTATTACTTGCGTTTGAATCTTACTTAGACTTCAAATTATTTCAATAGGATGTTAAAATTACTTTTTTGTGTTTTTATTTAAAAAGAAGTTTATTTTGATCATCCTCCTAGTTTTGAAAATCATGATGCACCTAACTAAATTTGCAAACTCTTTAAGGCCTTATATGGTTTGAACAAGCTCCTAGAACTTTGTATGATAGGTTAAGTGCTTTTAGTTTAGAAAGTGGATTATCTAAAGGCCTGTTAAAACTAAACCTTTTATCCAAAAGCATAAACATGATATTTTAATTTTTCAAATTATGTCAATGATATTATCTTTACTATTACTAATGAAAACATGTGCAAATAATTTTCTA
This sequence comes from Erythroxylum alaternifolium, assembly GCA_027478495.1. Taxonomy (NCBI): domain Eukaryota; kingdom Viridiplantae; phylum Streptophyta; class Magnoliopsida; order Malpighiales; family Erythroxylaceae; genus Erythroxylum; species Erythroxylum alaternifolium. The sequence continues at coordinate 35,676,513 of JANIIA010000003.1, read as the reverse complement.
AAGGTATAATTATGGATTTATAAGTATGATAGGAGAGTTTATGAGTAGGGATTTTAAGATAAGTATGACATGAGAGCTTAAGATGGGAGAGTTTAACTTCTTTTTTAGACTCCCAATCAAGCAAATAAAGGAGGGTATCTTTGGTAATTCAGAAAAATACACCAAAGGCCTACTCAAACACTTTCAAGCCAAACCATTAGGAATACTTATGTGCATCACATCAAAGTTAAACAATGATGAAGAGGGCAAGTGGGTCGACGTAAATCTATATCAAGTTATAATTGGTAGTTTGCTTTATCTTATGGTGATATTATGTTTAGTTTATACATGTGTGTTAGATTTTAATTAAGTCCTAAGAAGTCCCACCTTATAACCATTAACCACATTCTTAAAATATTTATGTAGTACCATTTTATTATAACTTTGGTATCCTAAGAATACATTTTAACTTAATTCATAATTCAAAAAGGGATTATATTGTAGTCTTTTACTTGTTAATTCCTAGGAAATGCATTAGTCTCATGATTTAATGAAAAATAAATTTTGGTTGTTTATTAACTATGAAAGTCAAATATGCAACGATCAATAGTTACTATTCATAAATTTTATGGCTTAGCCAACAACTTAAGGACTATGGCATGGACTTTACAAAGATACCAATTATATGTGATAATACTGATGCCATTTGCCTTACAAAGAAACCCCTTAAACACTCTAGAACCAAGCACATAGAAATTAAATATAATGTTATTAAAGATAATATGCCCAATAGGGATATTAAGTTAGAATTTCATATACTCAATAACAATTAGCTTCAATTTTCATTAAAACTATAAGTATAGATTTTGCACAACCAGAAGAGAATTGGGCATGATTAATGGAAACATTATGCGGTGAATGTCTTTTTTGGTATGTATAATTGACCTTAATTAGTATTTCCATGATTTTTATGCGCTTTATTATTGTAATTTAAGTTTTAAGGTTGTTTCTCAAGTTATTAAGATATAATGGTCAAAAAATATCTCAATTTGATTGACCAGTATCCTCTATAATTATCAATTTTTTCTTTCCAATAAGGTTGTGATGAGTTTAGTTTTAATATTGGTCAACCATTTAGTCACATTGGTCAATTAATAGTCTTTAATAGTAGACCAATATAGTCTTTACGTTTGTAAAATTTTCTTCCCTTAAACTTATGATGATTTTGGTCGATAATATTATTCAACCAACATTAAGCATTAATTGAACAATATAGTTAAATGGTCGACCAATATATCGTTTCAAAACAAAAATTCATCATTTCTCTCACCTTATCACTATTGCTTCCTCTTTATTTTTCTCTCCTCTCTAAACCAAAATCAATAATCAACTTTCTTTTTCTCTCTCTAGTAACCAACAATCGAGAATCCTCCTTCTAACTCTCTTCTTTTTTCAACTGATCATATTAAGTCCAATCTTTTTTAGTTCTTTATGTGAAGCTCCACGATTCTCTATTGTCTCTCCTCCTTCTCTAGTGGGCCTTAGCCGAATTACTCAACACCATCAATCTCCCCCATATTTATAAGGCTAAGTTTGTTCATCATTCAACCTTAATTCATTCAACATCTCTTAAGATAAACCTTAACTCCTTTAATTTGGAAATTTTCCAAAATAAATCAAATTTTCTCTAAGTTAGTGTTTTATTTTGATTCTTTTAAACATGTTTATACATTCACCCCTTCATCAAACTCCCTTCTTCTCTACCCTTAATCATATTAAATCATCTTTAAAGAATCAAATTTTCTCAGTTCTCTGTGTGAAGCTCCATCATTATTTAGTATCTCTCTTTCTGCTCTGGTAAGCCTTAGGAAAATTCCTTAACACTAGAAAACTCCCTACATCCACAAGGCCAAGATCCATCATCATTCAACCTTAATTCATTCAACATATCTTAGGATAATAACTTATCTAATTTAGGAATTCTTCAAAATTCATCAATTTTTCTCTCAAGTAGTGCTTTATTTGCCTTATGTTTGTTCTTTTAAAAATAATTATAAATTTGATTACACGAAATAGCCTTTATATTGAATTGATTTGGATGTTGGGTGAGATAGGTTTTAAAATTTAGGATTTTTCAATCCTTTGTATACTTTCAGTTAATCTTTCAAATTGATGTTTTATTATAAAATTGAAGGCTCCAACCCTTGATTACGTTTGATTCTCTATAATTCTAATTGAACTTAAGTTTTGATTTTTGACTTAATTAAAACTAGTTTTTTTTTAAATTTCTGTATGTACTCTTTTATAAACTTAATGCTTTATTAATTCAATTAGGAACATTTTTTAGTTATTCATACATTTAATTTTATTGAAACTTATCAATTCATGATCCAATTGAATGGTTTTAGCTAAGCTATTTTCAAATAAAGTAGATCTTGTTAAAATTAGGTATAATTGTGGGTCACTTACATAAAATTAAGACTATTACATATCTTAATTTTGATCTCATAGTTCAATTATACCTTTTCATAACTGAATTTAACATTTTTATCATTTTTCCATAATATACCTTGATTTTGGTTTCTAATAAAATCAACATATTTCGTTACTTATCTTGCATTATACTTTACAGTTGAACATTTTTTGTTATGATTATTAGAGAATTGTAGTCAGTGTATTTGGATTTATAGAAGTGTTTTTCCTACAGATGATCATACACCAATAGTACTTATATCCTCTTAGAACCAATCTTAACTACATATATACCATATTATCATGTGTTCTTCATCTACCTTTATTAAAGAACTAGAGGAAAACATAATCATGTATCTAGGCCACTCCCTCGACGTAAAGCTAACCCCACTCTTTCTAGGATTTGAAGGACTTCAAAAAGATCCTTGACTCCTTCACCTCCTATACCTCCTTTCACTCATGAGGATAAGTATCAACATTCACTGTCCTTAGCTTTTTTATTATAGTTCTTACAACTTGCATGAGAATTGTGTTATCTCACCTTCTGACTTAGCAAGTTTTAGGAACATGGTCTATTCAATTTTTCATTAGTCAAGGATGAGAATCCTTGCTTACCAAAAATTGTCAGGTAAGTATTATAAATGTTCAATTGTTCTACTTTAACTTTCGATCTTATATAATCCATAACAAAAAACATCTCTTTTCTAAAATCCAAGTTGTAAAAGTTCATCTTAGTAGTGACTTTATTAATGAAAAAATTGACATCCCTATTCCTTAATATTATTTTCCCTATGATTGTCTTACCAAATTCCGTACCAATCCTTATAATCTGCCAATAAGGTTCAAAACCATCTCTGAGTTAGATGTTATAGTTGATTTCACTAAAAAAACTAAAGGACGTTTATGGCTTTAAACGTATTCTAAGATTCCACCATCTCTTTATCAAATATAACTTTGTTTCCTCTTGTGACTACCTTACCTTTCAAATTTAAGATGATCTTTGGTTCCTTTTCACTTTCATGTTAGGTAAGAATATCCATCTGGGTGACCTTGTTCTATATAAATGATCCATTTTAATAACATTAAGAAAAAGACACAACATATTCTATATGCTTTCATCCTTAGTCTTATCTTTCAGCATTTTAATATCCATCCTAATAAAGATGAGGTTGATTTTGAACTTTTCTTTGATTTTTATACTCTTAATCATATGAGTTACTAATTGGTTAATGGTTAAATGACTCAGCCACACTAATGGTAATAACTCTAAGCTTAGTAACCTTCAACAAAGCATAAGGCTCTTTTGTATGATATTGATCCCAATAAACCTCCAATGAGTAACGCCAGTGTAGATGATGAGGTTACTACCTCCAAGCCATATCATAGGTCCCCACTTAATGCTTATATAATAACTATTGAGTATAAGCTCACTATGTTGCAAGTAGAACTTGGCTCTTTCTGAGATATCACAATACATAATCTTGATATCATTTGATTGAGTCTTGCTTTCCTCTTGAGGCTAATTGATTTTTAATGTTTCCAAAAACGAGAGAGAAATTTATTGATATTAGATTCGAGGGGAATTATGACTGCTGGAACTCCTCCCCGGGCGGGTCCACGAGCCCGACATCCTGCGTGACATCTGAACCCGTGGCCCACGGGGGAGGAATTCCCCACCAGGGATA
>JANIIA010000003.1:35592757-35611784 GCA_027478495.1 Erythroxylum alaternifolium | reverse complement strand
TAAATTTTTGTGAATTTCAATTACTGGTTCTTATGCTTATGATGTATGTGATGCCATGTGGAGTTTGATAGTTGTTTTACGTAGCACTCCATTATCTTAGGTTATGTGCCGGAATGACGGGGGCGTTCCGATATGTACTCTGGGGTAATGGGGGGTTACACTATACACCATTCACAATCGGGGAGGAGACTTTTAAGGTGGAGGGCATTCTATTCCGAAAGTAAAGAAAATCAGGAACTTGCAATAGAGGGCTAATCTCCAACCAATTATCAAACCAAACCAAGTTTGAGCTCCATTACTGATTTTGTGTTTGATACAAGGGTAAATAAGAGCCCGCAATTTCATCATTTGCTTTAAAACCCACTACAAGTAAATAAGACAATCTGCGACATTTTATTCGTGACATTTGAAAAACGTCGTGAAATGTTTGCATTTTTTGCAACGTTTTAATAAAACGTCACAGATTTGTAATACCTTTCGCGACCGCGATGTTTTATTGAATTAAACGTCGCAAATGACATTTGCCTTTTCTTTAATTAAACATTTTGGTGTTCTCGCGCGTTTCTTCTATGGTGCCTTCTCTGTGTGTTTTGGGCGAATCAGTTAGTAAAGCTCTTGGGGACATTTGAAATTGTACATCGATGGCTTCTAGACATGGGAGACGCCGCTGTGACAACCTTGTACCTTTGGTCAGGTTTTCTTCTTTCTTTCCTTCTTTTGTCATCATTTCAATGCCAACTAACAACAGAAATATCTCTTTATCCTTCTCTCTTTAACCTTTAATCTCTCTTTGTCTCTCCTCTCTCTACTCTGTAGACCCGACGTCGAGTTACCAACGAGCAAAGTCTTACCAAAAATTCACTCAGGTCATGGTGAAATCAATGTCGTCTTCGGTTTTGATTCTCTAAATCGTCGCCAGTGTTGTAGAGTGGGGAAATTGTTGAAGCGAAGGAGAATTCTTATAAAATTCTCTCTCTCTGTCTAAATGATTTTTTGTTTTGTTGTTAATTAATAATTAAGGATTGTAGTTAGATAGAAGCAAACGAAAAGGGGGAAAAAGTACTACTAAAAAATTCTCTCTCTCTTGCTGTCTCTGTCATGGGTTGGTAAGCAAATAATAGCTTCTTCGTAAATGCAAAGCTAAAGAGAGGTTCGAGTTTTGGTCACTTCTGCAAAAATCCTTGGTTCTATCTTCTTGTTTCTTCCTTGATCCTCTCTGGCTTGGTTTAGTTTCATTTCTTTGTCGAATTGTTTGCTTCTTTTATTTCTCTTTCTCTCCCTCAGAAAATTCTGGATATTGTGTGATTCTGGATGGGGGAGAGTGGAATTGGAGATGGAGGTGATGCGTACAGAGTTCTTTTGAGAGGTATGTATGTTTTTCCCAATTGTGTTCCGTTAAGTCTGTTGTAAAAAGTTTGTAACTTTTTAAATTAAATTTTCAGGGATTGTTGTTATGAGAAAAGATGGGATTTTTTGGGGGTTAACATTGGGATTGAGTTCTGAAAATGGGATCGAGTACCTCTGGTAGTGTTGAAAGACATCTTAATGATTACATCTGCTTTAGCAGGAATCATATTTTCTACCTTATATCTCTTGGTGAATGTTTGGTTCTTCGTCTTAGGAGAATTCCATTTTCATACTTGGAGGGCATACATATGAGATTCATGAAAAATTATGGCCGAATGGTCTTCTTTCCCATTAAGCATGATTACTGTATATGCCCTTTTAGAGAGAAATTTCAGTCGAATAACAGATCCTTGTGTGATAATTTTTATTTTCATTTTCCAGAGAGAAAATTTTTTACAAGTTATGGTCTCTGATGTAGTATCAACGTTGCTCCTGCAATTGCTAAAACACTTGGTTATTATTTTACCATTTAATGTAGATTGACATTAACACAAATGGACTTGTTGATTTTTCTGAGCCCTACATGTGCATCAATTGGAAGAGCATGACTCTGAAAAGTGGCAACAACGTTCACAATCTACATTTGATAAATTTGATCTTGATAAAGATGGATAAATTACTCCAGAGGAGCTTAGAATGGTGAGTAGGATCTCTGTCTGTCAAAGATTCGACGACATAGTTCATCCCTTCCTACTTCTATATTTGACCCTTCTACTAGCCAACGAAAGAGTATTACTCATGAGAAATATCTAACTGATGTTTACTTTGCAGCACATTGGCTTAAATGGTTCCATTGATCCACTACTTGAGGAGGCAAACATTGATAAAGATGGTAAAATAAACCTTCAAGAATTCCGCAAACTTTTAAGAACGGCAAGCATTGGTTCACGTAGTCGCCAGAATCCTTGTATTCAACCGGGTTCCTTGATTTAGTTGGAGACTGACTGGAGTTTTGAGAATTGAGACAAATGAGGACGTAACAGAAGTTGGCTTTCTTTTTTTTCCTCTGAAGGACAAACAAGTCTTAAAGCCAGGACATAATTACTGTGGTGATTGCTATCTCAAGCTCCTCTTTCTGAATCTCAAATTGGAGATAGTGACCAGTTGCAGAATTAGTGATTTACTAGTTTCTTTTTTCTCTTTTTCTTTTGTAAAATGGCATCAATAATACAGAACAATTCTCGATTTTTTGTATACATGCTCAATTTACTTCGAGAAATAATAAACCTGGTTTCTCATAGATTTTTATATTAATTAGTATATTATGACATGTTTGTGAATTGCATTTAAATAATAAATTATTTGCACGTATAAAATTCGTGATACATGAATAATTATTAAAATTAATGATATGCTAAAAATTGAAGAATTAAATAAATAAAGTTTATAAATAATATTGAATAGTTATTAAACAAATAAGATTTATAAAAATTTTAATTAAAAAATAATTATTAAATTAAAATTATTTTAAAAATTAAAAAATAATAATTAAAAGACATTCCGCGACGTTTTTTAAAACGTAGTGAAAAGTCCAATCTTTCAGTGACGTTTTTAAAAACGTCGCGGAATATTAGTGTCTTCTATGACGTTTTTCCTAAAACGTCGTAGAAACCTTTTACCTATACCACATTCCACGACGTTTTTTGTGACATTTTTAAAAACGTCGCAGAATGTATTCTGCGACGTTTTTCGACCTTCTACGATATTTTTAAAATATCGTAGAAGGGGTTTTTTTTCTTGTAGTGAATTAGTATCAATTATACTAAAAATGTAATTTCTATTTAGAATAAAATAAATTCTAATAAAATAAGTAGTAGGTTACACGCTATGATAGTTAGATAAGATTACGATTTTAATCATATGTTTGATTACTCTCACTATTTTATTCAAAATAGTAGACCTCATTACTATTATGAAAAGATTCATTTAATCTCTTTAGTGGGCTAGAATCCTATTTAAATTCAGTTGATATTTAATTATTCGACAAACTAACTAAACTTAAATTAGGTAGATAATATCCTTATCAATCACATCCTTATGTAATTCCTAAATTTATTAATGATAACTAGTGTTAAGACATATTTCATATGTTATTATTCCTATCCCTATATCTAAGTTTATATGATCATGGACGACTCATATTAATCAGATAAACGACTCATATTAATCAGATAAATTTAGTTAAGTAAACTCATTAATTTAAGATTAAATATATTTGGGTTAAATGGGACTTGAGTTAATAAGTCTTACAATAAACAAAACTTTAGTTTTATTCTTAGAAGGCAACAATCACATTCTTAATAGGTATTTAATAATTCAACAAGAGATTTAATTTTGAAGGGTCTCATCAAAGACACATTATATATGTAAAATTTCATATATTTAAACATATAACTAAATATGCACCAAAAATATATCAAACATATATATAATATGTATTTTCATGAAAATGAATAAAATGATCAAGCCTTGTTTGATTGTAGTTATTGATCTTTATAATCTAAATCTTTAAGCTTACTTTAAGCTATTATGTTTGTAACATATATAGAAAAAAGAAACATCATAACCTATTAACAAGATACTCATATTGAGTCTCAGCTAGATCGAGGGGATTATCATTACCAACGAAGTTCGCTCCAAGTGTAGTTCAAATGTAGTTAGAACTTGCCTGTAGACTCTTTCAGATAAGAGAATCACAACCCCCTTAGAGTTGGTACCGAAGGCTATTTTTGTAATCCTAGAAGTCGTGTAAGTTGGAAAATTCCTAAGAGTCTCCTCTAAAATCCCTATTCTCCAATTTGGTGGTTGCATATTTGAGGTGAATGATTCTAATATAGTTAGAATTATTCTTAGCCCTTAGATAAAATGCTTAACAACTCCTCAAGTTGGTTCCTATGACCATTTAAAGCCTTGGAAGTCCTCTAAGTGGGAAATTCTTCTAAGATGCTTCTCTATAGCTTATTCGTTAGCTTAGTTCCTTGCTTTTGCTTGTCTCCTCTAGTTTTCAATTTCTCTATAGCCTCTTTTGCTTTATTACTCTTTGCTTAGCATGTTTTTGCATTGTATTAAACCTATGATCCCATTTGGGAAGCATTAACCTTTTTCTTTTTTATTTTTCAAAAAAATCTCTTTGGATCTTAATGAAATTAGATTAAGTTCATTGTTTCTAAATGAATTTAATTACTATTTTAAATAAAAATTTAATTTGATTTAGAATCGTTTTTTATATTCATATTAAAAATCATTTCCAATTATCCTAATTCCTTTAATAAATTTAATTGAAAATAATGTTTAACAAACTACTCTTATTGCTTATTATAATTTAAAAACTCTTTTTTTCAAAATTTTATAAGTAAGACATTCTAATCAAATAAGAAAAATTATTTCTAATTAGAAATCTATTTTTTAATATTAAAGGAAAAATATTTTCAAAATTAAAAATATTTTAAATTTAATTAGAAAGTCATTTACATTGTTTATTTAGATATTAGTTTCTTAATTAATTTAAAAATTATTCCTCAATAAATTAGAAAGCTAATTTCTAAAATTATTAAAACAAAGCTCCATTTTAATTAGTAAATGAAAATATTTTATAAATTTAATCAATGAAAATACCTTTTCTAATTAATCAAGAAACTTATTATTCAAATTAATATAGAAACAATTTCTAAATAAAATAGAGTAATGACCCTTTAAACAAATAATAATCTTAATTTATATTAATTAAATTTAAATAAATAACTTTAATTGAGAAACATATTTCTTAATTACTTAAGAAAATAATGTTCTTAATTATGATAGAGTTTAACTAATTAATTCTAATCTAATTGAAATATAATTAATTCTATATTTAAAAATTTTATTATTTTAATTAAGAATCAAATGTAATCACTAATGTTAAAAATAATTAATTTATTTTAGAATTAAATTAAGAATTAAAACAATTTTAAAATTCAGTTGGCAATAAGTAAGGATAATTTTGTACAGTCATGAGTTACTCAAATCCAAATGTTGGAAGCATTCTTTTTACAAAATTGAGGAAGCATTATCTTTGTACCACCTTCAGATTTCAACAACCCTCCTATCAAACACACCTAGGCTAAGATTACATTATCGCTAAACTAGGATAACCAAAGTTGAATCTCAAAGTAATCTTGTTATAGCCCTATAATAAAGTATCTTTTATGTACAAACAACCCCTTCTTCCATCAAGGGAAGGGAGATTCTAGCTAACTTAAACCTATCCTAGTCGCCACCTTCTCTGGAAGCCACTTATAGCCGCTGCTTGTCATCGCCACCAGCCATCCAGTCGTGCAAGAAGCTACCTTACCTCGCCAGTCATCACATCCATGTCGCAGCCACAGGAGTATTCACCATTTAGGCATTTACCACTGTCATCACTCTTCAATAAACACGCTGCCGTTGGTGTCAAGGAATACTCAAAACTAGTGCTGCATCAAACATTAGCGATGCGTGCGACAATTGTCACCAATGAACACTAGCAGCTTTTGACAATTATTGTCAACATCCCCATCTACTGCTGCCACAACTCATCAGCCTAGAACTTCATATATAATATCTTAAAAACCTCGGCAACTTCCTATTAAGCCACAACATCAAAAATTCAACAGAACCTTTAGGGTTCATCGATTTCTCGCACATCTAGATTTAATTCAACCATCACACTCAAGAAGTTATCTTTTGGGTCCTATTGTTGCTGGATTCAAGTTCTTTAACTCATCACCGCCCGCTGTAGGTGAAGATATTAATAATGATATGATTGACAGACGAAGATAAAGAGAATAAGGGCATCCTTGCACCTCCATTAAAGCACAAGATAGAGAAAGTTGGCCTTATTGTGAATTATTAGTTTTCAAATTTAATTATTAGTTTTCAAATTTAACTACGTAAGCATATAGGAAGAGGCGATACAACATATGCCTATTTATATTAAGATTTGAATCTTTTCATAATTTAGTTGAAATCTAACCTAAATTTTAATTAAATTATAATTGATTTAATTAAGTATCAATTGGGCTCAAATTAGATCAAATATATCTCTGTCTTTATTTATTAAATATTTCATATTTAACTTTTAAAGTTTCTCAAATTTTTTTAAAGTAAAAAAATTCTCAAATTTTACTATAAGTATAACATGATTAAAGTACATTTTCTCTCTTCAACTATTTTGTAAATGTGACTCATTAGGTTATTAAATATGTTGACAATTAAAATAAATTATAACTTTGAATAATATTTAGGATTAGACAAATTAAACTCCTTTAATTCATATTTATCTCTCTCATTAAATAATTTATATGTATAAATTAAGCATGACATTTAGCAATGCATCATGACCATCTAAATATTAGGAATAATAAGATTTTTTTATCAATCTTTTCGTGCATTATTTTTGTATAATTCAATATGTTTATTGTATTATAACATTATGATTAGGCATAAAGTATATAATTAATAACTACATTATTTGAATCTAATAATATTAGTTCTTCACCGTTAGTAATTGATTATATTAATAACATATAAAAACTATTCTCAAAGGTCATTCCACATTGACTAAAATTTTCTCAGACTAATCCTAATTAAGAATAACATAACATTCTTCATAATCACTTTAGAATGATGAATTCTATATCGATCACTTAATTACCTCCATATATTTTACGCTATATTCAATAACTACCAATTGACTATCCTTAACTATGATATGTTATAAATAGTATCAAAACATAACAATCTTTTTATAAGATGTTTTTTGAGATTTTAAAGTCAAATAATCATTTAAACAACCATCATACTAAATATTTCCAAAGACACACAAATAATATTTTAAATAGAATTCTCATATCGAGTTAATTTAGTAAACTTGTTCTTCAACAAGCTTCCATATGTTTGTTGAAACATCTTCATACTTTAACATATTATATTGATTACTTTTTTCATAAGGAAGAAATATAATTTGTGCTAGTATTTGCACTCTATTAATGTCTGACTTTAATAAAATAATGATTAGCAATAATTTAGGGATAATACATAAATATAATATAAATTTCATTATTATGATCTTATTGTAATTTCATTTATAATGTACATTTATTTAATGAAATTTATCTTATTTATCAACTAATTAAACAATTATTCATAAGATAAATAATACTTTTAAATAATTATGTTCCAAATAGTACAACCAATCAATTAAACCGTAGGGCATAAACTTTTTCCCTAACATTTTGATATTGACAATGAAAGATAAAATGATTCATAAAGGTTTTATGTTGGGATCAAATTTATTCTAGTTGTCATTGTATATGATGCAAATAAAAATTGCAGATTCAAAAAATATGGATTATCTCTAATATTATGAGAAAATTCTGTACAATATTTATCATCCTTGTATTCATATTCATCCAAATAAAGTTTGTCAGGTAAGAGCCGCAAACAGTAGAATTGGATTAATTCTTATGTGGAAAAAATAGTAATATTTACATTTGTTCCACTGGTCCAACGAAAGATTGACCGGCTTGTCTGCACAGAAGAGAACACATCCCAGAAGCTGGTGCCACTGCCAACTTCCAAGATTTTCGGCTACAGAGCTTCCAATTCTTCGGAGCCAGAGATGAGGTAAAGGACGGTGAAGTAGAGGACAGTGGGGTAGTTGTGATTATTTAATGAGGAAATTCATAGCAGATGTGAGACGACGATACTGCATCATCAAGGAATCACCACACACCTGGAACAGATCGTTCGTCCTTTGGCCACTCTCCGTCAATCATGAATGTTGACCTTCATTTTCATTATAATTTATACCACATTTCAATGGAGTTGCTTGCTAAAGTGAAATTAGCAAGTTATTATAACAGCTTCTCAGAGTCTAATGTAATGGATGCTGCAGCAAAATGAAAGGTACAGATAGACCCCCAAAAATATGGGTATCTGGACCGAGCTTATCTTATCTCTTTTTTCCTTGACATGAAATATATTACGGTTTCATTCTATATATTACCAAAAATTTCCTGAAAGTTAAAACTAATTGATTGATTTACGTTCCTGACGAAGCTGGTTTGGATGAAATGTTGATATAACTTCCATTTGTCACCATAGACGGGAACTTATAATGTCATGATGAATTACACTGTATTGAACCAAAAGAAAAATGTATGCATTTAATGATCTGACTATGAGCGTTGAGGGTAAAGACATGAAGTGAATGCACAATATTAAAGAAGTTTCTGACTGAGCAGGACTGGAGCTTTAACTTAAAGAATAAAATAGAACCACTGAACTTGCAAGTGGTGGTGAATTGAGTTGTTGTTGTACCACGTTCTCTTGCTTGATCGATAGCCAGATGAACTGGGCCCTGATCTATTTCCAGAATTTTCAAAGACTAAGTGAAATCAGACAACTTAGGAAGAAGATAGTTTCTGTAATGATTTTCTTGTCGCGTTGTGTTAGGGTTTGTGCACTCTAGTTTTTGTAATGATTTTTTTATCGCGTTGTGTTAAGGTTTGTGCTATTTCAATGCGAAAGCAACTTTAAGCAGAAACAGACTTGGTACATCGATATCTAGGCATTGATGTCAACAGGTATGCAGTCACTTTCTTTGCAGTAATAACATATGTTATTTACACCAGCAAAGGATTGCGTCCAGGCAAAAAAGTCAAAACATATTATCCTCAACATATGGTAATAAATGGCACTCATGAGGGTTGGTGAGCATTAAAAAAATCACCCCCCATTGTTCCCTATAAGTAAGCCATTTTATGGGATGGTGATTCAAACTGCCATTTATTACCTCCCTCGCCACTGACATCTATGGTTTGCATGCTACTGATCATGGCAGCTAGAAAATCGCCTTCGGAACTTCTCTTCCTCTTCATCATTGTCTGTTTAAGTCTATGCAGTTGCTGCTCTAGTGTAGCGAAAATCGAAGAACATGGAGCTATTATCAAAGGAATGTTTGTTTTTGGAAGCTCTCTGGTGGACAGTGGCAACAACAACTTCTTGCAGAACTCAGGAGCCAAAGTAGATTATTTTCCATATGGAATGGATTTCCCCTATGGACCCTCTGGCAGATTCACCAATGGCAAGAACGTGATTGACATTCTCGGCGACCAGCTTAAGCTTCCTCTCATTCCCGTCTTTGCTGATCCTTCCACCAAGGGAAGCAAGATTGTCCATGGCGTCAACTATGCTTCAGCTGCTTCTGGAATACTTGATGAAACGGGCTCCATAGCAGTAAGTGACTCATACCCTTTTCTTTATTATTGATTTTTTTGGGTAGAATCAATGTTTTTAAACTGCTACAGAAATATTCCTTTGTTTTCTCTTTTTTGTGGAAGTTTTGACGTGGAAATATGCTGCTTGCACGTACAATTGAATTGATGCAATCCGAGTTTTTATTTTCACGCGTAGGGTCATGTTATTAGCTTAAATCAACAAATCATGAATTTCGAGGAGACTACATTGCCAGAATTAGAAGCCGAAATGCGGCGCAAAAGGAGGGAATTGCTTGGAAATTACTTGTTCGTCGTGGGAACTGGTGGGAACGATTACTCGCTCAACTACTTCCTGAAGCGGACCTCTGCTAATGTCAGTTTGGAAGTCTTCACCGCCAATCTCACCACGTCCTTGTCCATGCAACTCTTGGTACTTGTTACAAATATGCAGCGGTGTTTAACTAATATTCACAAAGCATCTTTTGAAGCCTTGCACGTTCATTAGTCAACTCAATCATCCAAAAATAATATTGGCAACTGCGCCATTACTAACTCTTGTATTGAACTAGAAAAGTTTCAAACGTCAAACTAGGAAGGCCTATTATGTATAATTCAACCTGTGACCTACATGATTGTACGTTTTCAATCCATAATTATCCCACGGCTTAGCAAATATCTATTTTTGAATTGCCCTCAACATTAATTAACAATACAAGCTCTTTTTGGTATATAAATAATATTATTCATGCGTTTGAAAAAGTTTATGAGGAATAAAAAACTAGCATGTTTATTTAAATTATTTTCAACTCTGCTGTATTGTATTCAACATAAATGTATGTTAATGTTTCCACTACTTTAAATGCAGAAGGTGTACAATTTGGGAGCTCGCAAATTCGTGCTGATTTCACTTAACCCGATAGGTTGCAACCCAGTGGCCAGGGCAAACCGGCCGAAGCACAATGGGTGCGTCCAGGGTCTGAACCGGGCGGCTCACCTCTTCAATGCTGGCTTGAAGTTGCTTGTAGATGTTATGAAGCAGCAACATATGCCTCGTTCTGAGCTCGTCTTTGTTAACTCTTACAAGATCATCCGAGATATTATCAGGAATCCTATCAGCGAAGGTAATGAATTTTATCATTGCTAAAACAAGGAATTAATAAACGTTATTTTCCCTAATTGTGAAGTTAAAAGTGTATTCATTTGTATTTACATATTCGCCTGTGATTAAAATATATATATGTTGCTCGTTCTGACCAAGTATAAAAATCCTTCCCCTCTACGAACATTATAAACCTATTGTGCAAAATTCATTAAAAGCTTCACCTTTACCCATCTACAACAATACTCTTTCCAAAAATCCAACATCATTAGATCAGCTCAGTAATGGATGTCCATTTACTCACCATTATCGAAACAAATGAGCACTAACATCTATCAGACACCCAACAAAATGCAGTAAATTTACGCTATATGCATTCTCATACATGGCAGTTGCAGCAAAGTTAAGTTGATCGGGCTTCTTCCAATGTCTTGAGGGGCCAATCATGTTCCACAACAATGTTTTATATCAAAACCAAATCAGACGATCAATAACACCATAATGCATCAAATATACAATTGTGGAGTTTCAACCCAAGTTCATAATTCTATAGTTCCATCAATCGTTTGGGAAACCTAGAAACCTGTTTATCATCTTGGCAACAGGCGTGGCATCACTTGAAGGGTATGGAAGCAGAGATTCCACTTCCAAATTTGCTATTGTTTGATGAAGAGTCTGAGGCCGAGCACAATATAAATACCTCCTCTCAGCTAATTCTTCTGCAAGCTCACTCTGATGATTGTCCATCAAATCTTCATTTACCACTACAATCAAGGGTTTACCAAGTCGCAAAGTCTCAAATATGCTCCCTGAGCCTGCATAAGGTAACGATCTATTTCATTTTACTGCTTTTGACCCATGAGGTGACAGATGCAATCCCTTTATTAGGGTGGTATATCAAGCCATAACTCTGCCTCCCACATTCTTCACCAACGTACAGGCAAGTATAGCCTAACCCACAACTAGGACTAATATTTAGTTGCTATGAGACTAAAGAGGAGAATAATTTATGGAAGTGATACTATTTAACCATGAGCCTACAGTCATAACCATCAATTGCAGACAAAAATTAAGAAGCTGACCTGCGTGACTAATGACAAGAGAAGCTGATCTCAAATGGTCTGCAATGCTTGATGAAAATGAGAAGTATTCAACCGAAAGAGATCCATCTTCTGTGACAGACTGTAGTGGAATGAACCTCAAAACACATATGCAAGAACTATAATTTATTAACCCAAATTCTTAAAAGAACAGTCCTAAAATTCTGAACAAATATATTGTTTGTTACGCTATCGAAATTTTCAACCTTTCAATATTGGGGATACAGCTTACAGTTTTGATAGTTAGATTTGGTCGTGCATCTGAGTAGTTTTAGCCAGAAATTTCTCATAGCTAAGAATTGGACCGTAAAAATTACCACAACCTATCTCTTCCTTTCACTAATTTTGCATAAAGAAATTAAACCCTGCAATTAATGTGCCTAAAAAACTTAATATTTCATCTTCTTGTTTTCACACAACTTTTGTCACGTAGATTGATTTAACTGTCATTTTTCAGATGTTTTCAAGATTATTCAGTAAACTTTCTCATCAAACTCAAGCTCAACTTCATAACCGACATTTAGGTAAAGATTACAGCATGTTAACTCCATGGTATAATCAACGAAAAACAGTAACATTTGCTAACAAGTAAAAAGTTTTCTGGCTTCATAAGTTACCTAGAAATAAACCTTAAAAGAGAATCCAAAAAAAAGATTGAAACCCTACCAAATAAAATTTGTCCCTCCTACACATGTAAATGTGATTTCCTATTTAAATTGGAAAGCTAACTACTGATACTATTTTAACTAGAAAGTAGAAACTCTAAACTACCAATAATACTCTTAACTTGGAACTTTAATATATTAATTTGATAAGGAAGTACTAATTACGATTGCATCATTCCCTCTTTCTTCAGAAGGATTTGACCTTAAATCATCATCTGAATCAAACATTGTCTCCTCCATTTGTTGGCCATCGTATTGTTCATTTTCTTTTTTCAGTTTCAATTCATTATCATAGAACTGCGTGGATAACATCGGCACAAGAGTAACTGACTTGTCTTTCATAAAGGTATACTTAATTCTTGAAGCCAATATGAATGACTTTCCTCGCATCATACGATCACAACTCACAACCTAGCTTGCATAGGCACCACATTGCAAAGAACTTCATTCTTATACTTTTCAATGGAGAAAGCACCTAACTAGTCACCTTGATTTCACTACTCACTACGCCACTACAACTGGTATCCTTGAATGTTTCAACGTGGACAAGTTCAACTTCTCTACAGGTGTTATACTAACTATTAGTACAACTCTCTCCAACAATGATCATGGTAGACACCTTACTGCTTACAAGACATCTTGTTTAGAAGATGTTTTCTCTTTGCAGCCCCATGTTCGCTCAATTCTCTCCTTCTCCTTCTCACTAGTGTTTATCCCTCTACTAGATAATTCCATCAAGTGGAAGCATGGACTTACTTTCTTTGAAGTTGTGTTTCCACCTTTAAATGCATGTGTAACTTGTCCTTTAACTCTACAAAATGATGCAACTCAACAACATTGGTAAGATCTATATTAGGAAAAGGCATTTTTGAATGTCAAGGTTTACATCACAATATATCTCAGATCCTAATGTTTGGGAGTATTAACAAAACCCCAACGCATCGTAAAAACCCTCACATATTCAATCTCAAATTGACGAAATCTTTAAGCCCATCAAGATTCCGTGAATTATTTCCTGATGTGGATTTATATTTGTAGTAGGACCCATAATTACCAACTTGGAGCCCAATTCTAAATGGTGGGTCCCACCAAAAAAAAATAGCCAAAAATTAGAGGCCACTAAGCATTGTTGTCTCTTTCTCACCACGATTCACCATCGTATGCATCTACAAAAATAATATGTCAAGACTTCATCATGTCACACTTGGAGGAACTAGCCCCATGATCAAAGATGGAGTGTTGATTGAAGCAAGTTCTACCATTTTGGGGAATGTGAAGATTGGGAAAGGAGCAAAGATAGGCACAGGATCAACAATGTTGATTAATGTGCCTCCTTAGACAACGAATGTTGGAAACCTGACAAGATTGGCTAGAGGGAAGGAAAAGCCAACAAAGAACAAGGAATGTCTAACAGAGTTCATGGATCATATTTCTTTTATCTCAGAATGATTCGATTATATTTGACTAAATCCATTGAGCTCGAATTTTCTTCCTTATGGTTCATTTGGCTCATATTAGTTAGTAAGTACTGTTACATGTGGCCCTCAATTTTTTTGTTTGCTTTCAGCCAAATTATGGTGTAATACAAGAGGACTATATATTTGGTAGTGCTAGTTTTCTCGTCACTTGTTTCTATCAGTAGTTGACAATAGATTTAAAAATAATAAGTTGTTAACCACAATCAATTAAGATCCTTCTGGGTGTTATTGGTAGTACATTCCATATGCAGGTTTAAAGCCATTTGTCTTACTGTTGGGAAGTTATTCTGATGTAGGACAAATAGAGGAATTATGAACTAGTAGTTAAAAGCACAAAATTAGGAAGTGTGGATGATATTAGGCTGCTGGAATATTAGGTTTCAAGGTTGAATTTTGGCTAGGAATGCAGAATTTTCAGATTTTGTAAATTTGATTGCTGGAATTTTAGGCTTAGCATTTTAGGGTTTAAGATGGTTGGAATATAGGTTTCAGATGGCTAGAATGTAGGTTTAAGAGAGCTGGAATTTGAGTTAGGGTTGATGGAATTTTAGCAAAGAACACAAAGAATGGAAGGTAGGAAACTAGAAATCACTCCTAGGGTCTAAGAATCACTCTTAGAAGAAAGCATCACACTTTCTAATTGAAAACTCTCAAGTTATAGAAGAATTCCAGATTGCATGTTCTTCTTAATGAAAGGCTAAGTACAAATATATAGTGTAAGAATTCCAGATTGCATGTTCTTCTTAATGAAAGGCTAAGTACAAATATATAGTGTTCTTAGAATCCTTATTCTAGTAAGAAAAGGATTTCTAATTTAAATCCTAATATAATAGAAATTCTATAAGTCCTATTCAACTAGGAAAACATATCTAAAATAGAATAATATAATACTAATACTTCCTATCTGATAAGGAATCATAATGCTATCTGAATTTCAGCCCTTATCTTCAATTTCAATTCAATTCTCAATCTTGATCCCACCAAATTAAACCATCTGATTAATTAATCTTTCCTCTTTTATTTCTCTTATAGACTTCAAGTTCTTTTCCATCATATTCACTTGGAGCTACAATGGAGAACTTACTTATGCGATGCTAAAAATAGGTGTCTGCACGCTTGCAGGGCCCACAGCCAAGGAAGTCTAATCCTGCATAGTCATAAAGGTTCCAAGTTTTAATTTGTTTGTTTACTTCACTTGTTACAGAGATCTCTTAAAATCATGTAAAAGTTTTACACTTTTTCCAAATACCAATCATCAAACTACTGGCACCTATGGCTTGTTTGAATCAAACATACTCTTCAATAAGACTAATTTAGTATATGCTAATATAAAAAGAAAATGCAATACAATGTCTCTTTGTCTAGTATCTCTTCAGCGCATAAAACACCATAATATTCTTGCTCACATACTTTCTAGTCACCAACTGACACTGCCTTTATTCCCATCTTTTTTCATATCTTTAAACCCCTATTCCCTTTTTATTAAACCTTGCCAAATCCTAAACTTATGTTCCTATGTGACTCCAAGATCAAATGTGCCTCCACCACTACCAAAGAGAGAATAGCCACGCTAAATAACACAAGTTTGATGATATGAATGGAAACAAGAATGACCTATTACTTGGAAGTACCTCCAATAAGATATAAATGTTGATTTGATAAGTTTGTGAAAGGATTGAAAGATTAAGGAAGGCAACAACGAACCATTATTGTTTGAAAAATAGAGAAGCATAATCAACCAGCCCAATGCGGAAACTTTTGTCTCCATCATTGGTGCTTGTGTTAGTGCTAGAATAGTGAAAGCACATTGATGCAAAAAATAATATTCGATGGCAAAATCGCTCATTCACGTCTAATACATGAATGTGGGACCCACTAGTACCAGCTAGGATATAGTTTAGTACTGATGAGCCTCATCACAAATTAAAAAAAAAAGGACAAGTCAACAGCAAATTGGCAAAAGCCTAAAGCGATTAAGTGTTACATTAGTTTGGGATTAAGTATGTGGTGTTACAAAACATTATGTTTGTTCTTTAACATTTCCAAAGGTTAGAGTTTTTTTACTTTTATTTTGGTGTGAACCTTAAGGTCCAAAAGGTTCTTTTGCCTATCTATATTCAAACTATTTAAACATCATGCAATTGTACCTTCTTTTTACACTTTACCAAATTTGCCATAATCATAGTAATCTTCATCTCCTCGTAATCTCCATCTTTAGCTCTATTCTTGGACCTTGATTCAATCATTGTAACTTTTGATACAAGTCTTTATAGTAGTGATTTAGTACAAATCTCTTTCTCATAAGAGCCTTCATTTTATGTCTCTACAGATCTCTCACAATTCCTCCTCCTATTAGTTACCAATTGATCCCATCAACTAATAGTATAATTGGTGAATTGAACTACATCAAGTTTCATCTTCTCCTCAAAATAATAATGGCAACAATAGGTAACCTTTATCTTCTTCTCTCATTCCAAGTATGCTTTGGGATCATTCCTACCTTAAAGATGAAATCTATTTCTTAATTTTGCCCAAATTTCTAAGGTGTCCCATTCTCTATCCTCTCTTTCATACATCTCTTCACGCCCATATACCCTTCTAGGCTCTTTTGCATGTCTAACTAGTCTCTTTAATGCAAGACTACTCTCATTAGCTCCAAAAATCAAACCAACTTCTTCTCCACACAACTCATCATCCAAATCATCAATCACTTCAATTGGGGGTGTTGGATTGTCTTTCAATATGCTAGGATTGTCTTTCCAAAGTAATTTTCACATCATTATACACCCCACTCATTTGTTTGAATTGACACTACAACATCTGCAAAATAGATAACATATCTTGTTCTTCCTTAAGTATAGAACCTCTCTTCGAAGAAGACATACTGTAAACTTGATTTAGAGTCTTGCTCTAATACAAACTAATGCAGACCCACCTAGAAATGTGCATTAGTGAACTCGCCAATAAAATTGAAACCTTACCAAGAAATGTAAATCAACCAATTTAGATCAACTCTTTGGCTATAAGGAACTAAAAACCAAAACTATAAAGGACTTAGAACACCACAAAGAAAACTCTACTAAGTACCAAGTTAGATCAATAAAGAACAAAATCAAGAAAGTACTCTCATAATTGGATAAAAACTAAATTAGAACTGAAAAAACTCTCTATATCATAAATGAAATTTGCCCACTTTATATAATGTTACATGTGATTTTCTACTTAAATTGGAAAAACTAAGTACTAATACTACTTCAACTAGGAATCCTAAACTACTAATAATACTCTAACTTGGAACTCGAACATACTAATTAGATAACAATTCGAAGTACTAATTATGATCACATCATAATATCTCTTATAAATGGAGTTATATTGTTAATTGAATTAAGGAGGCCACCATAGCCCATATTTGAATAACTTTATGCTCATTATTTTAATTCAACCCACAATGTGACATCTTTAAGGTGAAAGAAGCACGTGCAATAGTTCTGTATGATACATTTTTATATTAGAATATAGTCCAAAATTAACCAGCTCAATTTCAATGATAAAGAGAACATAAACTTACCAAAATCTTGACAATTCAGGATGAAAAACCTCAGTGATGTTATTCATAAAAAGTCCCCAGAGGAATTGCATAAATGCAAGAAAGTTATACAGAGCCCCAAAATTCTTCCATTGTAGTACCAGCACAAATTCCAAATTTTGAGCCATTTTCAAGATAAAAGTTCGTAATACCTCCTATCACCTAACTCAAACCCAACATCATAACCAACTAAATTCAATGATTACAATTGCAGCACCACATGGTATCCAAAGAAAAGATAATGTTTAAACACACTAAAAGATTTTTTGACTTGATTGCTAAGGATATTTTGAGACCCTTCGTACACTGACTCATCTTGTCTACTAACTTATGAGAGTCAACAGAGCACACACACCTAGAAAGTAAGAAATCTATGCTCAGGCTTTGGATTCAACTACACAATGTGATTTTTTATAGCATAAAATGAGATATATATATAAGTACCATAATATCCATGATACACTAGCAAAGGTTGTAAAATATAAAAAATAAAAAGGGCTCAATACTATATAATAAAACTTCTAAATTAATAATTGATAAATTAAAAATTCTCTCTTATATAAGAATTTTATAGTCACAAATTTGAGTTAATAAACTAAGTTAATCTTTGTCTAATTAATACCCATTTTAATTAATACATTTTGTCTGATCCCAATGTTATTAATTTATAGGGGTTCGATTGTACATAACTCTCAAAAGCCCAAAATAAGTAATGGAGTACTCAACTAAAGCGAAAAGTAAGACAAGAACCTTGGTAGGTATGTAAGATCCTCGGCCTATTTGAATGAGGAGATGAGTGTACCCTTTTCTGAACAGCTCCTTTTTAACTTCCCAGGTGTCCACGGCTCTTACAAGATCATCAAACAAAGTCGTTCCTACAGTTACAAACACAGTCCTTCTATCTTTCTTGTCACTATTTTCCATCTTAGAATCACGTATGTTGCGGGCTCAACAATTCAAGAATTTACCTACACACACTTTAAACATAAACAACTTAAAAAATTTTACTAAGCCCCAAACTAATGTACAGGATGCTATAATAAACATCAAGTTCTAACTAAACCAAGAGTGAAACGGGAACATACAAACCTAAAATTCCTAATTATCAAACATATTTTGCATAAAATGAATAAATGACCTCAACACCCTTCTTAGTGTGATTTCATCAAACATTTATAGGACAAGTTTTTGCTTTTTCTTCCTCTTTTTTGAAGAAGTACAAAAATAGGAGAGAAAAGGAAAATTGTAACGCCCCAAAGATTCACTTAGGTAATATGCAACATTCAAATGTAAAAATTTGTGATAGAAACATAAACGAAAGCTAATAGTAAACAAGTGGCATTAACAGACATTCTTGCATGCAGGATAGACCCAAAAAAAAAAAGAAAGAAAGAAAGAAAGCCACAGAGATAAAGATAAGCCTGGAAGGTTTATGTAATAATATTAACATTT
>JANIIA010000003.1:35575446-35588153 GCA_027478495.1 Erythroxylum alaternifolium | reverse complement strand
AAATATTATTATTAGGGTAAGGAGAAATAATATAAAATATTATTAATTATATACAATTTTTGTGGACCGTAATAAATGAGTCTGAAGAAAAAAAGGTTAGGGTTAAAAGAAATAATTGATATTAAGAAAAATAGGACCTGTATTGTTCCTATTTGGAAGTCACTCCCTTAGCTTCTACAATACAATTGAGTTTAGGTCAACGGGGAGTCAGGCATGGGGACGTGTTCCTCCTGTGTTAACCTATAAATGTTCAAAATAAAAAATCATAAACTCTAAATACTTCATGCAAGAAATCAATCAAGATTCAATAATATAAAATCCAAAAAATGACATTAAAAGTAAGCAAAATAAATGACCAATAGCTAAAACAACTAAAAACAATCAAATCTAAGACATGAAAGTAAATAAATGTTAAGTTGCATCCTAATAAGAAAATTCTCTCTAATTACTTTAGAAAGTATTTATTAATTTACTCAATTACTTTCATATGGTTTATATTATATTCAGATATCACCAATTGAGCTACCCTAAATAGGATAGGTCATAAATAGTATCAACATAGAGTGATTCTCATGTGAGATACTTTAATAATCTCAAGTTTAAAGATCAATTATATAATTATCATGGTAAAAAAATCTACAAACAAATAAGTAATCTTCTATTTAAAATTCTTATAATTAGGTCAGTTCAGTAAACTTATTCTCTGAAAAGCACCCATACGTTTATTGAAGTATTTCCATACTTTAATTTATGAGGTTAATTACTTTCTTCGTAAGAAAGAAACATAAAATATGTTAGTTTTACTATTCCATTAATACCTCATTTTGATGAAACTATATCTAGGAATAATTTAGGAATAATACATAAATACAAGTGAACTTCATAATTATGATCTCATCACAATATTCAATTGCACAGTAATTATTCAAGAGATTTTATCTTTAGTATTAAAACATTAAATTTAATTGACAAAATACATAAAGATAAAGAATATCTTTATTAATTAAAATAATAATGTCATAAATAAAATTGTAAGCAACCAATTGGTTGCAAGGGTATAACGAATACTAAAGTGGCAAAAAAATGGATTTACTAATAAAATAAGACAAAGGTCAAAGAACAATTTTGACTCAAACTAAAAGAAAAATTGATTATAAAGAAAATAGAGGGAGAAAGGTCAATTTAATTTAGGAAAAAAGTATGTTGGAAGGTTAAAAAAAATTGTTTAATTATTTACAAAAATAATCAACCAAAACCGAAAATGAATTACATAAAGCAGACTACCATTTCTTTTACTATTGTCTTTATATTTTCATAATGAAAAAAGTTAGATAGACATCATTTTAATAATTTTTTTAGGTTTCCATGTTTAATATTAATTAAATTACTTCTACATACTATAAATCACTTCTTACGGTATAAGGAATATTAATTCTAATAATTATAAAAGACACCAAAATAATAATCAGGTAATTAGGTCCTTTTACAATTGACCATGCGCAAAAGCAGTTACATATTATTTTACACCAAATTTTCTATTCCTACTGGTCTGAACCGTTAACATTGCAAGTCTTGGTTGCCAATGTTTATTTCAGGTAGTTAGCATGTTAGTTTCAATTTTTCTTTACTTCCGTGTTATAGGTACAGTAAATATTAAAACTACAAGTGGAAATTATTATTATTAGCATCATGGACTCAACAGCGTATACACGTTGACTACTCGATATGGTTAGACAGAGATGGGACAAATCACCTTCCTATCTTTGTTTTTACTTTTTATAACATCAATTCATGCAATAAATGAAACCCACCCAAAATGAATAGATGGATACTCATCAAATAAGGTAGGGCAGTGACAGAGTAGAGTAATTGAATCAGATGATTTGAACCTGTAGAGATGTTAACTTTCACCTATACAAACAATTAGTGCGAGGATATAAAGTTCCACCTAATCATTCTTAATTTCTCATTCAAAACCATTTTTATACGCGAATATGAAACTGCAACATATCAAATTCTACCCGCCACGTCTCATCGTATCGAGTTTCTGCTCGTCCAATTTAAGCATAAAACATGAGAACCAGAATTACTTACACTTCAGTGCGATCCTAATAATGAAGAAGATGCCCTCTCCATATTCCCACGTGAAGCTATAGACGAGATGCCTGCGATCTGGAATGAAGATAAAGAGGAAGTCGGAGCTGAAGTTGCAAAAGTCGAAGGAAGGCTATCCTTGCTACTCAGATCGATGCTAATTCCTACAGCAGACGGTCCTGTCACTGCCTTTGGTACTGGCGGTCGCTGAATCTCAGTAACACCCTCTAGCATTTGCACAACTTTTCCCATTGTCGGCCTCTTTGATGGGTCCTCCTGGATGCACCAGAAGCTAACCTGAATTGCCCTCAGCACTTGGTCCATAGCCACAGCATGGTCAGCAAGCCGTTTGTCGACAATTGCATCTATGTTATCCTTCTCATACTGCTCAAAAGCCCACACAGAAAACTTCTTTTGATTAGTTTCTGCTGAGACTTGAAAGTTTCTTCTACCACTCACTATCTCCAATAGTAACATACCATAGCTGTAAACATCTGATTTTGATGTTATGGGAAGATTTGCTAGCCACTCTGGTGCCAAATATCCTCGTGTCCCTCGAACATTCGTCAGGGATAGGTACCGATGGTCCTTCATGAGTTTTGCAAGGCCAAAATCAGATACCTTAGCGCTGTAATTCTCATCCAATAAAATGTTTTCTGGTTTAATATCACAATGAACAATGCAATCACGACATTCCTCGTGAAGATATGTGATTCCTCTAGCAGTTCCTAAGGCGATGTTCAACCGATTCTGCCAATTCAACAACTTGGCTGATTGCTGTTCATCAGTGGAAATAAAACTATCCAGAGAACCATTTTTCATGAATTCATAGACTAAAAGTCGGTGACGCCCTTCAGAACAAAAACCAATCAATCTTACCAAATTCAAATGGTGTGTGCTACTTATAGTTGCAACCTCCATCCTAAATTGTTTCTCACCTTGCTCGATTTTCTCGAGTTGCTTAACTGCAACTACCATATTATTAACAAGAACCCCTTTGTAAACAGCTCCAAATCCTCCTTCTCCAAGTTTCTCTTTAAATCCCTTTGTTGAACGACGAAGCTCCTTGTACGAGAACTGCACTGGTGCACTAGATGCATAGTCAAGAAGAGCATAGTGCTCCCAAGTACCTCCATAGTTAGGACCTTTTCTATTCCACCACCTCCATAAGCCAACTACTAAAACAATTAAAATAAACATACATGCCACAATGATTCCACTGACAGCCCAAATCTTCCTCCAACATTCCTTATCACTTGTTTGCAATGAATCCGAAGGATAAAGCTGCAGTGGTCCACAAACCTTCACATAAGAAGTACTAGGAAGCACTGGACTACGATACCCATAGAAAACATCAGATGTTTTCTGGTAACAATACCCTGATCCATCAGCCAAGGACGACGATGCTATGCAAGAAGCACTAGCTAAACAGTTGGATCTACACGCGGTTATCCCCAAAGTGGTCATCTGATCAGCTTCGAAGGGCAATAACTTAGTGTTCTTCAATTCCAACATCGTCAAGTTACCTGCACAGTAATCCAGCTCAACCTTCCTTTTGCAGCCTTTCTTCTTCTCATTCACATCTACAGGCTCAAAATTCTCAGATGCGCAGCCACAAATCGGATCCGAATCATTATAACTGCAAATTCCCATGTTCCCACAATATCCATATATTTGGCAATTATCAGCCAACGCGGCCCATCCCACAACTGTAGTTCCACTACCTCTTTCAGAACTATACATTCTCAAATTCCCATCAGTATCCAATCTCAAGAACCTCAATACATCACTGCCTTCTCCATACTCGTTACTGTAAGCTACAATCTGTGATCTCGTCGAATTCCCATAAAAAATAGAGAGAATACCGTTAGCCTGCAATTGTAAACTGGGAAAACTGAAGTTTGAAACTGTAGCATCAAAATGTTGATTCCAATAAGTTACACTGTCATTCCAAGTTAGCGTGAGATTAATATAGCTCAGAACGAGAAAAGAGTAAACCCCAGAGGTAAGAGTTTGGTTCACTCTGAGGCTTTGCGACGGAACAATAGTATCGGTTGGGTTGTCGAAAGTGGACCAAATGGAAAAATTACCACGAAAGAGGACAAGGTTTCCTGAGTCATCAAGCTGAGCAGAGTTGACGCCGAGATGAGCAGTGTTGGAGCTCCAGACGGTGACGCCGGAGCCATTGACAAGCTGGAGATTGCCGGAGGATTGGAAGTGGAGGGCTCCTCCGGCATCAACTGAAACAGAGGAATCACCAGCTGTCCAGATGACGACTCCACCACCGAAGTAGGACAGGGCTGCCCTGTAGGAAGAAGAACTCAGAAGGGTAAAGCCGAAAACGAAGATGTTGTTCGGAGAAGTCCATGTCTGGTTGGGATTCGAAGCGTAGAGTGATGAACCAGGTGAAATGTTGGATGCAAAGATAGCGTTGATGATGAAGCAAGAAAACCAGAAACAGAAGAAGAGAAGAGAGTGGCAGCTCATTTCTATGGGTTCCTCTGCAAGTTACTTACGTTGCAGGGTCCTTTGGACCGGTGGTTCTATGGGGATAAATAGAAGTCGAAGCCGTCAATTTTGGGATCAAATAATCTTAACTATTAGGCAGTACAGCTGGCTTTGGTACGATCTCATTCTTATATTTTTTGAGTCCAATGTGACGAGATCATATGAAATAAAATTAGTGGGCGTGTGCTCTACGGTGACAGCCGATTTTTGAGGGCATACTCGGGTCTCCTTCTCGCATGGAACTTTGGTTATCACCGAGTAGTGCTTGAGATGGATTTTTTGGAGGTTATTAACATACTCTCTTCGTCTGTTTTGCAGGTTCTGGAAGATCCTTCCTTGGGCCGGGATTTGCGAGATCTTCAAAACCAAAATTGGGACATCCAAATTCAGCATATCTTTCGGGAAGGAAATTGATGTGCTGATTTGTTGGCTCACTTAGCTTTGAAGTCAGGCCCTAGCTTTCATGAGCTCCGAGAAATCTCGATGCAATGCCTTGCGCTCTTTTGTCAGGATATACAAGGCGTCCCTTTTTGTAGGCGTGTGTAATTTTGTTGTTTGTCTTTCTTTAGTATGTAAAAAAAAAAGTACAAAATAGTGGGCGTAAAGAATTTCTTTCCGTCAATTTTGCCTAAATTTTATATGATTGATAAATTTTCAAATTTTAGAATTTACAAATAAAAATTTAACATTTAAAAAATTTATATGTAACCTTAAAATAATAAAAATTTAAATATTAAATTAATTTTCTGTAACCTCCACCTAATCATATTTAATAATGTGACATTATAAGACTTTCTTTCTTAAAATAAAATATAAAAATTAATTAATTTTTTACTTTAATACCCACCTTATTTAATTAGCCTAATTTCTTAAAATAAAAATAACTTGCTTTGCGAATGAAGTTTGACAAGTAAATCTAAATCTTATCCGGTCTGCGGAAATAAAAAACAAGAACAATCACAAGAAAAACATGAGAAGAGGCAACAAGCAATGTTTGTTTCCAAAAGAAATGGTATCTGATATTAGTATTAGTCTATAACTTGGACTTTATTATTGTCAACTATTATTATTCTTCAATAACTATAATATTTAGTCATTATTATGTTCAACGTTTCTTTCTCTTATAGCCAACGTTCACTTTGTTTCTCTTATATATAAGAGTCATGCGTTTGCTTAGGATAGGATTATTGCAAAAGACTGCTATCTTTCTATTTTTTTCACGCATCTTTATTTGCTTCATCCAACTCAAGCATTTTTCTGTGCGTACAAACACTTTACACGTGTCTTTTGTCTTACGCATAAGTTCAACATTTACCTATCTTTCTTTAATTTCGGAGATAGTTCCTACTCTATCCTTTGGAGTACACCAAAATTGCTGAAAAAGATGTTAACCCTGAGATCAGATCTCATTGTCCTGTTGTATCGTAGAGGGGAAATTTCCGACTTAGGTCAGTAATTTTCACGACACCTTGTTTTCAGATAAGTTGTTTCAATTTAATTATTATTGCTATTTTCGTTAACAATCTAAGTCGGAAATTTATTTGTTGCGTTACTATTGCTGTCAAAATTTGTGTTATTCTAATTGCTACTGGTTGTCAGAAATTTCTGCATTTTGCTTTTGCTTTTGTGTATTTAATTTCGATATAAGTTAGAATTATGTCGTCTGCGAATGAGATAAACGTAGGTTCTACCTCTTTCACTATGGCCCCGAAAATTACACCCGACTTTACTATATTAGAGCCTTTAGATGGAAGAAACTTTAAAAGATAGTTTGAGAAAATTCTTTTTTTACTTTTAGCAATACGAAAATCGATTATGTACTGTTTCAAGAGATTCTTACTGATAATACCGACTCTAAGACTACTAAGGATAACCGTACCGTTAGGGGAGTGTTACTCGACTATATGATCAATCCTCTGTTTGATATCTACTGCAAGCACAAAACTGCTAAAAAAATTTGGGATGCTTTAGAAGTGAAAAATAGGACAGATGATGCCGGTACTAAGAAATATGTAGTTGCTAGGTGGTTAAAATTTACCTTTATTGATGATAGGCCTATTATGGACCAATTACATGAGTATGAAAATCTAGTTGTTGAAATCCTTGCTGAGGGTATGAACATTTGTGAGTTATTTTAAGCTAATGCCCTTATTGAGAAACTACCTGTCTCATGGAATGAGTATAAAAATCAGTTGAGGCATAAGAAGAAAGACATGAAGCTTCAGGAGTTGATAGGACATATAAAGATTGAGGATATCGATCGTGCATAAGATAAGACCAAAATACTCGCCATTGTCCTTACTGTTAAGGCTCATGTGGTAGAACATAGAAATGTTAATAACTTCAAGAAGAATGGTGGACAAAACAAGTCTTTCAATAACAAGCAGGTTCAGTTTAAGCTAAAAAGGATTGATGGTGACTGTTGGTGGTGCCACAAGCTAGGCCATCTTACTGCCAATTTTCAAGTTATAATCAATAATGAGAAGAAAGGCCAAGGACAGAAACAACAACAGTTCGAGAAAGGAAACCAAATGGGTACCAACGGGGTAACCAGAAGAGCTTTAGTAAGCCTCAAGATAATATGGTTGAAGTTGGTAATGACGAGGAGGTCATTGTTGCTATAGTATCCGAAGTCAACCTTGTTGGAAATTTGGTCGAGTGGATAGTTGACACAGGAGCTACACGCTACATCTGCACCAGCACGGACCTATTCAAGGAGTTGAATGATGCTGCTGATGGTGAATTCGTATACATGGGCAACTCCAGCAAAGTTCTTGTCCAAGGAGTTAGGAAGGTCACTCTCAAACTCACTTTTGGAAAAGTGCTGACGTTAGAAAATGTTTTATTTGTTCATGATGTAAGTAGAAACTTGATCTTTGGTTCATTACTAAACAAAGCCAGAGTTAAGCTGACCTTTGATTCTGATAAGCTAGTTTTGACTAAGAATGAGAACTTTGTTAGAAAAGGGTTTTGTAATGGTGGTTTCTTTGTACTTGACATTGAAATAAATGCATCTACTTCTTCTGTTTATATTGTTGAGTCTTTAGACTTATAGCACTCTGGACTTGGGTATGTAAATATGAGGTTAATTAAGAGGATGCAAAGCTTAAACTTTTTACCTAACCATATTACTAATGAAATGGAAAAATATCAAATCTGCGTTGAGGCTAAATTCTTTAAGAAACCTTTTAAGTCAGTGACCGAGAGAGAGTCACAAGTATTGGACTTAGTTTACACAAACTTGGATTTTAAGAATTGTATGAGTAAAGGAGACATGAGATATTATCTTACCTTTGTAGATGATTGATCTAGATATACTAATTAAAAAATAAAAGTGATGCAGAGGAAATGTTTATGAAATACAAAGCTGAGGTTGAAAACCAATTAGAAAGGAAAATTAAGAGATAATAGTTTGATCAAGTTGGTGAGTATAGTACTGATTTCCTTGCTGATTATTGTGTAAAAGTTGAGATTATTTATGAGCTTACAGCCCCTTATACACCTGAACAAAATGGAATAGCCGAAAGGAAAAACCGAACACTTAAGGATACGATGAATGCAATGTTGATTTCTTTCGGTTTACTTGATTTTATGTAGGAGGAAGTTATTCTTTCAGCTTGTTATGTTTTAAATAGAGTCATTCATAAGAAACTAGATTAAACCCCTTATGAAATTTGGAAACATTATCTACCTAACTTGCATTTTTTGAAAGTGTGGGGGTGTCTTGCTAAGATTGCTCTACCTGAATATAAACGGAAGAAAATTGGACCTAAGATTGTCGATTCAATTTTTATGAGATATGCCTCTAACAGTGCTACCTATAGATTTATGATTAAAAAAGAGGGATCTAATACTTATGTACCAATTACAAAGTCAAGAGATGTAGTGTTTTTTGAGGATATATTTCCTATAAAAGTGAGTGTTCAAGTTCTTAGAGAATTTATCCCTAGTTCTTCTACCAATGATGACATAGAGGAAGAGGAAATTGTTAAACTAAGAAGG
This sequence comes from Erythroxylum alaternifolium, assembly GCA_027478495.1. NCBI lineage: Eukaryota > Viridiplantae > Streptophyta > Magnoliopsida > Malpighiales > Erythroxylaceae > Erythroxylum > Erythroxylum alaternifolium. Next base: position 35,579,549 of record JANIIA010000003.1, on the reverse strand, counting down.
AGCAAAAGAGCTAGAATACCTACTGGTTTTGATTCTGACTTTATTACTTCCTTTGTGGTGACAAAACCTAAGGAGATAAATGATGTTTTTTCGGTGACTTATATTATTGAGCAAGATTCTAAAACTTATGAGAAAGCAATGAGATCTGTGGATGCTACATTTTGGAAGGAAGCCATAAATAGTGAGTTAGAGTCAATCATGTCTAATAAAACTTGGTTTTAGTTGATCTATCTTAAGGGTGTAAGCCTTTGGAGTGTAAGTGAGTTTTCAAAAAGAAATTGAGACCTGAAGGAACTATTAAGAGGTTTAAGGCAAGACTTGTGATTAAAGACTTTAAACAAAAAGAAAGATTGGACCTTTTTGACCCGTACTCTCCTGTTACTAAAATAGCATCTATAAGGATGTTGTTTGCTATTGCCTCAGTATTTAAACACCATATGCACCAAATAGATGTTAAAACAGCTTTCTTGAATGGTGATCTAGATGAGGAAATTTATATGGTCTAGCCTAAGGGGTTTAGAGTGCCTAGTCAAGAACAAAAAGTGTGTAAGTTAGTTAAGTCTTTGTATGGACTTAAACAAGCTCCCAAATAGTGGCATGAGAAATTTGAAAGTGAGATTTTCAAACATGGTTTCATCTTTTGTGATGCTGATTCTTGTATTTACTTGAAATCTTATATCAATGGTTGTATAATCATAACTCTTTATGTGGATGATATGCTTATTTTTGGTACTAATTTATCTGTCATTAATACTACTAAGAGTTTGCTAAAGTCTTCTTTTAATATGAAAGATCTTAGATCTGTGAACTTTATTTTGGGAATCAAAGTTGATAAGACTGACTCTGGTTTTAGGTTGAATCAAACTCATTTTGTTGAGAAAACTTTAAAGAAGTTTGATTACTATGATGTTGATTCAGTCAAGACTCCTTATGATGCTAGTGTTGCTTTAAAGAAAAATCTTGGTGACATTGTAAACCAACTTGAGTATGCTAAAATTCTTGGTAGTATAATGTTTTTGATGAACTAATCTAATCCTGATATTGCATACTGTGTGAGTAGATTTATTAGGTACACTCATAATCCTAGTCAAGAGCATCAAAATGCATTAATTAGTTTGTCGAGGTATTTGAAAGGTACTATGCATTAAGGATTATCTTTTGGTGGTCATCTTCCTGTACTAGAGGGGTATTCTGATGCTAATTGGGCTACGAAGAGTGATGACATATACTCTACTAATGGTTATATTTTTACCTTGACAGAAGCTGCAGTGTCTTGGAAATCATCCAAGCAAACATGTATTACGAGATTAACAAAGGAGGTTGAGTTTATGGCTTTGGAGTTGGTAGGATGGGAAGCTGAGTGGCTAAGGAATCTCTTAGCTGATATCCCATTTGGGAAAAAATCAATTCCTTCTGTGTTTCTTCATTGTGACTCGCAGGCTACCATTGATATTGTTCACCTGCTTTCTCCTAAATTGTTACAGTTTGTTTCTCAAGTTTTGGATTAAGTGGGGGATTGTTGGTATTGGTCCATAACTTGGACCCTACCATTGTCAACTATTATTATTCTTTAATAGCTATAATATTTAGCCATTATTATGCTCCAACGTTTCTTTGTCCTATAGCCAACGTTCACTTTGTTTCTTTTATATATAAAAGTCATGCATTTGCTTAAGATAGGACTACTGCAAAAGGCTGCTCATCTTTCTAATTTTTTCATGCATCCTTACTTGCTCCATCTAACTCAAATATTTTCCTCTACATACAAACACCTTACACATGTCTTTTGTCTTACGTATAAATTCAATATTTATCTGTCTTTCTTTAATTTCGAAGATAGTTCTCACTCCACTTTTTGGAGTGCACCGAAGTCGATGGAAAAGACGTTAACCCTTAGGTCAGATCCCATTGTCATGTTGCACTGCAGAGGGAAAATTTTCGACTTAGGGCAGTGATTTTCACGACATCTTGTTTTCAGAAAAGCTGTTTCAATATAATTATTATTGCTATTTTCGCTAACATCTGACTAACCAATTTGTTTCGACAATGATCCAAGTCCCGTCGAAAGTTCATCGTCAAAATAGTTGCAGCTTATAGTAAAGCTCAACAAATTAACATTGTTGGAGAAATGTTAATTGGGATTTCACTAGCCAACGCGTTTTAGCTGAAATCCAGCTCTCGCAGCCTAAGTTGTTATTCTTAAGGTTTTTAATCCTGAGAAAACTCAAGTTCCTAGCATAGGGGGGATACTCTATCAACTAGTTGGCCGTCACGTAGGTTGAACTTCTCGAATCTCTGATGTCTAACTTCGCATATTATATCTGACCACTTGCAGAAATGGGAGGATTTATTTCGAGAGCTTAGTTTTCTAAAAGAGTCGTTTGTAATTTGTGCCTTGAAAGCTAGTAATGTCTATTCGTTTCATTTCCAGCAAGGAAAGTAAAGGAAAGGAAAGAGAGAGTCGAACCAATCGTGAACACCCATCGAACACCATTATGTAGAAATAGAATGCCTCCATTGGACTGATCCTTAGTAATGAGGAGAGTTTGATATATCTGTTATACAAAATCAAATAAAAAATCACGGATTATTATTGTTAGTAATGTAATTATTTAAAATCAAGTTTAAAATTTAAAAGGTTAAATGTATAAAATTGGAAGTTAAAAAATTTAAAATATTATTAAAAGAGATTGTCCTTTTTTATAAAAAATTTTAAAGTTTAATTAAAAAGATTATTAATTAGAAATTTATTTATTTTATATAATTTATTAATTTATAAAAATTAACTAATTAATTAATAAACTTATCAAATTTTAACGAAAGTTATTAAAATAAATTGAATCAAAATATTAAAAATGAATAAAACTTTAATATTTTGCGGTTAAACTAGTGAAATATTCATTAGTGAAGTAAACAAAAAACTGCTTAAATCTATGTACTCTGAGATTCTATGGATAAACCAAAGTTTGGTAACAAAAGCTTTTAATCTTAACGGAAAGGAAACTGGTGCACCATTGTTGTATTTCTCCGAGTTCACCTGCAAATATTGGAGTAAAATAAGATGAGCCCATTTTTTAATGGAATAAAAATATGGACTATCTGACTGGTTCTCCTTTGTCTAACCCTGCCTAATATCGTCTCTCGGTTGGTCGTTTATTATATCTGACAATCACATGTCCAAGTCCAACGTTTGCTATGCTCTTTTAAGTTTTTATCTCAGTTTATGAAAAATCCAAGACAACCACATTTAGATGCTACTATAGTATGTATCTGGTTCTTTATATCAAAAAATTCCCAGCGTAAGGGATATTTATGCGGATTTTGACGGGCACTTGTCCCACAACTATAAGGTATGACATCTTCTATGGCAACTCACCAATATGTTAGAATTCAAAGAAACAAAGTTTTTGTTTCATATTCCTCCGTTGAATCCGCATATCGCGCTACGACCATTAATTTGGTTGTGTTCTTTGCTCTCAGACTTGGAGAATATAGAACAACATGTTTTCACTTGCAAGTATGCATGATTACTTGTTTCTGAGTACATATCACATTGCTTCTTCTTCTTCTTCTTCTTCTTCTTCTTCTTCTTCTTCTTTTCATCTAGAAAAGTGTACTTTTCAATTAACTTGACTTTTATATAAGCACAAGAAACTTCTTTTAAAGAAAAACATGTATCCATCTTCCTTCTATTATACCAAAACATTGCTTTCACCATCTTCAGTCTTCCTTAACAGAACATGAACCACGTTAAACAACTTTTGTTGTTCTTTTCCTTTTCCCTCTTTTTATATCTTTTCTTATTGAGCTCTAGTTTCTTTTTGTTTACTACCTTAAACAAATTCTATTATGATCGTCGTTTGCTCATTAATGTCCTCACCTCATAATTCCTCCCTTTATTAGTGACATTTCTCAAGTAGTTAATTATTTAATGTGTTCTCAAGTCCAAAAATCTCTTCTTAGTTCTTGGAACTATCTAACCTGACTAATATCAACTTTTCTCCTTTTTTTCTTCATTCAAATTGCCGTCATGTATATTCAGTGGACCAACACAAATTGGTAAAAGTTAAGCAGCGGGTCGAAGATAAGTCGTAATTTGGGAA
>JANIIA010000003.1:35557056-35574297 GCA_027478495.1 Erythroxylum alaternifolium | reverse complement strand
AGTCAATTCACTCCACTCACTTCCTCAAATCAAATGCCTACATCGATATTTGGCAAGAATCCTTCAAAAGTCAAAGTCTTCCATTTCACATACTCACCTCCGTTTTGCAAATTACAACCCTTGTTTGCTCCTTTTGTCTTTCTATTAACAGCCCACGCACACACACGGAAAACACATAGGGGAAAAATGACAATTCAATCATTATTTCTTCTTCTCTTGTACCTTTTCGCTTTTTCCGACGCACAAATATCGCCCGGTTCTTCTCTTTCTGCTTCCGACCTTAACCAGAATTGGACTTCACCCAACAAAACCTTCTCCGTCGCCTTTTACCAGGTGGGTCCCTCCTCTTTCCTCGCCGGAATCCTTTACGCCGGTGGGATTCCCATTTGGACTGCGGGAGGACCCTCTGTCACGGTTGACTCTGGTGCTTCTTTTCGCTTTGCTCCTAACGGCACTCTTCAACTCGTCAACGGTTCTGGCACCGTCTTATGGGACTCCAAAACCGCAAATCTCGGTGTCACCTCCGCTGCTCTTAATGACTACGGTAATTTCGTTCTAAGCAATGCCACTGCTGCGATATGGTCCACTTTTGCTAACCCCACTGATACTATCGTACCAAATCAGAATTTCACTGTAAATCAGGTTTTGACTTCTGGAAATTACTCCTTTCATTTTCTTAGATCTGGAAATCTCACTCTTAGATGGAATAATAGCATAGTTTACTGGAATCAGGGGTTGAATTCGACTGCAGCTTCGAATTTGACTTCCCCAACTTTAGGACTTCAGTCTATTGGAATATTATCTATTTCTGATGCTACTTTATCTAGTGCTTATATTGTGGCTTATAGTAATGACTATGCTGAAGGGAGTGATATCCTGAGGTTTCTGAAGTTGGATGATGATGGTAATTTGAGGATTTATAGTTCTGTTCTAAGTAGTCGGACTAAAACTATGAGATGGGCTGCCTTGACTGATCAGTGTTTGGTTTTTGGGTATTGTGGGAACATGGGGATTTGTAGTTATAATGAGACGAATGCAAATCCAGTTTGTGGGTGCCCGTCACAGAATTTTGATCCTGTTGATGTGAATGATGGCAGAAAGGGGTGTAAAAGGAAGGTGGAGATTGATAATTGTACTGGGAGTGCTACTATGTTGCAGTTGGAACATTCCATGTTCTTAACTTATCAGCCTGAGCTGTCTTCTCAGGTTTTCTTTGTGGGCATATCAGCTTGTCGATTGAATTGTCTTGTAAGTGGTTCTTGTGCTGCTTCTACTTCTTTGTCGGATGGAACTGGCTTGTGTTACCTGAAAACACAGGATTTTTTTAGCGGATACCAAAGTCCATCAGTTCCCAGTACGTCATTTGTGAAGGTTTGTGCACCTGCTCTACCCAACTCATCACCTGATATGCAGAATGTCCGGAAAAGTAAAGATTGGAGTCTGCGTGTTTGGGTTGTTTGTGTTGTAGTGGTGGTTACCCTTGTTAGTTTGCTTGCGGTTGAGAGTGGTTTATGGTGGTGGTGTTGCAGAAACAGTCCAAAGTTTGGGAGTTTGTCAGCTCAGTATGCTCTTCTTGAGTATGCCTCTGGTGCACCTGTACAGTTCTCGTATAAAGAACTGCAGCGTTCAACGAAAAGGTTCAAGGAGAAGCTTGGAGCAGGGGGATTTGGAGCTGTTTACAAAGGTGTTCTTGCCAATAGAACAGTAGTTGCAGTAAAGCAACTGCAAGGAATTGAACAGGGTGAAAAGCAGTTCAGGATGGAGGTTGCAACTATCAGTAGTACACACCATTTGAATTTGGTCAGATTAATTGGTTTCTGTTCTGAGGGGCGACATAGGCTTTTGGTTTATGAGTTCATGAAAAATGGCTCTCTTGACAATTTCCTATTCACTGAAGGGCACCAGACAGAGAAATTGTTGGATTGGGCGTCAAGGTTTACCATTGCCCTTGGAACTGCTAGAGGAATCACTTATCTTCATGAAGAATGTCGAGACTGCATTGTTCACTGTGATATCAAACCAGAAAACATCCTCTTGGATGAGAATTTCACTGCTAAGGTGTCTGATTTCGGTCTAGCAAAGCTTATAAATCCCAAGGACCATAGATACAGAACCCTGACAAGTGTTAGAGGGACAAGAGGTTATTTGCCACCGGAATGGCTTGCAAATCTTCCAATAACTTCAAAATCTGATGTTTACAGCTATGGCATGGTTTTGTTGGAGATAGTTAGTGGGAAAAGGAATTTTGAAGTCTCAGAAGAAACGAACAGGAAAAAGTTCTCCATCTGGGCATATGAAGAATTTGAGAAGGGAAATTCTATGTCGATTCTTGACAAAACTCTTAGTTGTAATGATTTGGACACGGATCAAGTGATAAGGGCAATTAAGGTGAGCTTCTGGTGCATTCAGGAGCAACCCTCTCAAAGACCGACAATGGGAAAAGTGGTTCAGATGCTAGAGGGAGTTACAGAGATCGAGAGACCACCGGCACCTACAGCACTAATTGAAGGTTCCGCAATTGGAACACGCGTCAACTTGAGCAGCAATATTTCAACTTTTATAGCTTCGCCTTCGGCTCCAACTCCGTCGTCGACTTCATCTTTGCAAGCCATGGGAGTTTCACCTTTAGCTTCAGATAGGAATACTATGACAGCATCTTCATCACTTTTGCATTCAGATTACAGCTGAAGGTCATTTCCACGCCAAAATACTTCGTCCAGCCTAAGGAAAACTTGAAGCTTAAGGTTTTTTAAAAGGTTTTTTTAATATCCATATCATGTACAAATCATTTTCATCAGCAAAATGCAATCCAATAAGGTTGTCTACATTAGATTAAAATGTTCTCAATGATGGCCCTGCTCGACAGCGGTTATCGAGAACTCAACGAATTGGAAGTGCAGTCTATTTCCAATATTTGCACTTTTACCGTGTATAAGAATCAATTAAAATAATGTATTGTCTAAATAAATAAACTAATTTTAAATTTTAAAATAGATATTATAATATCATGTGATCATTGAGATGACTTAGTATGTCAAGTAAATAACACTTTGTAATCGGGCATACTGAAAAAGATCTCAACCTTTCTATCATCTTCCCCGATAAGTCTTGTTGCTTTAACCAACTCTATTGATGAAAGTCCTGCAACTTTTTTCAATACATCAAATATTTAGGTTCTTTTCTTACTTATATCTACAAAAGGAGCAAATGTTTTTTTTCATATGTTTTAAAGATGAAGCAGGTGCATGTTCGGATTCAACCAAGCTTTTTATATTGTTTGATAGCTTCAAAAGTTCTGTTTTAAGTGGATCTATGCTCTTCTTGCACTTTCTTTTTTGAGGTTCAAATGGTGATGTTGAATTGTTTTGAGTCACCCATTCTTCATCATTTCCAATATTTGACTGTGCATTATTCACATTATTGCATCTTTCAATATTGTTGTCGTTTCCTTCTATACTTTCTTCACTAGGACCTCAAGCCCTTTATAGCTCTATCTTTTGCATAAATTTTAGCTAGCCGATCAAAATAGACAAATGGTTTCATGTATAAAGTTGATCCTCCTTCACTACTCTAGAAGTCCAAGTTTCTATTACGAAGCAAAGATCAAGAGTATATATCTACATGGTAGAGATAAAAACACTTCCTATTTCCATAAGTCCTTGCTTGCTAAAAGAAACTTGAGTAGATGGGGCAATAGAATCATTATAAGAAGAGCTACATGCTACCGCTTTCCATTATATCTCTAGAGCTCTTAGAATTGTTGATCATATAAGTTCCTCAAAGTCCCCATTGAATTCATTTATTTATGAACAAATCTTCAATAAATGTGTAGTCTATTTGGAAACTCCTTTTACCCTAACACATTTGAGAATCTAGTGTTTAGTTAAAAACCTAACAAAGAACCTAAACTTGATGACCTTAATGGACTATTCTTTCAAAAGTCTTGGAATCAGATAAATGTTTTGGTTATATATGTATTTCTAAGTTTCTTCAATACAGGTCACTTATTAAAAGAACTCAATAAGACCTTTATCAGCCTTATACTCAAAATCTCCAATCTTGTCTCACTAAGGACTTTAGGCCAATCTCATTTCCAACTTCATTTATAAGGTGTTTACCAAAAGATTGAAGAATGCAATCAAACTTGTGAATAATTAATCATACACAGTTCATATTCAAGAGAGATACATAAGTGATAAAATACTATTGGTTCATATATTTTTTAAGAACTAGGAAAGGAAAAATTCTTCAAAGAGTTGTGCAATTAAGGTGAATCTAGATCCTTATTTACACTTTACAAGCTTATGGTTTTCAAGATATGTTGATTGGATACATTAATGTATCTCTACTATGTCTTATCTCCTTTTAATAAATGACTCTTCTACTAAACTAATAAAAAGTGCCAAGGTTATTAGGCAAGATGATCATTTATCCCCTCGTCTCTTTTTCCTTTGTATAGAAGTTATTTTTAGACTAATAAAATATTTTATCAATTTAGAAACAAAGTTCAAGTTTCACAATAAATGCAAGAAGTTGGGTATTCACAATTGAGCCCTTGCTAATGACTTCTTAATCTTTACTAAAGCTGACCCATATTTAGTTAAGGCACTAATGAATTCCTTGGAGACATTTAAAATCATCTTAGGTTTGTCTATAAACCAAAAAAGAAAAACTTCTTATTTATTTTCTTATTTATTGCTCATCTGACAAATTGGCTCTCCTCCCTTACTAATCTAAAAGAAAAGGATCTCTCATTTACTTTCTTGGGCATTCCAATCTCACATAAGAAGCCTTTATTAGCTGAATTTCTTCCTCTAATTACAAAGGTGAGGAGAAGAATAGATAATTGGTGTAACAAGGCATTATCATTTATAGGAAGAGTTCAATTAACTAATGCTTTTTTGAATTTTTTAAGCATTCACTGGGTTGCCTATATTGCACTTCCATATTCTATAATAAATATCATAGAGAATGTTTTTGAGGAACTTCATATGTGTAAACAATTCTTACTCCTCCTACATAACTAAAGTATCTAGGCAAATTGAGGAACTTCATATGTGTAAGCAATTCTAACTCCTCCTACACAACTAAAGTATCCAGGCAAACAGTTTGTCCATAGGGAAGGAGGAGGGTTTGGGAGTCATTCTTTTGAAGCTAAGTAATAGAGTCCTCTTAATCAAAAGGATATGGAGATTGTTAAGTGATAAGGAATCCTTATGGGTTATGCAGATGCATTCTTACCATTTGAATTAAAAGGATTTCTAAACTTGTGAACCTAAACAAGTCGCTTCATGGGTAATGATTCATTTGTTGAGATTAAGAGCTCAAGTGAGGGATTGGTTCAAAATCAAATTATATGATAGATCAACCACTAATTTTTAGATTGATTTATAGAGTTACTTGGGACCAACAATGGAGAAAGAAAGGTTTTATCATCTAATAAAACAAATTCCAATACATGCTATAGTCAAACAAGTGATTATAGGTAATATTTTTAATATTGATCAGTAGATTATAGATAGCTTGTCAATGTTGTTACAAAGGAAACTGAGAGCCTCTTCATCAAATGACTGCACTATATGGGCCAAAAACTCCATTAGGATATTCAATAACATATCTTGTATAGACTCCTTGAGGGGTAGAAATCAAATAGTTCTTTGGTTCAACTTGTGTGGTTCTCCTAAGCTATTCCAAAAATAATTTTTATCTTATAGTTGGCAATCCATGGGAGTCTATCAACCATAGATAGATTAACTGGTTCCACCTCCTCCGCATATTTTACTTTGTATAACTCCTTAACTGATACACATGTTTATCTATTCTTTAATTGTGAATACACAAGATAACTATAAAGGAGATTTCTTAATCTATTCTCCTTGACATATTCATCCTCAACTTGGATTAGGATAGTTGAATGGACCTTACAAAGGGGGGTGACTATAAACAATAGGCCTTATTTTAGCTTTTGTTTGCAAGGCCAGTTTATGAAATTTAGAAGGAAAACAACTTATTAATATTTTAAGCATCAAACAAAACAACAAGACATACTCTACTAAGAGATCCTTTATTGGAAAAAAACTGCACACAATACTTCTTTGTCACCATGGGAGAGTAGATTAGTAAATTCTATATGAATACTCTCTCAAAGTAAAGATTGTGTACTAGTGTTAGGAATGTACCCCTTTTGATTGTTTAGTTCCAATTGTATGAAATTTTGAATATTTATACAATTCGTTTAATTTATGAAAAAAGCATAAATTACTATGCTATAACAAAACAAAATCAAATTATAACAAAGTGTTTGATTATGAATAATTGCAATTGGAAATCAAAGAACTAAAAGACAAAACAAATGAAAATTAATTGTTAATAATTACTTAAAATTTTGAAGTTAGTAATATGTAAATCGAAATTAATGAAAAGGTTATAAGAAAACATGGATTAAAATAAATATAAAAAAACAACATAACAATACCTAAATTCCCGCCGAAGCAGGGTATAAGGAGGGTAAGATGTACGCAGTCATGCCCGCATCTCCTAAGAGATACAGAGACTGTTTCCTTATATACAAAATAAGTAAGAAAAAAGTTGTCTATCATTTCTCATCTTTTGCTAGATGTATATAGCTGGAAGCATATCTTACTACATTTTTTTTGTTACTATAAGCATATATACAGGTTATGTTATATGCTTTTGAGAACATATATCACTTAATTTTTTTATTTGTTAAAAGTGTATACAACTTGAAAGATATTATTAACATAAGCTTATTAACATATTTCCATCAATAACTATATATATATAATTACTTGTCAATATGATTACTATTCTAAGTAGTTCAAGGTAACAGAAAGATAAAGAGGCAATTTCAAAGGCAATTGGAGATGACTCTAAAATTTTGTTAGCGAAGAGCTTCCTTTTCCCATTTAGAAAGGAGACGTTGCATAATATAGTAAGTTTCTATTTTGAGGGGTAGTTATGGAGGCCTCCAAGTGAGGATAATTTGGGGAAACCTCTTCACCTAGAGGTTTGTAGGAAAGTCAATTCCCTTCCTTACAAGAAGCTAGGGTTGTGAAAATAAATAGAACATAGAGCAAGGTGGTAGCTACTAATTCCAATGATGCTAAACCTAAACACTTTCCTTCAACTATTAGCAAGGGCATTGCCACCCTACCTTTGGAGTTACTCCAAGATGGTGCCAAAATCTAGTCCAATATGATGATTGGTTACTTTCTAGATAAGAGACCAGCCTTCCTACACAATTAGAATTTGGATCAAGTTAGATGGGGAGGCAAAGAAACTAACAAAGTTCTTCTAATTGAGGATGAAACTTTCCTACTTCAGTTCTTAGATGGTGAATCCTTAAGGTTATCCTTGGCACATAAAGGGATAACCTATATTTGTACTAAGATGGGTAGTTGGGTTAGAGCTTGAAAAATCAAAAGTGGAGACAATTCCCTTATAGATTAACTACCACAACATCCCTTTAGGGTACTAAACTCTAGACGGATTAAGTTTCCTCACAAGTTTTATGGGAAGGCTTTTAGCATTTGACTTAATTATAACTAAAATGGAAAAAATTTTCTTTGCTAGGATATGCGTTAAGGTTAACTTGAAAGATGAGCCACTTGAAATGTTGCAAGTTATGAAACTTGCCTTGGATGGGGAATTTGTTAAAACTGAAGTCCAGCTCACATGTAGTTGGAAACCTCAGTCAGGGAAAAGAGAATAGAGACACACAGGGAAGAAATTTATCAACAGATACTATGCTGAGTTAATGGAAATTAAGGAATTTCAATATTCAATTCCCAATGAAGTATTCCATTTGGTGAAATAGACAAGCTTAAGCAAACTCAAGATATTCAAGAAGATTAAAATGAACATCCCTTGGATCCAGAAGCTAAAATAATGTTTCTAATGAAAATATTGATCCAAATATGGAGATTGAAGCTATTTCAATCAATAATTTTGGTAATCCAATTAGATATTTGGTAGTGAATAGCACCCATCCATAAAAAGATCAGGCAAGAAGAGGAGGAAGCCCAAAGGGGGAGGGTAATGTTTCTAACAGATTAGGATGATGTTTTAGAATATTAGGAGCATAAAGGAGCCCCATAAAAGACAGATTATAAGGGATTTGATTTTAACTAAACAACCATTTTTAGTAGGGATGCTAAAAACCAGAATAAAGGTTTACAAGCTCTAGAGTTCAATAAGCTCTCTTGGAAAAACTTGGGAGTATGGTTCTAACCATTTCCATCATTTCAATTGTAGAATAGTTTATGGTTTTAAAAAGGAGAAAGTTAAGTGATTTTGCAAAAGAGTTCAAACTAGTATGTCAATCTCTTATGCAAGTCTAAATCTTTAAAGTTTATTTTCAAGGTGACAATCATCTATGCCTCTAATTTTGATTTTCAAACGGCAAGGTTGATGTAATGACATATTTTCCTGAGGAAATTTCTTTACTAAGATTGGATGATAACATGCAACTTATTAAAGATGTTGTCAAGGTCACTTATGCATGGAAACCCCCAAATATTGCGTCTAAAAAAAATCCTAGAAACTTGCTAGAAGGGTATTCAAGTCTGGCTTTTCCATTGATATTGATGGTGATGATAATGTTCACATTCAAGTACCAGGTTCATATGATGAAGATACAATTGACACTTCCAATGATCAAGCAAATAAAACTAGTCATGACACCAATTATGAGAACATTGCAGTTCCAATATCCATGAGTACTGAGTAGACAACAGAAGTTCCCAACGCCACCACATCAGTTCACCTACCCCTATAAAGAAGTTCACCTCTACAGATATAAGCATTGAAGATTCTAGCACAATTCCTGAAAATAGTGAAGTTCTAATCACTGCTAGTACTGAGTAGATAACAAACGTTCTTAATGCACACCAAATCAATTCATCCACCCCTTCAAAAGAGTTCACTTATGCTGATACAAACATGGAAGATTCTAGTCATCAACCTGGTAACAAGAGGAGATCCAACAGAAGAAAGATGTCCTCTATGGGACTCATATCATGATTATATCAACTTGGAACATCAGAGGTCGTAATTCCTTTGACAAAATTCATTTGCTAAGAGACTTCATCTTAGAAAATAAGCCTATCTTCCTAGGCATACCATAATCTTGAATAAAGCAGGATAAATATGACTTGGTAGACCTTTTGCCAAGGGATTGGAAACTAACCCATAATTATAGTGATCAACCTAATGGTAAGATCCTTGTGGTTTATAATTAAGCCAAGATCTCAATTCTTAACACTTTTACCACTGCTCAAATCATTCATCTAGAAGCTGTTATCTTTGAACTGAAAACCAAAATTCATGTTTCTTTGGTTTATTTTTTTTAACTATCCCTTCCAAAGATGTAATTTATGGAATATTCTTAGAAACATTGCTTCTGTGACCAACTCTCCCTGGTTCACTGTGGGATGACTTTAATGCAACCATTTCTTCTGATGAATCTCAAGGAGTCATTGCCCAAAAGCAACATTGTGTGGAGTTTAAGAAACGCCTTGATGATATTCAGATTGCTAACTTACTTTTTAAAGGCAGCTTCTTTACCTAGAGTAATACGCAAGCTAGAATCTCATTCATCAGAAGAAAAATGGAATGATGCCTAGCTAATTTAGAATAGTTGCAAACATTCCCCCACTCCTATTTACTTTTCCCAATTCCAAGCTATCTAATTGTTCCCATTATAACTACCAATTGCTCACATTGTCTTTCTATGAAGTGGTAGAGAGGAATTCTAATACCCCATTTCTGGTACCGAGCAATTCATTCTCATAAGGAAACTTCAATCCATAATGAATGAGATCACAGTGTTCTACAAGCACAACATTGGGAATACTTATCATCTCATATCTACGGTTAGGAAAGCACTAGACATTGCTCAGTCAGCTGTTTATAGCAATCTCTCATTCAGCTCACTTATTAATCTAGAGAAAAGGCTCTAAGTAATTATTCTCAAGACTTGAAATTCCATAATTCTCTTACGAAGCAAAGATCAAGGATTAATTGGTTGCAACATGGAGATCAAATTTCTACTTTTTTTATAAGGTCATCTCCGTCAGGAATGATTCCAATAGAATCCACTCCAACTACTATTTATTGGATTCATAAGCTCAAATCATCAAGGTTATAGAAGAACACTTCACCATTCTCCTTGGTTTAGCCTTCATTTCCAAATATTCAAATAGGCTCAACAAAGAAATAGTTCAATATCAAAATTTCCAGTTAGGAGTTCAACATTCTTTTAGCTTTAATCACCATTCATGAAATCAACTAAACTTTCAAATCCTAGCACCCTAAGAAAGCCCCTAATCTTGATGGTCTTAATGCCAACTTTTCTTTAAAACATGACATATCACCAATAAGATCATAATGGATGTTGCAATGGTATTTTGCAACAAAGACAAGCTAGTAAAAGAACTTAATCGCACTCTAACCACATTAATCCCTCGCGGTAACAATTCTAACTGTCTATAAAGTTATCTCTAAAGTGTTGCCACTCAGATTAAAAACTATCATCCTAAATCACATAGACCACAATCAAGGGGGGCTATATTCCTAGAAAATCCATTAGAGATTACATCTCAATTATGCAAGAACTCTTCTAGCATTACACTAGGAAGAAATGTCACAGGAAGTGTGCTTTAAATATAAACTTTTAGAAATTGACATACTAGTTTAAACTCAATTCTAATCTAATGGAATTATAATGAAGATAACACCTCAATTCTAATCTAATCATTATCCAATTCCAGACTAATAGGGCAAGCAGACAAAATCTTATAGAGATTAGAGCGTTTTGGTTATTTCTCTACACAATAAGCTAAACTAGTCTACACAATAGAGCAACTTCAAGCTCTTTAGCACCATATGGTATAGTGCAAGGACCACAATCCCAGAAATGCACACACTCTTTGGGAAGCTTTCAAACTTAAGTTAGCTATTATGGACAGGATAGGTAAATATTTGCAAATCCTAAATTGTTTCTCCTTGTGCAAGGCTCAATGTGAATCTCATAATCAAATTTTCTTCTCTTGCTCTTATTTAATTACAATATGGAAATCCATAATGACATATTGTGGTATAAATTACTCTCCAACTATTGGGTTTGATATCACAGTATAGTGCATTCAAATAAGGCATATACATGAAGGGGATCAATGGATAGTTTTTATAGCCATTGTATATATAGTTGCTGGCATTTAGAATGAAAGAAACAATAGAACCTTCAAAACCATTTCCAATTATCCACAAGACCTGTTAAGGAGCACTTACAATAGTATCATAATGCAATTTCTGTTATACAAAGACAAGCACAAATTTAGTAACAAAATCCTCATGGAATGGAACATCTCTTGACTTGTTATGATGACAATCTGAGCTTGGCAATTCATTTTTCTGTCTAATATCTTTGATCAATTTTTCTTGCAATAACTAGTTCCAAGGATGTTTAACCTGGATTTTATTTCCAAGTTGTTCTATACTAGCCTTTTGAGTGGATTTATACTTCCATTTATTTCATTTAATGAATTATTTTTTTATTAAGAAAGTGAATTTTGGTTTTTTTAATAATTAGACTTGATATTAAACAATTAAAGTACTAGCACATTTTTTATTGAGTCATGATAATAATTTACATAGATTTAGTATTGAATGTACTAAGTCCTAGTAAATTTTGTTTGGAGACATCACATTCTTTCCATTCAATCAACATATTCCCAGTGAAAAGTGTATCTCTTCCTGATTTGTAACGAGTAATGGTTTTTTTTATTTACATAGGTGTGGTTTTAGAAAAATATAGTTCTACTATAATTTTTGTTAAGCATGTTAATGTTTATACTTAGCGATGATATTCCCACTTTTCATTAAAGTTGTTACTTATTTTAAATGCATTATGGAAACTTTTATCTATCAACGATATTAATTATAATGAGTTTTGGTACAGTTTATTGTAACATGAAATTATTTACATTCAGTCATTTTATTTCCATTAAAGTGTACATTTTGTGTATCTGTAATGAATAGTAATTACTTTTTTTACATAGGCATGACATTGAATATATTTTGTATACAATTTATACTAAGATAGAGTTGTTTGTACTCATAGATGGTATTCTCATTTTTCACTGAAACTATTATTGGTATTGCATCTTGCTAATTTTGGTACATAACTATGGTATTGAATGTAACGAATCCTGGTATAGTTTGTAGTGAAATATATCACTCTTTCTATTCAGTCAATATATTTCTAGTTAAGTATATGTTTTGTTTATCTATAATGAATGATGATATTTTTTTTGTACATAGACAAGATAATGGATAAAAAAATAGTGGTATAGTTTTCATTAAAGTAGAGTATAGCTTCTACTGAGAGATGGTATTCCCATTTTAATGAGTGCATGGTACTTATTTTTAATGCTTAATGGCAATTTTTCACTTTTGGTTAGCGCTACACGTATTAAGTCATGGTATAGTTTTTATTTAGACATGAAATTATTTCTATTTTATCATGTATTATGATATTTAAGCGAGCTATTTCTAATTTTAAATTATTAAAGTTATTTTTGTACATATGAGCAGTCTACAATGTAATGTTACTTGCGTTAATTTTTGGTTGAATGCTCACGTATCAATATATAGTACACACAAATTGTCAAAATAATTCAACATTCCACAGGGACAATCTTCCTCCTTATTCTTATTTTAGAACTCTTCCTTTCTCCCCCTAGGAAAATAATAAATAGATGGCATAGAAATTATTTCGAATAGACCACTATCATCCTTGCTTGTTGAATAACAAATGATAATGTCAAAATATATATACAAACAAATTGTTACAAAAAGTTGGTAGTTTCCACCTTTAAATTTTGACAAATACATGAATATTACCTATCAGGGAAAATAAATTAATTTTCAAAATAGAGGGAACAAATTCTTAAATTTACCTTTATCTTATTTTTTTATAACAAAGCAATTTTAAAATTATTTATTGTTTATTAATCATCCTTGGCAACTGCATACCACCAATAACTATCACTCGTGAGTCACAAAGCGTTTTCCAACTGTTTAACATGGGTGATCTCATTTCTAGACCATAGCGAGCCATCAGCCATGAAAAGAAGTCCTCTAAAATAAGATTCCATATCGTTTAAGTTGAAAGCTTAAACGAACATAATTTGTTTTTAAGTTATGGCTGGGGTAAACAGTTAATTGTATATGAAGTCTAAATATGACAATTTAAAATAAAATATTTTTTTCTAACGACATATATAATTGTATATATCAGCACCTTTATGTATAATGGAAAACACACGATATCATGGCTAACCCCAAAGTCCTCCTCTATAATATTCTGGGCTTTCGAGGTTCATTAGTATAATATATCATTTTATAGTCCCATTGTGATTATTTAACTATAAGATTTGGACAATGAGGATAAAGTTTATTCTTTGGTTCTTTTCATGTCTTATCTTTTATAATCTTCTATATCATTCATTAAGTAGATGCCTCGTTTGGATTGTCCATTCCGTACCTAACTAGTCATTTACCTTTCTACACAGGTGCGAGAAATACACTTACATCGATGATATACCTGATTTTACATGTTAGTTTGTCTTTTGAATGCATCGATCTTGATTTGCTTAAAAATCTTGCTATCTACCATTTTTGTTGTTACTAGTCATTATGGGGGTTTTACGTTGGGTTTTTTTGATGTCTCCGTCGGTGGAGATAGATAACAAAACACAAAAATCATGTGTTCAGAGGTGTTTGGTTGCTGACATTGCCATTTTTGTTTTGACTCCGGATCACAAAAACACAAATTTTTTGTTCCTTCCAAAATCGTGACACAAGATTTCTTATGCCTGTGACAGAAACAAAACACATAAAAATTGGACAAAAATACCCCTCATGATGTCGCATCATCAGATTTAAACTTACAACCAAAAACCTAATCAATCTTCTCTCTCGCACGTCTCTCTTCTTTTCTCTGATTCGTCTCGGCAGTCAAAGGTGAGTTCTTCGTTTAATTTTTTTCCATGTTCATTTTCTCCCCTTCTCTGCCTCTTATCGTTTTGCTGCTTCCTTACTGTACTTGCTTTTTTCTGTTCATTTCCTTGCTGTTTTACAATTTTACTTACGACTTGCGCTGCATTAACATTCATATTATATAGTTCCGCATATTCGGTATATTGTAGTTGCAGGTAAGTTTCGATGTTTTCTTTTTTTAAGCAATCTTCCTTCCTTGCCGTGAATGGAGGGTTAAGGAGCAGTTTCATGTCTCGCTAAGAATCTGAAGATATATCTGGGTCTAGGGATAGATTTGTAGGTGAATTGCTGCTGCATCTCGTGGTAAGTGGGTATTTTGTTGTTGGCGTACTTAGATCTGATTGTATGGAATATGGAGGTTTTTGTTTGTTGTTGTTGGTTAGGGTTGTGATTCTCATACGCAAAGAGAAAAACCCATATGTCTAATGTATGATTTAGGAATTATGGGTATTCCGCTGGAGCAGGGGGTCGCTCGATCCTTTTAGTTATTGTCCTTGGGATGGGGTTTGTATTTGTATACATTTGAACACTAGACACAGAGGCCTCTCTGTAAGTAAAGTATAAGGAGCTATCATCCCTTATTGAGGTTTCTGATTCAAACAATACACAAGGACAATAAAGATTAAAATAAAAAGACTTCTTATTTGGTTCATGAATCAAATAATATGGCAAATCACTGATGGGCTGGAAATGTTGCAATAGGAGGTGTTAGTGCTAGTGTCTATGGGCATTGGAAGAGACGGGATGGGGAGTTAGTGATGCGTCCTATAAAGGTATCTGAAGGGATTGTAGAGTTTGACGACAAGTTGTTGCACACTTGTGTTGTGCATGGGAGCAGGAGTGGACCTCATCACTTTGCTAAGTATTATGCGAACCATTTCTTACTCTATGCATCTGTTTTTGGTACTCCGGAGCTTGATTTGTGACAGATAATTTGTTCTTACTACTTGTAATTTATTTTGCATTGTCCTCTTATCCACAATCTAGCATGGAGTTTGTACTTTCAAAGGTCTTTTCAACAAAACTTAAATATTATGCTAGAAAATGCAATTTTGTTGTTAGATAACCTAGATTAGAAAAAAAAACTTAGATTGTCTCAAGAACTGAGATTTGATTATAGCTAGTTTAGAGATAAGTTTCCATTTCTTGCTCAACCTTTTTCTCTAGTCTTTGCCTTCACTCAAGTAGGTTTTTAGGAGTACATACCGCATTAGTTGATGCTTTAAGTTTCTTTCTTTATTTGTGTTATGAATTTTTGTATGCTTTGTTTTTTTGTATTTTCTGTTTTGATTATTGATTATTTTTGTATTTATGTTTTTGTTTTGTCTAATTTTTATTTTGGAATATTTCTTCTTTAATTAATTTTGATTCAATTTTTTTCAGGTTGAAGGTGACATTACTCGGTTTGTGCATCTATTGTCATTGAAGCTGAGGTACTTCAATTAATCCCTCTTTTGTTTTGTAAATTAATAATGTTGTATGCTTGATGGGTTAAAATTGTTAAAAGTACTATTTTTTGCTCTAACATACAATTGGATTCCTGCTTTAGTGAGTATGTTGGTGCAGGCCTGCTATTTTTTTATGTTTTTGTTATTGTTATATCATTTACTTGTTCCTTGGAAACAATAACAATAATCAGTTGTTTTGTTTGCTGGTTTTTTTCTTACTATTTTTGCTAATGAAATTTTTAGTTGCTGTTTATTCCTGTATTGTTGGTTGTGGCTTGTTTATGATCATTGTATTTTTTTATCTTTGCAGACATTTTTTATTTGCAAAAATGGATAACAAGAATCATGATGCTATGTTTAAGTGTCTGACTTTGTTTGAGCTTTGGAATGGATAATTGGATTTTATGAGAATGGTCATGTTGCTATTGTTGTATGTATACACAAAAAAACTGAGTAGGAGTAAAAATGCTATAAGTAGTAGGGCATTGACAGTACCAACTAGGCAAGCTAACATAAATAGGATTTTGAAGGAGGGTGATAGGAATAGCTAGTGGGATTTAAAGATGGACTTAAATGCATTTACATTGTTATGTGAAATGCTTCAAGCCCATGGTGGGTTGAGGCATAATGGCCATGTGCTTATTGAAGAAAAAGTTTTAAGTTTCCTAAGAATATTAACACAAAATGAATCTAATAGAGTAGTACAAGCTACGTTTATGAGATCAGGAGAAACAATAAGTAGAGTCTTCCATAGTGTGTTGAAGGCTGTACTAAAGCTTCAAAATCTGTTGTATGTCAAGCCTATACCAATTCTTTAGGATTGCACAGACAATAGATGGAAATGATTTAAGGTTAGTAAATTTAATTAGCTACAATAAATTGTCTAATTTCAATTTTTTAAATACTAAACTAGAACTTTTTATTGTTGGAATTTTGTTAAAAGGGTTGCCTTGGTGCGCTATATGGGACCTATTTAGAAATAATAGCTCCCCATGCAGACAAACCTAGATACAGAGGCAGGAGAGGGAAAATATTCACTAATGTGTTAAGGGTGTGTGATAAGAACTTAAACTTTGTTTATATTCTTGCTGGATTGGGAGGGTTTAGCATCTGATTCAAGGGTTCTGCGTGATGCTGTTACTAGGCCTAATAGACTTCAAATACCAAGGGGTATGTAAGATAAGAATTTTCATAATTTTGTTAATTTTTTAAAGGTTTGATTAAAACAAAAATAGTAATAGTGTCATTTGTTTTATAGGAAATTACTACTTAGTAGATGCAGGCTATACCAATGGTCCTGGCTTTCTTGCACCTTTTAGAGGCACAAGATACCATATTCAAGAGTGGGCAAGGGATAGAAGGGCACCTAGGAACCCAGAAGAGCTCTATAATAAGAGACACTCATCTGCCATAAATGTGATTGAACCTACATTTGGTTTACTGAAAAAAAGATAGAAAATCCTAAGAAATCCATCTTTTTATCCAGTAGCCACTCATGCGCACATAATTCTTACACGCTGCCTTTTACATAACTTTATTAGGTTACATATAACTTATGATCCCGTAGAGCTTACCCCCTTGAAGCTGAGGATATGCCAATTGGAGAAGATGCACCTTTTCGTGAATTTGTTGATCGTGCTGAGACAAGTAATGAATGGAGTCAATGGAGAGAGGATTTAGCTAAGAACATGTTTGATGATTGGAGAAGAAA
>JANIIA010000003.1:35528063-35543771 GCA_027478495.1 Erythroxylum alaternifolium | reverse complement strand
TATTTATTATTATTTTAAAAACTTCGAAAAAAAAGGGGAGAAGGAGAGGTAGGACTTAGGAGGGAGGGAGGGAGGGAGAGAGGGAGATTTTGAAATTTTTTAAAAAATTTTGCAAAAAATTCCTCCAAATTTTTAAAATTTCCGGTACCGGCTAATATTTGATCTGTATTTTGTATATCGGTCGGTATTGACCGGTACAGTCGAAATTGACCGGTACGAACCAATATTTAAAACCGGTAATAAAACTTAAAATTCCGTACCCGCCGGTACGGAACATAATTCACAACCATGAAACCGACAGTCTAATGTACATCATTAGCAAATGTTGCTCAATACAATCCTAGGTTTATATGACATAAACACCAAAGGTTCCCTTCTGATATGTTTTTTTTTCTCAGTGGCTATATATCATTCGTTAGAAAATAGACCCTTAGAATTTCCCAACCACATAGAGGAGTCTTCGCTTTTAGAGCTATGATTGTAACTTTGTATCACATCAGTGACTTCGTCAGGAAGTTTGACCACTAATTCTCACCGATTCATAAGCTTACCTTACTGTTCCTTGCAACTCAGCACCTGACACATCTGGTGCATATGGATTAAAGGACATACAGTACTCCAGTTATCAAAGAACAAAGAAGTTCTTTCTCCATTCCCTGTCATACATTTGCTATTTCTTCTAATGGAACCTCTAAAAGTTTCGGTAAGAAACAAAGAAACTAAGAGAGAGAATGTAGGTCTAATTAACACTTCTTGTAAGCTTTTCCCTCTTAAGAAGAACGTATCAGTCCATATGATCTAGATTGATTCTTTACCTTCCATTATTCTATATAATTGATTGGCCATAAGCACTTTGTTGCTCAAGTTGATTAATGTTATTCCTAATCTCTCCAATGCCATGTGCGCATTTTCAATAGACCTTAGCATTGATCCTCCCATCATTCCCCACTTTCCACTAAAATCCTCTCATCATTTTTTCCAATGACTTGATTAAACTTTTATATGTGTAGGCTTTTACTAGACTTGTGAAGTACAACATGTCTCTAGATCTAAATTTTAAGTAACATAGCAGGTGTAAAAGATTAGGAATGTTTAACTTATGCTTTATGGAAAATTTAGTCCTTTTCTCAAAAACTAATTCCTTAAAATAAAGGTTTTTGGGCTTCCAAAATAGGAAGTGTGTCTAATTATCTTATGAACACAGTCGAAACATGATGTGTTTTAGATCATGTTATACACAATGATTTAAATTTTTTGTCCAGCTGGCAATATAAGTTTTAAGTATTGGAGGTTGTGTCATATACTATAATTTGGTAGTCCAGTGATATAGGCTTTGACATGCTTATTGATAATGTGTGTCAAGTGCACTGTAAAATTTACCTAACTCTGCATAGTAAAAATTTGTAAATGTGATGAGTCAGGATCGTATCCACATAGAATATTTGGTTAATTCTCGTAACGAAAATAATCGATGTAAAGGAAATAAAATGGGGGTTTTGAGTTGATGGAATTGAGAAAACAAAAAAATTAAACTAATGCAAGCAATTTATCGAAAACAATCAAAGATGATAAGAGTGATGAATATGTGTAAAACCCGGTTCTCAGATCAATTTTAGCCTACAAATGAATAAACATATTTCATTATTATAATGCTTTCACATCTCTTTTATAACTATTGGTCGTAGACTAACAACAAGCTCTGTTAATCTCGATTTTCTTTTAAACCATGTTTAATTAAGATACGATCGTTAATTAAATTTAACTACCGAATAACCTAGAATACGCTCTTTTGATTTAATTGAGCAACCAAATTATGAAATGAAAAACAGATCAATCTAAGAAACAATCACACAAGTTTGGGTCATTTAACCTAGGTTAAATTATCCGTAATGATTCAAAACGATTAGTTGCCACAAATAAATCTCAATATAACAATTACAAATTATATTGAATATTCTAGCAATGAATCCAAATACAATGATTACGGATTGTATTAACGATTCTAGCAATGAGTTCACAATATAAACAAGCTAACGATAACGATAAGCTTAACTGTGCATTCTAGACATCAATTTCACCTTCTAACCAGTGTCAGGAAGTTAACCTTCTATCTTCTCTATAAGTCTCCAAGAAGTAGCTTTTGTCACCTCCATTCTTGTTAAAAATTGAAGAGAAAAATAAAGAAAAAATTAATATGTCCGCCTATGTTTCTACTATCACAAAACAGTCCATTTATAGTGAAAAACTATGTTAAAAATGGGACAGGTGGTAAGTCATAGCTATGACTTAGGTCTCATGATCGTGAGATACATCTTATGGCCATGATTTTTTCATTCATCATTCTTTTGGCACTTTCTTGTTTCATCTTCATTATAATCCTTCTCCTTCTTGCTCTATGAAGACAATATAGTATGAATCTCGAGAAGATGGCTCAATGAGTATGCTTTCGGGTCACTTTAGCTATTATGTTTTAAATTGTACCTAAAATCAAATATGAACAAAAGTGTGTGTCATAAGCATTCTAAAGCATTAATCACTAAGTTTTATGGATTAAATGTATCAACAATTAAGCATATATCAAGTTCCTCCACACTTAAATTTTGACTATCCTCGAGCAAATTATCAAAATCAAAGTCACAAACTAAAAATACTTACTCATTTTCCATATTTCCCAAGAATAGATAATCATAAGCAAAGATGAATAACTTTCGAAAACCATAGCGAGAACTCATCATTTATCGCTTCTACTCATGATTAATCAACACTCATCATATTCAGAAACGAAAAAATCTTGAGGTAAACTGGGACAAAATGTGTTTAAATAAGATATACTCATGGGTATACTTAAATACCATTCATGATCATGACATTCCACAGCTTTGCTTATCATTTCATTTCTCCTTTACTAAAAATCACATGCAGAATCATGAATCAAAGGACTTTTCTAAGGTTGTAATGTGGGTAAGGGTAAAGGGTAAGGTGAGATGCGTTTTGGGTAATGTAGCATAAAATTCATCAAGCTAGTGAAGCAAAAGTAACACTCAGTGAAATATCAAGTGCATAAGCTAACATTTATTCAAAACTGGGTATTATCAGCTACGATGAATGCAACATTTATATTTCACGACTCAAATTCATCTCTCAAACTATAAACCACATGAAGCATAACCAATTAGAAGGAATCACTCGTAAAAATCATTCATAAAAATATATTGAAACTCTAATGAGTGATCTTTCCAAAAAAAAATCTACCTCATATGCAACATACTTAATTCACCCGTTCAATACAAATTTAGGGGGAGAAACCAAAAGAACAACTCTTCAAAGTTTTATTTTCTCCTTGATACCTTTAGTCAAACTTTTTTCATCACCAATTTTTTCTTTCTTTGTCTATTTTTTTTTCAACAAGAAAAATGAAAGAAGCTATATTAATATGGGAATTTCACTGATAAGACATAAAATGTCATCCCAACAATTATAACCATCCTAGCAAATATAACCATCCCACATATATGCATAACCCCACATTTATACTTTTGTACATCCACAAACTCAACAATCAACAAATGCTCCACTAGTTTTAGGGCTTGGGTAGGACATTTGGTTAGGTTTAAAGTATATAATATGTTTAGCACAAAAAGAAAGGCTAATAAAGCTCACAGGGGCTTAACAAAGGGAAATATCATATTAAGGGATAAAATATTTGACTAATGTAGTTTATAAAAAGAAAGAATGACTATATCATTTCCATGTCACTGCATGTGATAAAAATGTGGTCTTGAATAAAAAATCAAAGCAAAGTCAGGATATATATGTCATGAAGGTCACACATAAGCAAAAGACTTATATAGATGTGTCAGTCTCATAAAGCTCAAAATCTCATTAAGCTTTGTCTACCACTAGTCACTACTCTTCTAAAGATAATGCAAATTGACCAATTACAAGAGTAAAAATACATTCAAAAGTTTTTGTGGAATGTTCTAGTCAATTCACACTCTAATCATGACTATATAATCTTAGAAGCAATAGAAAAAAAGGAAATGTTTGTTTTTCAAAACCGTTAAGAAGCCACATAAGCAAAAATTAAGCTAAAAAATATACATAAAAACTATGATCCCCACCCCCACACTTAAAAGTTACGTTGTCCTCAATGTAACATTAAGTGCAAGAAATGGATCATTTAACGAAAATAGCAATTGCAAAATTATAAATGAATAGAAATAAACTTCCCTTACGTTGCCTCCCAAGTAACGTCTTTGTTTATCATTGTTGGCTCGACTACATGTTGCTCTCACCAAGTGATGAAATTTTGATATCAAGGAATCACGACTTTGGCATTTTCAAGTTGA
Organism: Erythroxylum alaternifolium; assembly: GCA_027478495.1. Lineage (NCBI taxonomy): Eukaryota > Viridiplantae > Streptophyta > Magnoliopsida > Malpighiales > Erythroxylaceae > Erythroxylum > Erythroxylum alaternifolium. The sequence continues at coordinate 35,539,422 of JANIIA010000003.1, read as the reverse complement.
CCTTCATCATAATAAGGCATGAGTCGATGATTACCTACATGCAATGTATTCCATATTTTAAATTTTTAATCTCTACTACACCATAAGAAAAACATTAGTTATCACAAAAGGATAAAAGGATAAACCCAATAAGGATGAAATTTATGCAGAAACAATTTATATTTAGCGCAATAAAGAATCACTTTTTGACCAGTGTTAAAGCTTTTTGGCGAGGCATTAAAAGCTTTGGTCTTATTTTTTTGGAAATCGCTTCTTGTTTAATTATATATTTCTTCTTACAATCTTCCTGTATTGAAAGGTCAATCACATTAATTGAAAAAACATAATGGTCATTATGGGAGTGATTATTAACATTAAAAATATTGAAACTAGTAACTTTCCCATCGAGTTCCATAATGAGGGTACCCTCAATAACATCTATCTTAGTTTGGATCATGTTGAGAAACGACCTCCCTAATAAGATTAGTATTGGATTATGGGAAGTTTCATTATTCATGTCAACCACATAAAAGTCAGCAAGAAATATTGGCTCATTTACTTGCATAAGCACATACTCAATCACCCCATCTGGGTAAGCAATAGAACAATCAGCACATTCTATGGTAACACTAGTTTTTTTAATGGCCCTAAATTTAAAAAAGCATATATGGAACGAGGCGTAACATTAATCAATGATCCTAAATCTAGCATGGCTTTTTTAATTTCAGTATTAACAATTTTGCAAGGAATAGTAAACATGCCTGGATCCTTACATTTAGCAGGTATTTTCTTTTTGAAAACTGTAGAAATAATTTCAATCATCCTAATCCTTTCATTACCTCTTAACTTTCACTTTTTCGTACACAATTTCTTAAAGGATTTCACATACCTAGACACTTGCTTGATCACTTTTAACAGTGGGATGTTCACCTCAATATTCTGAAAGGTCTCCTAGATCTCTTTATTCTTATCCTTCTTATTTTTCTTTGCTAACTTGCTAGGGAAAAGAAGAAGGATTAGTCTTTTCAATGATTAAGAATTCAGCATTTACTTTGAGCTTGATGGCATATCCCTTTCTTCTTCAAGCTCCCTTTCAATGTCTTCTTCATTAGCCATCCTTTGAGTAATTTTTTCAGGGTCCTCAAGCTTCCTACCACTCCTTAATGTGATTGCACTAACATTTTTCATATTCGTCTACTGTTGTGATGGTAATTGTCCTCCTCTTTATAAATCTAGATGGTCGATCCTCACTACCATCTGATCCATTTGGCGTTCCAAGTTTTGGAAGCTCGATGTTACTTCTAGTTGAAATTGTAGAGTGTTTTTAGCAATGGGCTTAGTCAAGTCTTCCAAAGATGTACCTGAATCTGATAAAGAAGCTTGTGGTCTTGGTTGATATATAACTACAAAAAAATTAAGAAAATAATTATAACAACTTGATTATTAATGATCATGCAAAATGAGCAAAAAAATTTCTGTAAAGATACAATAGATATGTAAGTAAAAGAGATAAGAGATAGTCTTGTTATCTTCAACATCTTAAATATTTTACAAAATTATAATTATATCTTTAAATTTTCTAAACTTCATTTACTTTTTATACTTTTTTCATTTTCATTTAAAGTATTATAAATTAAATTATTTTTGCTGTTATTTTTCTTTTGAAAATTAAAAAATAGATTGAATGAATAAAGGTGTTCCTAAAGAGTTACAAGTAAAGCTTAAAGCCTATACATGGCCATATGCTCTCATCAGGTAACACATGTAAGCATTTACCTTGTCTTGTAAAATAAGAATAGAACTCTACTAAAAGTTGATATCAGCTAATGGCTAAGTCAATTAATCCATAGTTGCCATTTAGATATCTTTGACTTACACTCATTTAGGTAGGCCTCCACCTATATGGCTTTTAGGGACTATGAGGACATGTTTTCTACTTCCTAATTAGCATAATACCCTTCAGTATCCAACAACATCTTCATTTATTTTATTTAGATTATAACATAGATGCCCCACTTTTTCTCCAAATTATTACTACAAATATGATGAATCTTGTAAGTAATGATATCCTTTCTGCTCAAGCTTATAAGCCCTATGGTGAGTTGATGGCTTAGAAATACCTTGTCTTGGAAGAGTCTCACATTCTTTCTTTCCAAATGGCAAATATAATTTTGCCAAAAGCAATTTTGTAGACCAAGAAATAAACTTTACATGTAATAGTCTTTGAATGATCCACTTAATCCTTTCTAACCAATCCAATTATTGAATTGAGAGGTTATGCATCTATTTTATTCTTAGCTAGATGTAAAAGGAGAAATTGAAATGAAAGAATAAATGACTGATGGTCTTATGCTTCTATTTATATATAGTGTAACAATTAGATAGAATGATGATGCTTCTCAGTTTTCTCTCATCCTAATAGATATCTAAAAGATGAAGGAAGCATTTAAAAGTTCTTGGTTGTACTAAATAACTTTATTCCATTTAATTGTTAAATTGTTTCTAATTAGTTGATGACACAATCTATTTATGTAAGTCTCTAAGGCATTTCTCAAATAGGGAACTAAATCCTTCCAATTGGAATTGGGATTAAATTGTGAGATATTCTCCATTCTATCAGACCATATCCTTTCACTTTTTCCCTCTAATTTCCTCTTATAACATCTTTCGATGTTGCTTCCTCTAGTATTAAGGGTTTTATAATAGTGAATTTATTGATTATGATTTATGTTCTTATATTGCACCTGTTATTAAATGATAATAAGGTAGAGGATCCATCACCTAGTTTGGACTTAAATTCTAATCTTACTTACTCCCTTAGCTTAAAATGTAAAATAGAGTCTATGAATTTTTAATTTTTGGCTTGACAATCTGAAAATTCTTCCTTTTCAATTAATATGTATAAATCTATTTCATCTATAAGGTTTCTCTGTCAATTATAATTATCCATCTATTCTTTATTATCAAAACCTTATTAGTGGTTCTAATTGGAATTAGCCATATTCCCTCTTTATCCTTAGATAAGAAAACTTCATTTAATTTCACTTCGAAAATTTATTTCCAAAAAGGATCTTCTAACCACAAGAAATGCCTCATCATCTTCTCCACTGATTTGATTAAATTGGTAGGAAGCACTACTATGTGAGTGATAGTAAAAATATAAGTTATTAAGAACTAAATTAATAAGTTAGATTCTACCTATAAAAGAAAGACTTATATTGCACCACTTACTAATTCCTTTTTGTATCATTTTAATCAAAGATCAAAATCCTTATATGTTGGTATATTAGAGCTTATAGGAATTCCTAAATAAGTAAAAGTGGGGTTTCATGATCTTAATACCCGTTAAAATAGAAAGTCAAGTTGAGAGATGAGTAGCTCGTACTAAAATGAATATATGACTCTTGTATTTGATTATAGAAAGACATGAAAGTGTCTCAAAAGTGTGAATTTTTGTTATTAGGATTGTTACTAAGTTATGATCAACCCTGATGAGAAGAATTAAATCATTAATAAAGGAGAAATTGTATATCTTTAGCTTCCCACATTTATTGTGAGAACTTGAATCTTCTTTATAGACTTATAACTTGTCTAATAAATCTAGTGAGTACTTCAATATTCACAGCGAACAAATATTAAAAGATCAAGTTACCTTACCTTAATCCTTTCACACTATTGATTAATTTAGTTGGTAGCCCATCTACCAAGATGTTATAAACGACATATATGATGCATTACTCTATCAAACTAATGAATTTAGATAAAAAGCCAAAAGTCCACAAGATATATATAATATGAAGTTCCAGTCGATGGAATCAAAAGCCTTGTGAAAGTCAATTTTGATTACACAACTATGGAATGATTACTTTCTTATAGTTTCTATAAAACCCTTGAGCTAATAAATATTGTCTCCAAATTTTATCCTTTAGACAAAAGCTTTCTATGATGGATTAATGGTTGGTTTTAGTATGTCGTTAAGCCTAGATATAAGGAGGTTAGCAATGATCTTCTGTATTATGTTACAATAGGAAAAAGGATTGAATTCTTTTAGAGAAGTTAGGTTTGGTATCTTTGAAATGAGGTTATGAAGGTTTTATTAATTTCCTTTATCATCCTACCTTGGCCTTAATAATTAAGTGCTTATTATAAATCCATTTCTTTTAGAAGAAAAAGGTTTTGGGTCCATTTAGTCAAGGGGCTTTATTAGATTTAAGCTTAAATAATTCTTTCTCTATATCGTTAGCATTGAAGGGCCTAAGCAATCTAGTCGCTTTTGCATTAACATAAAGGTTTAATTTACGCATAGATGGGAAATGGATAGTAGAAGTTCTAAGTGAGTTTTTTCCTAAAGAACCTTAGCTTAGGTAAGTGCTAAATTAATGTTTTCCTAAAAAAGAATGCTATCCTATTGATGTTTTTCTTTGAGAGAACAAACTTATAGAAAAAGCTAGAGTTCCTATCACTGTCTTTAAGAGATTGAATTATTAATCTTTGCTTTAAAAGAGTATAATTTACATCTAAAGCTTGAATGTAGTTATGTAGAGCTATTTTTTCCTTATTTTATTTGACTACATCATTAAGTGTTTGATATAGATTTTTCAAGGTTAAATCAATTTATCTTTATTATCAATAACTATTTGATGGGTTTTGTTGAATATCTTATTATTAAGAATCTTAAGCTCATTTGTCACCACTTTTAGTCTCCTCATGCAAATATAGGATTTATGTGCTTAGAATTTAAAACTTAGTTCTTTTTTTGTAGATTTTTTAAATCCTTCAACTTCAACTAAGAAGTTATTGAAGCATAATGGATTTCTCCTCTATTATACCAAGATTAGATTATGTATTTCAATAGGAGTATGATCTAATAAACAAATATGGTTAATCAAATATAGCCTTGCTCTTTGGAATTTGGTTAACGAATTATCATTCATAATGACTCAATCAAATTTCTTTTTTATAAACAATATGTCAATATCTTAATTACTCTATGTGAATAAACGTCCTTCTACCCTTAAATCATTGACCTCTATATAATTTTCACAATTCCTAAAATCATCACGAAAGTTCCTCAGGCATACATTTCTCTTAGCTTGAGATGGATGAACAATGACAGTGAAATCCCTAAGAATTACACATAGAGCATATATATTAATATGAACATCTTTAAGCTTATTCTATAGGGATTTTTTTTAGAAAGAACATTGAAAGCATACACAAAGTTAATCTACACATTGCTTTTCTGCTTTAATACTTTTATTAAAAGATCAATGAGTTAGTTTATGTTAAATGGTTTGCCTAACCTAAATTTTTTCAAGATCAAAGGCCATAAATATTGTACCATTGTAACAAAAATGGTAAGTAAAGATGATTAACCAGTTCTTGTGCAAGAAATCCAACTTCTTGCAATGCTCCACTTTAATCTTAGTTTCTAAAAAAAACCTAAGTTTTGATATTTTTCAAGTATTCATAAATTACTTACTGTTTATCTCAAACATTCCATAAAATGGTTGATATTAGGAGGGTATAAGGTTTTAGAACTATTGGACCTATTTTTTTGTTAAACTTCCTCCTCACAACAACCTTTCCTTAACTTACAAGTTTGAATGGCATTAGGAATAGATGAAACATGTTCCTATACATATCCTCCTCATTCACATTCTACGATACATTTATAGCTTGGTGTTTTTCTTTTGCCTCTGATTCCTTCGATTTAGTACTAGCATTCTTATCCATTCTTACAAGTAATTTTTCTAGGCATTTTGTTAGATTAATATGATTTTGAGTAAGCTCTTTATAAGTTGCTTCTTCTTTACAAGTTGAATAATATTTATTAATTTATAAAAATGACCTCCTAAAATTTCTTACTTTTGGTATCCATTTTTTTATACCTTGATGAGATAAATATAGGCTCCATTAATAAAATATTATAACATAAACTTTAAATAACTTATCATTTTCCCTAAGCCTCATAAGAGGAATCATGTCTGGTAATCGACAAGTGCATCATAACGCTAGTCAAAATAAAATAACTAGACTACTATTATAGAAGTGGTGAGTTTAGGTCGATCCTATAAAGAATGTGTGTAAAGTTGTTGAAATAAAATTAATCGATGTTTAGGTTTAGGTTTTGGATTCAGAAAGAAGAAAATAAAATGAAATTAAATTAATGAAAACAAATTAAAGAAAACATGCACACAAAAAATGATAAAAGCGGGGAATTTTGTAAGAACTCAGTTCTTTGGTTTAATCTCGACATACACCCTAATTAAGCATATTTCATGGATTTGTTATTTTCTAACCTCTCTTAGTAACTATTAATCATAGGTTAATAACTAACCCAAGTTATCCCTTGGTTTGTTTAATCAAAATATAATCATTAATTAAACCTAACCACTGAATAACCTAGGATACGATCTCTATATTTAATTAGGCAGTAGCATTACAAATTAGAAAAACCGATTAATCAAGGCAAAAATCACATACGATGTATCATTTAACCTAGTTCATGTTATCCCTAATGATTACGAATCATTAGTCGCTTCACTTGAATTTCAACATAATAATTAATGATTGTATCGAAATTCTAGCAATGAGTTTACAAATAAACAATTCAATGAAACACATTAAAATCATCTTTTGACAATATCCAGTGGGTTCATATACAAATAACCAAACAATAACGAAAACTGATTATCCATACACACAACCCAAATCAATTAACATAAAATAACACAATCAATTTCTAACGAGAGAAAGAAACAACAAAAATATGAAATACACTTAGAAAGAAACAACAAAAATATGAAATACACTTAACCCAGGTCATTAGCGTCGATTTCACCTCTAAACTAGCGCCAAAAATTTAGCCTTCCATGCGTCTCCCAAAAAGATAGAGCTTAGCCCCTATTTCCATCCCTAATCGAAGACTCCCTAAGAAAAACCTTGTTGTCCAAAGAAAAACTTCTATTCTTTTTTATGAGATAACGCCTCCAAAAACAAAGATCGCTTCTCTTCTCACGCTACCGTTATATTCTCTCGGCTTCCCCCCTTTCTTTTTCTATTTAGTCTAACCTAACGCTGCTATCATTTGCGTTTTCATTAAAAGCAAAAATTGATTACGTTTCCATTAAGCGTTTAACGCATCCTTCCAGCATTTTGTCCAACATTCTTTGTGACTACATCGTTTTCTCATAGTTCACGTCTAGGGATGGCAAAACTAGCCTAGCTTGGTTTGGCCGCTTTTGGCCCGAGTTAGCCCCACCCATGGCCTGCTTGTTATTTTCAAAACAACGTCGTTCTGAAAGTTTTTGCTTAAAAAATAAATAGCGAGTTAAGCCCGACTGGCTTGCCGGTGGCCTGTCGGGCCATAGCCCAGGCTACAGGTTGGTCAGCCCATGGTCAGGCTAGGCCGTGGCTCGACCCATCCCGACCCACCGGGCCACGGGCCACCATGGCCTAGGGCCTGCTGGGTTGCCATTGACATTCCTATTCACGTCTCTTGGTTGTCATTTTGTGTTAGTTCACCAGCTGCCTCTATGTCCTTTTTATTCATGCATCTTTTTTTCTGTTTTTAATATATGCTTCAACACTCTCCGTACGTCTGTGTTTAACTTCATGTTGGATGCATTTTGGACTCTTATTTTTGCATGTGTTTTCTTCACACACGTTGATGTTTTGGACGATGCTTATGCTTCCTCATTTGGAGTTGCATTTTGGTTGGACTGTTCCCACTTTTTAACGTCGTTTTGCTCCTATATCTAGCTGCTTGCATGTCGTTTTAAGCTTATGCTAATACCTTCACGCTGCTGTTTTATTCAACATTTGTCCACCTATTGCATGCTTTGCTCCTCACCATAATCTACGTAGCTCACGTTCTTTTTTTTCATGTCTTCATTGTTCTTGTCTTTTAATTTTCTTTGTCTTGCTCCATGAAGAAAATGAGTGTTGATCTTCAGAAAATGGCCAAAATGCAGTTCTTTCAACTCACTTTAATTTCTTTGCTTCCAAATTATGCCTAAAATCATATATGAATTAAAGTGAGTATCTTAAGCATTTATGTATCATTAATCTCTAAGTGTAAATGATTAAATGTATCAACAATTAAACACATATCAGTAACTCTAGGTGAACCTTAACCATCACATATATCCTTTTATAATTCACACATTTCACACTTACAGTAGTCTTATCCATGAAAATAGTTTTTCCAACATAACTATCTAGGTGGCTTATTCCTTTGGTAGACCAATATTCCAAAAGTACCTTAGATATATTGATTCATAAACAAAATTTCTTTTGTTTCAAACTATCCATATGGATGCTTGGATTCTACTTCTAGAGGAATAAAAATATGTTATTTTAATGCCAAGAACCTACCTCTATGATTTTTGAGTACTAAATTCAGAATCAAATTTAAACAAGATGAGTTTATCTTCATTAATCAACATTACTTTTAAACCTAGGAACTTCTAGTGTTAGTCTGCCTAAATGGTCAATAATGGGAAGGATGGACATTTGTCCATGAAGAAACCAAGTAGGGTTAATGCTCCTTCTTTTAGTATGTTTGTCAGAGGATCTACTATGTTTTTCCTTCCAGGAGCTTTGAAGTATAGTAGTTAAGCTCATCCAAAAGGTGATAAGTCCCTTAATATCTATCACCATGATTTCTTAGTGACTAGTTTCAAAGAGAGAGCTTGAGTATTTTGTTAAGCATGACGAGTAGGTGGATATTTAAAGTGATAGGCAAGGAAGAGGTTGTGAGAAAAGAGGAGGAAACCTATGGTTTAAGGAGACTAGGTAAAGAAGGGACAAAGGGCTAAACAATAAGGGAGGAAAGTCTTGAGGATCTAGGTTAATATTCTATTTAGGATGGGATTGAGTGTTTGCCATTTACTAAAAGGAGCAAAAAAAAAAAAAAAGAAAACATGTTAGGGATAAAGTTGAAAAATCATTCCTTGATGAGAAATGAAGAAAGAAAGGAAAAGTTCTAGTGCTAAAGGGGTAAGAGGACATCTTGAGAGAGATTAACCTCTAAAGGCAAGTAACCTAGCCCAAGAAATGAAAAACAGTGAAAAGGAGGAAAATTTAACATAAGGCAAAGTAATAGGGAAGTGAAGACCAAATCGAACGCAATGAAAACCTAGAGAAAAGTCAAAGCTTCTCTCTCTAACCATTTTATAATTTTGTATTACCACTATTATTATTGTTAATTTGCAATGAAACATTTTCTTACTTTTTGTTGCTAACATATTTGAAAATGATTGAAATCAAAGAAATTATTCATTTCCTTTTTTACATTGTGTATTTTTTTCAATTTCAATTAGAACAAATTTTAAAAACAATGTTCATGTTGTTTGTTGAAAAGATTGGAAAACATGAAATAAAGAACTAAGAAAAATGTCAACTCTAAAGAAACCAATAATAAAGAGGTCAATGAAAAATAAAAAGCTAAGAAAACCAAAAAAAATAACACAATATAATTAGAAAAATATCAAATTAAATTTGAAAACTCACCTAGTTAAAAGCCTAAACTTTCGCTTTTTGCACGAATAGAAAAGGGACTTAAGAGATGAGTTAGGGACATAAAAGAGAAGAAAAGAATAAAAAAGCAGGAGAGAAAAAAGAGATGAGTTTAGGATGTAAGAGAAGAGAAAGAGATAGAGTTTCTACAAAAAAGAAGTTTATAAGACGAGGAAGTGGAAACAAAAACGTGTGAAAACTTGTTGCGAAATATTAAAAAAATATCGTTTTTACGTTTTTTTGGTTTTTTATTTTAAAAAAAGGAATGATGGCAATATTCAACCAAATACATTTTAAGAAAATGTTTCTTTTTTTTTATGAAAATCACAATAGAAAAAGGCAAAAGATGGAAACAAACAAGCCTAAGTAGTTAAAATAATCACCATGGAAATTTGAACTCGGAAGATGATTCTTATAGGAAGAGAGTTTTGTGCAGCTTTTGTACCTTCTCTCAATTAAAAGTTTGTTTGAAACATAATGTTCTTCAATTATTTCGATCTTTATGTTGTAAACACAATATTCAAAATTGACTTGACATTTCATCCTCCAATTCTTAAAATATTTAAGTTTTTGGAATGTATTAAGCTTTATTTGAGTGGTACTTAGGTTTAAATATTTCCAGCCTTTTAATAAATACAAGTATAAGAATTAAGTCTGAGAGATATTTCATCTACCATCCCTAGAAAAATGGATTCACAAAAGAATTGAGGAACGTTCTTACATTTTAATTTTCATTAAATTTCAAAGGATCTTGATTTTAAACTTTAACATATAGCCTAAATTTTTAATGACTAATCTATCTTTACATCTAATTCAAAGTCGAGATGACATTGATCAATTTACCATACTATAACTAAGTTAATTATTAATTAGCAAAGGATACAATTTGGTAAGCATACTATTTTTTAAAAGAATTTCCAATATTTATATTTGTAAGCCGTAAATATTTATTTAAAAAAAAGAAGAAGGGAGAAGCAAGTTGTCGTAAACAACTTGCACATAGCAAGTTGTTGTAGACAACTTGCATGCAGCTTGCATACAAGCTGTATGGTGGACTTGAAAGAGGCGATGGAGGGTCTATATAAATTTCATTAGTGGAAGTTTTATTTTCATTAGTGGAAGTTTTATTTAGAGTTTGACCCGTAGACATAGCTCCAATTAAAAGATGAACCATGTTAAATTTCTGTGTGTTATTTTCTTTCTTATTTTGGATTAAATTAGTCAATTTTTTCCCAACAAGTAGTATCAGAGCGAGGTTTATAGGTATAAGTACTATTCATATTATGGGTACTGTTCATACGTACGGTCAAGATGGAGGGAAAAAAAAGAAAGATGATTAGCCTAAATGGTTCCAACTACCACATATGGAAGAACAAGATGAAAGATCATCTGTTTGTCACAAAATTGCATTTACCGATGTTTACCACAACAAAACCCGAAAATAAATCGGACAAGGAGTGGGCGTTTGAGCATGAGAAGGTATGTAGTTTTATTCGGTAATTTCTTGAAGATAATGTGTATAATCATATCTGTAATGAGACTCATGCACAGACGTTGTGGGAGAAGCTTGAGGAGTTATATGCCTAAAAAATCGGTAACCAAACCAAACCAAACATACCCAAATTCCCGCCTAAGCAGGGTATGGGGAGGATAATGTAACACCCCACTCCCGCTGAGCCCGAACCCGATACCGATGGTGATATCCGAATCCGTGCCCCTAGAGGGTGGCGAGTCGCATCACTTAACATTTAAAAACTCAATATAAATTTTTTTTTGAAACTCTTATCACTTATCATTCATGTGGACCCACTTTTTCTTTTCAAAACATTTTGTCTATTTAAACCGAAAGCGAAACATA
>JANIIA010000003.1:35513427-35527963 GCA_027478495.1 Erythroxylum alaternifolium | reverse complement strand
GTGTTGTCCTAATTTCTCTGATTGCTCTTTCGTGTACCCGTTTCCCTGGTCCGACCCGTGATATGGGGACGGGACGTTACAGATAAAATGTACACAGTCATGCCCGCATCTCTGATAGAGATACAGAGACTGTTTCTTGATAGACCTCCGGCTAAGATAAGAGCAACAACAAATAACAACAAACAAACAAACACAAACAAACAAAAGCAAAACAACACAAACAACAAAAACAAACATAAACACACAAACAAACACAAACAAACAGACCAGACCAATGCAAATACATCACTGTATAAGTATAACAATATATGTATATGCATGGAGACTATAACCTATAGGATGCACAGGAAAATGAAAAAAAATCGGTAACAATAAATTATTTTATTTGACAAAATTAGTGCAAATAAAGTATCGAGAAGGTACCTCTCTAGTAGATCACTTGAATGAATTTCAGGGGATAGTGGATTAATTATTAAGAATGGGCATAAAGTTTGATGATGAAATACTTGCACTTTTCATCCTTACCTCTTTGCCAGAGTCTTAGGAGACTTTGAAAATTTCAATCACCAATTCTGCAGTTAATGGTATTGTTAATATGGAATCTGTAAAAAGTGGAATTCTAAATTAAGAGATGAGATGAAGATCATAGAGTTCGGCCTCTTTACCACAGTCAGAAGTTCTAGTCATAAGTTCTAGGGAGAGGAGCAAATCTAGAGGTCCAAATTTTAGAGATAAAAGCAGAGGAAGATCAAATAAATATGCAAACGTTAAGTGTCATCACTGCAAAAAGAAGGGTCACATCAAAAGGTTCTGTCGAAAGTTCGAAGAAGAAAAGAACAAAAGCAAAGAAGTCAAGAAAGATGATAGCAGTGATGATGAACATGCATCGACGACTACTGCCATTGATGACTTTCACATCGTATCATATGATAATGATGTGAATAGTGCATCCTGTAAGTTTAACTGGATAGGTGATAGTGGTGCCACTATTCATGCCACATCACATAAAGAACTCTTCTCATCATATATAGAAGAAGATTTTGGTGACGTTAAAATGGGAAATAACGGTTTAGCAAAAATTAACGGAAAAGGTGATATTTACTTAGAGACAGACAATGGCATGAGACTGGCTCTCAAAGATGTCAAACATGTTCCTGATCTTCGCCTAAATCTGATATCGGTTGGCATACTTAATGATGAAGGTTTTTGCAGCGCTTTCAAATATGGCAAATGGAAACTTACTAAAGGCTCCTTGTTAATCTCCAAAGGTAAGAAGTGCTCAAAGTTGTATGTGATGTAGGCAAAGGTATCCAAAGATGTTGTGAATCCAGTAGAGAAAGATGATGCAATTGAATTGTGGCACAAGAGACTCGGTCATATGAGCGAGAAAGGAATGACTCAGTTAGTGAAAAAGAATGCATTATTTGGAGTTGACAGGTACATTTAAAGAAGTGTGTTGAATGTTTTGCAGGGAAGCAAAATAGAGTTGCCTTCAAAAGTTCCCCTCCTTCTATAATGAAAAATGTGTTGGATTTGGTACACTCATATTTATGTGGGCCAATGCCAAATTCACTAGGTGGTGCTCAATACTTTGTGAATTTCTTTGGTGACTATTCTAGGAAGACTTGGGTGTACACATTAAGGACCAAAGATAAAGTGCTAGATGTTTTCAAGCAATTTCATGCCTCGGTTGAAAGACAAACTGGGAAGATGTTGAAATGCATTCGAACAGACAATGGTGGAGAGTATATTGGACCATTTGATGTTTATTGCAAAGAGCATTGTATTCGACATCAGACTACTCCTTCTAAGACACCGCAATTGAATGGTTTAGCTGAGAGGATGAACACGACTTTGATGGAGAGAGTTAGATGCCTACTCTCACATGCAAAGTTGCCAAAGACATTTTGGGGTGAGGCTCTATTCACAATAGTTCGTGTATTAAATCGCTCACTATGCATTCCTTTACAGTCTGATGTTCCAGAGAAAGTATGGTCAGGAAAGGATGTTTCTTATGATCATCTGAAAGTTTTTGGTTGCAAAGCTTATGTTCATATTCCTAAAGATGAGAGATCCAAGCTTGACGTCAAGACTTGCCAGTGTATATTTATTGGTTATGGAGAAGATCAATTCGGTTATCGATTTTATGATCCAATCCAGAAGAAGTTGATTCAGAGCCGTGAAAGTAGTGAAGATCTCGACAAAGTGAAAATGGACGCTCCAAGAACTAATGACGACCCAGTGGATTTAGAGTTAACTCCTCCAAAAATGGTGCGAAGACAATTTGGAGATGAAATTGAAAGTCATCGACAGAATGTAGCTGATGATGGTGCTCCCATTGAAAATCAATCAGGTGAAGATTCTGATGAAGCTGATTTCCAAAATCAACCACTAGCACCAGGGACTGCTCAGGTTCCAATAAGGAGATCTATGCGAGTAAGACAAGCCACAACTAGATACTCCAGTGATCAGTATGTGTTACTTATTGATGGGGGAGAACCTAAGAATTTTCAAGAGGCTATGATAGATGAACATAAGATGAATTAGTTTGAAGTCATGCAAGATGAGATGAAGCCCTTGCATGAGAATAAAACTTTTGAGTTGGTAAAATTGCCGAAAGGCAAGAAAGTTTTAGAAAATAAGTAGGTGTTCAAGATTAAACATGATGAACACAATCCTCATCCAAGATTCAAAGCTAGATTGGTTGTGAAAGGATTCAACCAAAGAAAAGGTATTGATTTTGATGAGATATTTACACCAGTTGTTAAAATGACATCCATCCGTACAGTGCTTGGTTTAACAGCAAGTCTAGACTTAGAAATCGAGCAATTGGATGTCAAGACAGCTTTTCTTCATGGAGATTTGGAAGAAGAGATATATATGGAGCAGCCAGAGGGTTTCAAGGAAAAAGGGAAAGAGGACTATGTGTAGATTGATGAAAAGTCTTTATGGTTTAAAACAGGCACCGAGACAGTGGTATAAGAAGTTTGAAACAGTGGTGGGGGAGTAAGGCTATAAGAAGACTACTTCAGATCACTTTGTTTTTGTACATAAATTCTTTGGTGATGATTTCATTATCCTTTTACTTTATGTTGATGATCTGTTGATTGTTGGCCAAAATATCAACAAGATTAACAGTTTTAAAAAATAGTTAAACAAGTCTTTTGCCATGAAAGACTTGAGGCTAGCAAAACAGATTCTTGGCATGACACTTATCAGATACAGGAGCGCCAAGAAATTATGCTTATCATAAGAAAAGTACATTGAGAAAGTATTTTAAAGGTTCCACATGGATCAAGCTAAAGCGATTAATTTTCCTCTTGTTAATCACTTTAGATTGAGTACTAAGTAATGCCCTTTAACAGATGAAGAGAAGGAAGAGATGATGAAAGTCCGCTATGCTTTTGTAGTTGGAAGTTTGATGTACGCTATGGCATGTACACAGCTAGATATTGCGCACACAGTTGGAGTATTGACTAGGTTCCTTTCAAATCCTGGTAAGAAACATTATGATGCTATGAAGTGGATTCTCAGATATCTACGTGGTATTTGCAAAATATGCTTAAGTTTTGGAACTACCGAGCCTGTGTTAGTTGGTTACACAGATGCAGACATGGCTAATGATGTTGACTTGAGAAAGTCTATTTCAGGTTACCTAATTATCTTTGCAGGGAGAGCCGTGTCATGGCAATCAAAATTGCAGAAATGTGTTGCTCTATCCACCACTGAAGCTGAATTTATTGCTGCAATTGAAGCATGCAAGGAGTTCCTATGGATGAAGAAGTTCTTAAATGAACTTGGTTTTCAACAAGATAGGTATCAACTGTTTTGCGACAACCAGAGTGCTATTCACTCTGGGAAAAATGCCTCGTTCTATTTAAGATCAAAGCATATTGATGTGAGATATCACTGGATCAAAGAGGAGTTAGAAAAGAAGCTATTATAGCTTGAGAAGATTCATACGGATGAGAATGAATCAGATATGATGACAAAAGTTCTACCCAGGGAAAAGTTTGAATTTTGTCGATTATCTATAGGAATGATAGTCAATATCATATGTCGATAGGGGGAGAATTGTAAGGCAGTGTCGACACATGATACCGCCATAGATATTATTTAAAAAAAACGAAGAAGGGAGAAGCAAGTTGTTGTAAACAACTTGTACACAGCAAGTTGTTATAAACAACTTGCATGCAGCTCGCATGCAAGCTTTTATAGTGGACAGCTTGCATACAAGCTGTACGGTAGACTTGAAAGAGGCGGTGGAGGGTCTATATAAAGACCCTTCCCCCCTCTTTCATATAGGAGCATAATTTTGCATATGTATATGTGGTCGTATTTTTAAGGCCTTGAGAGAGAGAGTATTTTTGGGTATTTTGTAGGAAACGTATTTCTTACAAAGACGAGTGACAAAATGGTGAAAATATTATCCTAGGGATGGTAAATTTAGGAAACACCTTGTGTGTGAATGCCACTATTTTGTTGTATTATTTTTCATTCTCTATACCTGCTATTTTCATTAGTAGAAGTTTTATTCGAAGTTTGGACCATAGACGTAGCCCAAATTAAAGGGTGAATCACATTAAATTTCTATGTTATTTTCTTGCTTATTTTGCCTATGGGATTAAATTAGTCAAAATTTTCACCCTATTCTCCATAATAGACTAAATCCCAAAACTAAAATAGGTAACTTGGAGTTTTCCAAGACATATATACCCTTTAATTCGAGATGTTAAAATATTATAAGACATTATGTTATTAAGTAGTTAAAATAACTTAATTATCATGTAGTGGTCATTTAAGGAAAAGTCAAAAGTTTTCTGGTTTCGTTTATATTTTTTAATTATTGTTTTAATTTTTATTTCTTGTTTTAATTTTTATTTGAAATATAAATATAAATTTATTTGGTTGTTAATATCAATATAATTATATTTTTATTACTGATAATAATTACATAATAAAATTTATTAATAAAAATATTATATTTTGTTAAAATAAAATAATTTTTATAAATATTAATATCTATTTGCAATATATTTAAAATAAAATTGTTTACTTTGAAAATAAATTAAATTTAAATTGCACTTATTAAGTAATTATCAAATTAAAATTATTTTATTTTGAAAAATTAAGATTGAAATTAATTATTAAGATAAAATTTTCATAGTTCTTGCCAGTAATTAATATTAAATAATTAAATAATATTTATGCAATCAATGATAAATCAGAACATTACAAAAACGTAGAAGTAGAAAACAAAAATCTTTACAAAATTATAAAAACTGAAAATTTTTAAAATAAACATAATTTTTATTAAATTTAAAAATAAAAACAAAAATCATATAAAAACAAACAGTCCTTCTATATTTAAATTCGAGACACGTTTTAAAAGTTAGGCCATAGGGTAAAAGTCATTAATTCTACCATATATTTTATTTTGAAGAACAATTGAGGTCCCCATCTTTTACTTCAACCACATTGGAAGGGAGAAGAGTCACACACCGATCTACGTCAAATAGATTATGCACGGCATATCTGTATCTTTACGTATACAGATACTTGGGTGACGGTAAGAAAACTGCATGTAGAATGAAAAGCGAAATACAAGTCGTCCGTAAATCGTAGCGCTGTTATGCAAAGTAGAAATACGGGATAAGTCAGGTGTGAGTGTGAAATTTTCAGTTCTCTAGTGGAATTTGGAATGCCAGTTAGATAAATTATGTTAACTAGAGTTAGGCTTAGGCATGAAAGAAAAGAATACAATGAATTTAGTAGTACAAAAAGTTGAGGACTGACTAATGAAATTGCAAACTCCGATAAAAGGGCGCTAGCCTTTTAGGTCGAGTCGAGGCACTGGCACTTGCACTTCCCCCTCCAAATGCTTTTACTTTTTTTAAATTTGTCATCTCTCCGCAACAAATCATCTATAAAGCTTTCTGCTTTTACTCGTCACCTGACACATATTCACACCTTTCCATTTCTTTATAATCTTCGCCGCCAGGGGCAAATCCTTTTGTTTTTCCTGTAATAAAATAAATTCCCCACTATCTTGTTACTTACAATCGTGTTTTGCGACAAAAATACATTATTTTATGTTCAAAACCATATCATTTAGAACAGAGTTAACGTCTTTTCGGTTTCAGATTATCTGTATCTAATATCTTATTTTAAACTTATTTTATGTCAATAATAATGTTATTTTATGTTTATTTACACACAAAATAACATTATTTTAGAAACTGCCTTCAAAAAAAAAAAAATTTTAGAAACAAAACAAGGTTAAAACAGAATATTAATTACAGAGTATCTTATACCTGTATTCCCACCCAACATATTATATTATGCAATGAAGATATGTGTCAAGAAGACCTGTCAAAAAGCTTAAACAATTAAATGATCCATACATGAAGCTTTTAACCATCCTCATACCTCTAAGAGCTTAGCTTTCTTAGACTGCTCTTGGAAATTACACTCTTGCCTCTCAACCTTCCGTCTTTGTTAGTTAATTCATCCACACCTGTTGCGGCCTATGTTTAATGAACTTTTCCCACCCATTGTACTTCTCTTCTGTTAAGATATTGAATTGTATAGCCTCAGCCCCCAGGTGGGTTTTGTTTCCTGTCTATGATAATGATTTCTCTTTCATTTAGTGTTATATTAATCGGTCAAAGAAGACGAGTAACTTGGGTTTGTATATTTCTTTCAGAATATCGGTAAGATTATGGTTTATCTCCTCGGTTTTGTTTGCAGTCGAGAAAACTTTTTTTTGGGGACAATCTCCTTGACATTCCTTGTTCTTATGGCGGGTAGTTAATTTGAAGTCTCTATTTGTACAGCTTGCATGCCGATGCACAGAAACAGTCTCGAACCAACAATGGATGATAAAGACCATGATTTCTTCTCTCACAAACTACCCTCTTCTTCTCAGGTAAAACCCTCAAACTCTTACCTATCTCACACATATACTTCTGATGATGATGGTTAGCTTGCTGATACTAACATGAAAGTTTCTTGGTGTACGAACAACCTTCCCGTCCCCCTAAAATTAAGGTTGTTGAGGAGCTAAAGGAACTTTGGGGCATGGCCTTGCCTATAACAGCTGCCCACCTGATGGCCTTTTTCCGAGCAGTCGTGTCAGTCATTTTCTTGGGCAGACTTGGAAGTCTTGAGCTAGCTGGTGGTGCACTGTCTATTGGATTCACCAACATTACTGGTTACTCTGTTCTTGTGGGCTTAGCTTCTGGGCTAGAGCCAGTGTGCAGCCAAGCTTATGGCAGCAGGAACTGGGACCTCCTCTCTCTCTCTCTTCAACGTATGATCTTAATCCTCTTCGTTGCAACCATACCCATAAGCCTCTTATGGGTTAATCTGGAATCAATCATGAACTTCATGGGCCAAGATCCAAAAATCACAGCAATGGCTGCAACGTACTGTTTTTACTCTCTCCCAGATCTTTTAACCAACACCTTGTTACAGCCATTGCGAGTTTTCTTAAGGTCACAGGGGGTGACGAAGCCCATAATGTACTGCTCCTTGTTGGCTGTTGTTTTCCACGTGCCCCTGAACTAC
The DNA here is from genome assembly GCA_027478495.1 of Erythroxylum alaternifolium. Lineage (NCBI taxonomy): Eukaryota > Viridiplantae > Streptophyta > Magnoliopsida > Malpighiales > Erythroxylaceae > Erythroxylum > Erythroxylum alaternifolium. Next base: position 35,520,394 of record JANIIA010000003.1, on the reverse strand, counting down.
GTGCTTGTGGTAGTGATGAGGTTGGGTGTTCCCGGGGTGGCAATGGCGTCAGTTGCAACTAACATGAACATGGTGTTGTTGATGGTGGGGTATGTGTGGAGGGCCAGCGAACGGTGGGAGATGAGATGGACGGCTAAGATCGGAGAAGTTTGTGGTGGGTTGGGACCACTGTTGAAGTTGGCAGTTCCTAGTTGTTTAGGGATTTGCCTGGAGTGGTGGTGGTATGAGATAGTGACTGTGATGGCAGGTTATTTGCCAAATCCCACCCTTGCTGTGGCTGCCACTGGGATACTCATTCAGACCACTAGCATGATGTACACTGTACCTATGGCCCTTGCTGGATGTGTTTCAGCGAAGGTATGTCCAAAAACCCCACCACTTCCTCAAATTTTATCTTTGCTTTTGTGTACTTATCATATAATATATTTGTTGATGGGTCGCTTTGTCATAGATCCTCAATGCTCTTAGTGGTGTGTAACAGTAGTTTTCAGTATTTATTTGGTCTGGTGATGTTACATTTCATGAAGTGATTCAGTATATATGAGCATCCTTTTCAAGTTGTGTCATACACCTATGGCTGCGAACAATTAGGTGGATGCTGAAAGAAATATTGTTGCCCTTTTGAAACTGAAGTACATGGAAACTGTATTCTTTTGTTTGCTTGCGGACTTGTAATTGACCTTTCAACCTGGCGTTCACAAAACATCTGTGTTTTCTTGCTTAAACGAAAATATTTATATAATTGGTTGCTGTATAAATTACTATCTTGTTATGGATTGTCCTTTAAAATTTTGCTTCTTGCCTGTATCCCTCTGTTAATTTAAGCGAATGATTTGGTCTTTCCCCTATTTAATTATGTGACGGATTTTGTAACAGTGAAAACACATGTTTAGGTTGTTATGTAGAACTATGTCTCTGATGTGAGGGAGGCATATCAGTTAATAGTAAAGGACGGCTAGCTGGTTATATTACATACGATAGTAATCATTTTTCTTCTTGAATAAAATGTAAAAAGGGAAAGTACTGCTTTGAAGTTGATATATCTTCTCTGCCCACTTTCTTCTAGGTCTCGCATATAGAAAGTTTACATTTGAAGCTTGGAACTCAGATTAAAGCCAGAAGTAGTAGTCAATCCCATACAGACCAAAAACATGCTTTTGATCTGTTTGGTGGCTACATCACTTCAAGGGACCCTCCGGTCGCACTTGTAATATTATTTCATAAAATTAGCATAAAGAACATGTAACCACTACTTTACTTTCATGTGAAAGCGTATGTGTTGACGATTCCATTTACCCAACTAAAGAGAGCTCGAGTGGCCTTTGCTCAATGTCACCTTTTTCCTTCATTTTCTTGAGCTAGAAAGCTCACAAGTATGTGTCATATGCTTATTGTTACAAGGGGAATGCAGGTAGGCAATGAGCTTGGAGCTGGTAGGCCATACAAGGCCAGGTTGGCAGCCTTGGTTGCTCTGTGCTCTGCCTTGCTAATTGGAATCATCAATGTGACATGGACATTGATCCTTAGGGACAGATGGGCTGGATTGTTCACGAAAGATGATCTTGTTAAGGGCCTAGTGGCATCAGTTTTGCCTATAATTGGACTCTGTGAGCTTGGGAACTGTCCTCAAACAACTGGGTGTGGCATACTCCGTGGGATGGCTCGGCCCGCTGTTGGGGCCAATATCAATTTGTTGGCTTTTTATTGTGTTGGTACGCCGGTAGCGGTGGGCTTGGCCTTTGGGCACAATGTTGGGTTTCCTGGGCTTTGGTTTGGACTCTTGTCTGCCCAAGTGGCTTGTGTTCTTTCTATTCTTCTGGTGTTGGTCCGTACAGACTGGGAGCATGAGGCTTTGAAGGCTGAGAAGCTAACTAGCATAGAAGTGAGTTCGTGCAATGGCGACAAAATTGTAAAACATCAAGAAGAGAGTAAAGGGTTGTTAATGGTTGAAAATGGTAATTTGTTACATGGAGTTTGAGATGAACCTGGCGTTTTTGGAGGAGACTACCTTGCCTTGTTGAGCTTGGTTGGGATGATCTGACTCACACTTATACTAAGTTGTAATGGATTCTGTTTTTCTTCATCTTTCTTGAGACTTGCCATGTGGAACCTTTTTCTCGGAATGTCATCAAGGCTTTTGACGTGTTTGTTATCATGGGAAATGTAATCCGTACGTAGTAATACGCATATATGGTTTAGAGGAATGGATTATAGTTGTTGTCTGCTTTGGTTATGGACCATAGTTTATCCAAGTACCCAAGAGAAAGATGGCTTTATAAACCCAAACTGGTCTTAAAACGAATAGGAAGGAGTGCGACTAATGCTTTGTCTAAGAAACGTACGGGGATGGGTTTTTTATAAACCCAAAATGTCTTAAAACGAATAGGAAGGAGTGCGACTACTGCTTTGTCTAAGAAACATACGGGGCTGCCCCGTACTGAGGAATATTAACGCATTATGCGTGGCCAAGCTCTTGATTGGGAACTACAGGTATCTTTGGGCAATTGGAAAATAGCAGCATCTTTCCGTAACCAACAATTCCGGACTGACTGGCGCCAATTGTTTCAATTGAATAAAAGTTTTGATTAGAATAGAGATGATTGACTCAATTGAATGATTAACAACAAGAATAATTCGGTCTACCTTCGTGAAAATGGAAACATTTTTTAGACCACAGTAATTATCTAGATTAAAATTCTAATTGATTAAATATATGTTATTCTTGATAAGAGTGAGTAAGGAGATTGAAAAACATGAGTGAGCTTGTAAATCGTGACCCTGTTCATCTCATCATGATCATCCTGATGAGGATGATATTGCTGAGAAGATATACAATGAGTACGTGACTTTTTTTTTCTTTGTCGTCGTTGTTTGTACTATTCATCATCATTATTGTCGGATTCAGGGTTCAAACAGATTGTATAATTTGGTTCACACATAGAGGGATCTGATCTGTATATCAGATGAAATGTCCACGATGATGACTTATATAGACAAGAGCTCCATCAGATTTGACATAAGGAATCGGAGGGTCTTTGCCTTCTGTATGAGACATTATAGGTTATAGCATCAAAACTAGGTCAAAAGTGTTGGAAGTATTTGGTTGATCATCAATAAGCCTATTGTAGATAGATTTCACCGATCCATCTCGAAGAGTCTGAAGAATTGGAGTGGTCGTGTGAAAGGAGTGCCTGTGATAAGTATGGAACACTTTCTGGTGGTTCATGATCCATTCTGTAGGTATTCATTTTTCTAGCGCTTTCAGAGGCAATTGCTTTGGGATTTGGATGATTATGGTCTGATCATTGGAACAATCACCAACCATATAAAGAGCATCCAAAGTAGAGTTTGGAAAGTTCATATCTACAACATAATTCTGGAGGCGATAGATCATCTGATGATGTAACGTAGCCATAATTGTTGCAGGATCTTGTTTAGCTTTAGTGATTTGAATATGGACTTGGAAGTCTTTTAGATAACGTTGGATCATCCAATCTGATGTTGAAATTAGGTGCTATGGTGAGGAATTTTTGGTACGTTGTATAGGCAGTGCCAAGAAGAGATATCTTGGCTATAGAAGGTATTCCCTTTCTTCCATGAAGGGTGAGAACAAGTCGAATTGCTCCAACATGTATATGAGTATGGTTATGCTCTCTCCAAAGAGAGATGAGCTTCTTGGGGATCTCTAACTTTACATATTGCTCTGCAAAAGTAGTTTGTAAACTACACTATTCAAGACGAGAACTTTAGAAGATTTCTTTTACTTTTGGATGATTTGTAAAGAGAATAGTACGGATACTATAAGTCCAAGAACGATCTCTAAAATATACATTGTACGGACTAAGCAAAGGAAAAGAAGACTCACAAATACGATTTTCTGCAAGATCATGGGTGTTTTCTACAAGGTTTTCTATCCTATTAGACAAAGTACGTTTAACACTAGAAGGAAGATCGACAACTAAAAGAGTAGATGAAAGATGAACAGGGTCACTATTCATAGGTTTACTCATGTTTTCCAGTCTCCTTACTCACTCTTATCAAGAATAACATATACCACTCGTCATACACGATGGTTATGGCTCTGATACCACTCCGATGCCCCAAGGGGTAGACAGGGAAAAAGACACCAAAAACTAGAGGTACGTGGCATACCTTTTAAATCTATTGGTCTTAAAACAGAATGACTCATACCTAAATCTCTTCGTGAGATGCTTAAACCTTCTGACAGAGATTATCCAAAGTCAGTCTCTAAACTACAGCTAGTAATTCCTCCTACTCCTGTTGTAACCATAGCCAGTAATTCCTCCTATTTCTGTTGTACCTCCTGCTTCCATACCTTATATGATGTCTCAACTATATGAGGAAGACTTTCCTCTTGTACAACAAAGCACTGATGAAACAAATAAGGTTATCTCTAACCCTTATGTTCGAGCTATAGGAATAACTCCTCACGAAACTATTATTTCTAATCCTATTGATGAAGTTACCAATAACGCAGTAGCACATAACTAAGTTTTAAGAAGAATTGATTCTAAGCTAGATAGAATCAGTCAACAAAATCACACCACTCATCAACCAGTAGATGTTGCTTCTTCACAGATCCAAAAGCTGTACAAATCTTACAAAGATCATATGCAAAAACTTTATGCTGATCTTTACCACTACATTGCAACACAGTATTTTGGACCAAACTTTACAATTAAGGAGCAAGAACTTAGATGGGTAAAAGAAGTTCTTCAACATATGGAAGCTGACATGCAAATTGAATAGTCTAAAACTGTTATGGAGCTTATCCTCCCACTTTTCTAGTTGCTCAGCCCATGTATGCTTCTCTTAATTACCCTACCTATCCAGTCGTTGTTGATTATGAAAAATTCTTCAAGATGAATTATCATTGGATCAGACAACATATTCACCCTTTTTTGAGTAAACCCAAAAACTTTGCAAAACCAAAACACCAAGCTGAACATTCTAAGAAGAGGGATCCATCTTCTTCTTCATATAATCTGTGGAATAAACCATTGCAAATCAAAACACCACCTTCATCTCCACCAAAGCTTAGCCTACTTCCTCTACAGCCAAAGATAAAGCACCTAAGTTCATAGCAACTCTTGCACCTATTGAGGTTCCCAAACCCATAACAGAAGTTACTCCTGAACCTTATGAGCATTCTGAGCAAACTCCTGAGCTATCTTCTGAAATTTCATATTCATATGTGGATTCATCTGCACATTTTTTTGATCTATTTGATCTAGCTCAAGTCATGATGTCCATGTCTCAATATACTGAACTCAATCTAGATATTAGAGATGTTGATTTTACAGATATTGTAGAACCTGAACTATTCAGACCATTACCACCAAAAGTTCCAGTACAGCCAACCAAACCTACTTCAAGTCCATGGTTTACATTTGACGATCTTCCTCCTAAAAATGGAGAGAATGCCTTCATGAATTTGGAGCATGGCTAGATTTGAAAATGACTCGACCAAATACTCCTTTACGGGATATTTTGTCCCAGTTCACTTCTCAATTTACTGATACTCTATGAGCATGGTGACAAAGTCTTAACGACTACAGTACATCTAAGTCAGTTCTGAAGTATTCTTTTTGATATTATCCACAAAGAATTCATTGGTGACTTCCAACACATTGATAAGCAAATTCATCATGAGTACTTTGAAAGTATTCTTCTTGGTATTATCCACAAAGAATTCATTGGTGACTTCCAACTTATTGATAAGCAAATTCGTCATGAGTACTTTGAAATGAAATGTTGTTCACTTGATCAACGTGATCTTTAGAAGCATTTTCAATGTATGGTGGAAATATATTATCTTCTCAATGGATCAAATGATGTAAATCTCCATTATACATTCATCTCATCCTTGCCAGATGAATTGCAACCAGAATTGCAATGGACCATTACAACCTTGCGAATAAATATGAGTGATATTTCTCTTGGAGAAATTTATTAGCTTGCTTTATCTTCTCTTGATAAACTTTGTGATCAAAAAGCTTTATTTAAGAATATGATAAAAGGCGGTCTAATCCTTCCAAAAGCTTGCAGGAATCCTTATCTGAAAATCAAGTGCAAGGAAAAGAAAGATTGTGATTGTCGTATCAAGAAAAAACATCATCATAGGAAATTTTCCTGCAAGCAATCTGAAAAATCTTCCAAGATATAAGGATATCATCAGACATACAAACATAAAAAGCGAAAGAGATTTGTTCGTTCTTTAAACACAAACCTCATCAATCTTAAAAAGCTTATCAATGTTTTTTTGTGTGGCAAGCCATGACATTTTGCACGATAATGTCCTAACAAATCTAGAAAGGATATCAGGATACTAGAATCAATTCAGTCAATTATTCCTATTCATTCCTATGATAACCTTGAAGATCTCATCGAGGAACAACCAAATGAAGACGATGATATAAAGTTTGTTATTTCAGTTCCTTCCTCTGATGACGACTCCTCTGACTATTTAGTCTCTTCTGAGGATGATTCTCTATACATGCTATAGTAGAAATGCTTGAAACTAGATCATAAACCAATTCAGGTTTTTCATCTGTATGTCCATATCCTACTCCTTCAACATGACAAATAGGATAGACCCATAAAGGCTATTGAGTTTATGGATTTTGGATCCAGCAGAACTATCATGAAGCCTAATAATTTACCTTTTGAAGCGTGGACTTCTCATGACAAATATGTCACTGTTGTTGATGGCATCTCGTTTAAGATTAGGCTTATCACTACGAGAAAGATCGAGATTTGATTCTTTCCTTAGTGTACAGTGTGGACTAAAGTTCTTGAAAATCGTCTACCTGGCCAGGCATTCTCGTTAGGATGGATGTTTATAGTAAAGCCTCTATTTTATGGATCCTATGTAACATCCCGTTCCCACATAACGGGTCGGATCAGGGAAACGGGTCTACGAGAAGACCAATTAGAGAAGTTAGGA
>JANIIA010000003.1:35421228-35513327 GCA_027478495.1 Erythroxylum alaternifolium | reverse complement strand
ATACCGACTTTTGTTTAGTGAAGTGATGTGACACGTCACCCTCGCGGGGTACGGACTCGGGTATCACTGTCAATATTGGGTTCGGGTTCAGCGGGAGTGGGGTGTTACATCCTACCCACAAGCCTTAAGTATCGAGCTTATTTCAGTCTATACACAGAGATTAAAAATGTGTTTGAGCTTACACAAGTCCCTTCGTCATATGAAGCTGTGAGAGATCAATTTGTTAGAACACTGTCCTGAATCCTATGCACAATTCTCTCATTTTAAGCCTCTATGGAAGAATGTTGAAATCTTCATCCATCCTCCTTTAAAGAAGAATGAGGATATCAATCTGACAAAAGCGACACATCTAGGGATGAACCCTGATGATCTTAAACTTGCACAAGAAGAGTGTGCTATCCTACTTCAACAAGGACTTATCGAGCTCAAAAAATCTGATTGGGCTTCTTAGGCTTTTTACGTTAATAAAAGGTTTGATCAAAAGCAAAGTAAAAAGAGGTTAGTTATTGGTGACAAGCCTCTCAATCTGTTATTGCAAGATGATAAGTTTCCTCTACCAAAGATTAGTACACATGTACTATTCTTTAAGGAAACTGATATCTTTTCAAAGTTTAATTTGAAAGTAGGTTTTTGACAATTGGGTATTGACCCAAAAGAGCGATATAAGATGACGTTTTGCATTCCTAATACAGAATACAAATGGACTGTTATGCTATTTGGACTGAAAGTTGCCCCATAACTGTTCAAAAAGCTATGACCAAAAGTTCTTGGATCTTACTAAACAGTATGATATTATGCCTTTGGAAAAAAAGAGTCTCATTGGAACCAATGAAATTGAGTTTTTGGGTATGCAGTTCAAGGATGGATTTTATCAGCCAGGTCCACATATAGCTCAAGAACTATTACATTTTTTGGATGATAATCTCAATGTTAAATAGATACAACAATTCCTTGAGATTGTTAATTACATTAAAGATTTCATTCCACATGTGGCCGACTATACATCGTCCTTATCCAAGCTTCTAAGAAAGAATCCACCTCCTTGGAGTTCAAAACAAACCAAGGACGCTTGACACTTAAAACAAATATGCTTACATCCTCTGAAAATCTTTCGTAAGAAGATTTCCCACTATAAATACACTATCGACCTTACCAAAGGTATCATTTTAGTTGATTTCTTATCTCTTCCTTTTAGTACTATCATTTTCCTTCTTTCCATGGCTAACTACCTCCTACAGCAAAAATAAAGAAATTCTTTCCTCCTATTGTTAATGCCCCCACTAATGTTGCTTAAGTTACATCCTTTACTCGCATGAACTTGTTCTACTATCTACACCTTTTCCTTAGTGAGACCAACTCACCCTGTAGCACCACTTTGTTTTACCCTAAAGCACCCTACCTTATTGTATTCTTTCTTAATGACCCTCTTTCTGAGAATGCATTATGATATCGTTAGGCACTCTCAGCCCTTTATGCATGTGCTATCACCTTATCTCCTCTACAATTCTACCAATATCTTTGTGATTGAGACAATGAAAGGTCTCTGTTATGGACATTCTTTGAGTGGTATCAACCACTGAAATAATGGAAGAAACAACTTTCCATAGTCATTAAACAACATTGATTATCAGAAGCTTCTTATAAGAGACAATCTACATAGTGTTTCTTCATCCTCCATCATCTATATCTTACCTCAAGGATTGGTGCAATTTATTCTGACAACCGTGTTTGTTTTCATGATGCTTCACTTTATCAGACTAAGTACAAGGAAAATATTTCTTAAATCTCTTAGGGATTTTCTTAAGGAGATTAATTATTTTCCTCGACATACATCTTTCACTTCTACTTATCCTGGACTTTACCCAGGATAATTTATTCCTGGTGAACTTGAAGCACCAGAAGTCAACATACCAGGCCCAAACAGCCTAATGTATTATGAAACTGATGAAACAACCCAAGTCCAAGATGCCTTAGATACTGCAAGATCTTCACAACCTCCAACCTCTCTATTCCAAAATGCACAAGATCCTATTGATGATATTTTCATCCCTAATGAAGAAGAGTTGAATCAAGTCCTGAAAAGACTCCACATAAACAATGTCAGTCCCAGCAAAAGACAAAAGACCTACAAAGCTCATTCTGACACTGACAGTTCAAATGATCCAGACTATCCATCCGATTCAATTGTGGCCCAAACCAATTCATTTTAAATGATGAGTTGGATTCCACTCCCCAATATGGGACTCTCTTTGTTAAACGTCATTATAGTCGTGTGTCTTTTAGTGTGTCATTATGTTGATAAGAGAATCTTTGGGGACCATATCCTCTTTAAAAGATTCTTTCTTATCCTTTAGGAATATTTTTATTTTTTTCTTTTTTAAAGATGTGTAATGATTGTACTTAGGACATCTTCTTTTTTAAGTTGTCATGATTCTACTTAGGGAATATATTCCCTATCTCAAGTTGTTTGTTTTTATTCCTTTGCTTTGTCTATAAAAGTAAGGCTTATCTCTCATTGTTGTAATCACATTGAAAAGACCTTTGAAAAATATAAACAAAAGTTTGAGTATGTTTGTTTTCATGGCTTCTCTTTAAATTCCTTTTCTCTTGAAAGTTTAAGTCTTGAACAATGTAGCCCATCTGTCATACATAGAGACAAGTATTCTCTACACTTGCCTCCTCGGAAGGATCCTGTGTATCAAAATGTATTAGACAGTCTAAGACTGTAGAATAGATCCTGTTTAAGAACACAACCTAATGGGAAAGATTAGTCAGTTTAGGGTTTCTAAGAGGCAAGCATTGAGTTTTAGTGCCTGCAGAGAGAAAGGGCTAGTGTTATCGGCCAGCATACTTGAAACCTAAATTACAGTTGATCTTTGTTAGTCTTTGGTTTTTGATGAGGTTTGTTGAACTAGTACATCACATAACTCTAGTTTTTGGTGTTTTTTTCTCTGTGTGCCCCTTGGGGTCCCAGAGTGGTGTTAGAGCCAGGTATATGTTATTTTTGATAAGAGTGAGTAAGGAGATTAGAAAATATGAGTGAACTTATGAATAGTGACCATGTTCATCTTTCATCTACTATTTCAGTTGTTAATTTTCCTTTTAGTGTCAAACATACTTTTTCTAATAGGATAGAAAACCTTGTAGAAATTACCCCAAACCACTATCATCCAAATCTCGAAGCAATTGCGTTTGAAAGAGCATTTGAAGTAAAGCTTGGAAAGTTCAAATCTACAACATAAATCTTTGAGGTTTATTTCTGGATGTGTCTCCTTTGTTTAGATTGATATCCTCATACTTCTTAAAAGGAAGATGGATGAAGAATTCAACATTCTTCCATAAAGGCTTATGATAAGAGAACTGTGCATGAGATTCAAGACAATAGTTCAACAACTGATCTCTCACAACTTCATATGGTAGAGGAACTTGTGTAAGCTCAAACACATCATTAATTTCTGTGGGACTGAAATAAGCTCGATACCTGAAGCTTGTGGGTAGGATCTGTAAAGGAGAGCCTTTACTATAAACATCTATTCTAATTAGAACATTTGACCTAGGTAGATGGCTTTCAAGAACTTTGGTCCACACTGTACACTGTGGAAAGAATCGAATCCCGATCTTTCTCTTGGTGATAATCACAATCTTAAACAAGTTGCTATCAGTAGCAGTGAAATATTCATCATGAGAAGTCTACGCTTTAGGAGGTAAAATATTGGGTTTCTTTATAGTTTTGCTGGATCCAGTATCCATAAACCCAATAGATTTAATGGGTCTATCATATTTATCCTGTCGAAGAAGTTAGATCTAGATATATGGACAAGAAACTTTAACTAGTTGAGGATGCAATTTCAAGTATATCTGCTATAACATGTACAGAGAATCATCCTCAGAAGAAACTGAATATTCAGAGTAGTCCTCATCAGAGGAAGTAACTAAAATAACAAACTTTTTATCATCGTCTTCACTTGTCTATTCCTTAATAAGATCTTCAAGGTTATCAGAGGAATGAATAGGAAGAATTGACATAATTGATTCCAATAACATGATATCCATTTTTTTCTGGTTAGGAAATGCAAAATGTCCTGGCTTGCCATAAGCAAAGCATCGATCAGCCTTTTGAGATCAAGGAGGTTTGCATTTAAAGAATTAAACAAATATCTTTTTCTTCTTGCGTTTGTAAGGCTGATGATGTCCTTGTAATCTGGAAGATTTCTAAGACTGTTTATAGGAAAATTTCCCATAATGATGCTTTTTCTTGATATGACAACCATAGTCTTTCTGTTCCTTGCATTCGATTTTTAGATACAGCTTCTAGCAAGCTTTTTGAAGGATAGGACCGCCTTTTATCATATTCTTGAAGAAAGCTTATTGATCATATAGTTTATTAAGAGAAGACAAAGCAAGTTGACAAATTTCTCTAAGAAAATATCACTCATATTTCTTCGCAAGGCTGTAATGGTCCGTTGCAATTCTGGCTACAATTCATCTAGCAAGGATGAGATGAATGTATAATGCAGATTCATATCATTTGATCCATTAAGCTGATAATATCTTTCCGCCATACATTAAAAATGCTTATAAAGATCACGTCGATCAAGTGAACAACATTTCATTTCAAAGTACACTTGACGAATTTTCTTATCAATGAGTTGGAAGTCACCAATGTATTCTTTGTGGATAATACCAAGAAGAATACTTGCAGAAGTGACTTAGATGTACTACATTTGTTTGCAGTCGTCAAGACTTTGTCACCATGCTAGTAGAGTACTAGTAAATTGAGAAGTGAACTTGGACAAAATATCTCGTAAAAGAGTATTTGGTTGAGTCATTTGCAAATCTAGCCATGCTCTAAATTTATGAAGATGTTCTCTCCATTTTTAGGAGGAAGAACGTCAAATGTAAACCATAGACCTGAAGTAGGTTTGGTTGGTTATACTAGAACTTCTGGTGGTGATGGTCTGAATGGTTCAGGCTCTACAGATCCTATAGAATCAACATATCTGGATTGACTTTAGTATGTTGTGGCAAGGTCATCATGACCGGAGCTAGATCAGATAGATCAGAAAACTGTGCAAATGAATCCATATATGATTCTAAAATTCAGAAGATTGCTCAGAATGCTTAAATAGTTTAGGAGTTTGCTCAGAATACTCAGACAATTTAAGAGTAACTTCTGTTATCGGTTTGAGAACCTCTGGAACCTTAATAGGTGCAAGAGTTGCTATGAAGTCAGTTGCTTTATCTTTGGCTAAAGAGGATGTAGGTTGAGCTTTTAGTGGAGATGAAGGTGGTGTTTTAAGATACATTGGTTTATTCCATGAATTATATGAAGAAGAGGAAGATGGATCCCTCTTCTTAGGTTCTTCAACTTGGGGCTTTGGTTTTGTAGATTTTTTGGGTTTACTCAAAAGATGGTGAATATGCTATATGATCAAAGGATAATTCATCTTGAAGACTTTTTCATAATCAACAGTGTCTAGATATGTATGGTAGGTAGGAGAAGCATATATGGGTTGAGCAACTGGATAAGTAGGAGGATAAGCTTTATAAACAGTTTTAGACTGTTCAATTTGCATGCTAGCTTTCATACGTTGAAGAACTTCTTTTACCAATCTAAGTTCTTGCTCTTTGATTGTAAAGTCTGGTCCAAAATACTGTGTTGCAATGTAGTGGCGAAGATCAGCATCAAGTTATGGCATATGATCTTTGTAAGTTTTATACAACTTTTGGATATGTGAAGAAATAACATTTACTCTTTGATGAGTAGAGTGATTCCATCCAGCTTAGAATCAATCATTCTTAGAACTTTGTTATGTGTTACTGTGTTGTTGGTATGCCAATTTAGAACTTAATCAGTAGGAGTAGAAACAATAGTTCCTTGGGAAGTTATTCCTGTAGCTCAAATGTAAGGGCTAAAGATAACCCTATTGGCTTCATCAGTGCTCTGTTGTAAAGGAGGAAAATCTTCCTTATACGGTTGAACCATCATACAAGGTATAAGAGCAGGAGTAATAATAGGAGTAGGAGGAATTACTGACTGTGGTTTGGAGATTAACTCTAGATAGTCTCTGCTAGTAGGTTTAAGCATTTCACAAAGAGATTTAGGTCTGAAACGTTGTTCTTTGAGATCAATAGATTTGTTGGAGTCATCATCATGATTATCCTGATGAGGATGATATTGTTGAGAAGGAATATAACGAGTCTGTATCTTTTTCTTTAGTTGTTTCCTTCGACCATACATCTCATTATCCTCATCACTGTTTGATTTAAGGTTTAGACATACTTCATAATTTGGTTCACACATAGAGGGATCTGTATCCTAAACGAAATGTCCACAATGATGACTTATGTAGACAGGATCTCCATCAGATTTGACATGATGAATCGGAGGATCTTTGCCTTCTGTATGAGACATTACATGTTGTGACATCAAAACTAGGCCATTAGTGTTTGAAATACCTAGTTGGTCATCAGTAGGCTTGGAGTAGATAGATTTCACTGATCCATCTTAAAGAGTCTGAAGAATTGGAGGAGTAGTCATGTGAAATGAGTGCTTGTGATGAGTATGGAACACTTCCTGGTAGTTTGTGATCCATTATATAGGCATCAAATTTTCTAGCTCTTTCAGAGGTAATCGCTTTGGGATCTGGATGATGGTGGTCTGATCAATGAATCGATTAGCAACCATTTAAAGAGTATCCGAAGTAGAGTTTGGAAAGTTCATATCAACAGCATGATTCTAGAGGTGATAGATCATCTGATGTTGTAATGTAGCCATAATTGCTGCAAGGTCTTGATATGCTCTAATGATCTGGATCTAGACTTGGAGTCTTTCAGATAATGTTCCATCATCCAGCCTGATATTGAAATCAGGTGGTATAGTGAAGATGACACTTTCATTGTTGAGAGTTGTACGCAAAGTAGAGCATTTTGGTACGTTATGAAGGTAGTGTTAGGAAGAGATATCCTGGATGAAGCAAGTATTCCCTTTCTTCCATGGATGGTGAGAACAAGTCAAATTGCTCCAATATGTAGATCAGTATGGTTCTGCTTTCTCCAAAGAGAGATTTGTTCCTTAGGTAACTCCAACTTTACATACTGCTCTATAGAAGTAGCTTGTAAACCATACTGTTCAAGACGAGAACTCTATATGATTTCTTTTACTTTTACACAATTTGTAGAGACAATAGTATGAATACTACGAGTCTAAGAATGATCTCTAGAATATCTACTGTATAGACTAAGCAAATGAAGAAAAGACTCACAATTTCTACATAAACATGGGTAAACACTAGAAGGAAGATTGACAACTGAAAGAGTAGATGAAAGATGAACAGGGTCACTATTTATAGGTTCACTCATGTTTTCCAGTCTCCTTACTCATTCTTTTAAAGAATAACATATACCACCTATTATACACATTGGTTATGACTTTGATATTATGTCATATCTGATGGAGATCATGTCTATATAATTCATCATCATGGATATTTCATCTAGGATAGAGATCCCTCTATGTGTGAACCAAATTGTGAAGTCTATTTGAACTTTGAATCAGACAGTGATGATGATGATGATGAGCAGTGCAAATGATGGCAATGAAGAAAGAAAAAGTCACATACTCGTTGTATGCCTTCTCAGTAATATCATCCTTGTCAGGATGCTCATGATGATGATTCCAGCAAATCTATTGATCTCAAAACGATACAGCTCAGACCAAATCTCTTCATGAGATGCTTAAACCTTTTGGAAGAGATTATCCAAAGCCTAAGAAGAGGGATCCATCTTCTTCTTCTTCACATAATCCATGGAATAAACCACTACAGATTAAAACACCACCTTCATCTCCTCCAAAAGTCCTCTTCAGCTAAAGATAAAGCACCTGAGTTTACAGCAACTCTTGCCCCTATTGAGGTAAACCTAAAAAGAGGGGACCCGGATTGGTGTCAGAGCCAGGTTTCGTCGTGTATGATTACTCTTGATAAGAGTGACTAAGGAGATTGGAAAACATGAGTGACCTATAAATAGTGACGCTGTTCATCTTTTATCTACTCTTTCAGTTGTCGATCTTCCTTCTAGTGTCAAACGTACTTTGTCTAATAGGATAGAAAGCCTTGTAGAAATTACCTATGTTTTTGTAGAAAATCGTGCTTGTGAGTCTTCTCTTAAACAAACCTCATCACTTCTCTTAAACAAACCTCATCAAAACCAAAGACTAACAAATATCAACTTTAGTTCAGGTTTCAGGTATGCTGGCCTAGTACACTAGCCCTTTCTCTCTGCAAGCACCAAAACTCAAGGCTTGCCTTTTAGAAATCCCAAACTGACCAATCTTTCCCCCTCTTTCGAGTAAACCCCAAAAATCTGCAAAACCAAAGCACCAATCTAAAGAACCTAAGAAGAGGGATCCAAGCCCAATCAGATTTGTGGGCTCAATAAGTCTTTCTTCAGTAAGGACTACACATTCTACTTGTGCAAGTTTAAAATCTTCAAGGTTCATACCCGGATGTGTCACCTTTGTAGGATTGATATCCTCCTTCTTTTCAAAAGGAAGATGGATAAAGAATTCAGTTTAAGATCTTCAGGGTTCATAACTGGATGTGTCACCTTTGTCGGATTGATACCCTCCTTAAAAGGAAGATGGATGAAGAATTTATCATTCTTCCATAGAGGCTTAGGATGAAAGAACTGTGCATGATATTTAGGACAGTAGTTCAATAACTGATCTCTCAAGGCTTCATATGGTGGACAAATCTATGTAAGCTCAAACACATTCTTAATTTCTATGTACGTACTGAAATAAGCTTGATACCTGAAACCTGTGGGTAGGATCTGTAAAAGAGAGACTTTACCGTAAACGTCCATCCTAATTAGAATGTCTGGATTAGATGGCTTCCAAGAACTTTAGAAACAAAGGTACATGATGTACTAGTTAAACAAACCTCAATGAATGCCAAAGACTAACAAAGGTCAACTATAGTTTAGGTGTTAGGTACACTGGCCAAGTACACTTTTATTACTCCTGAACCCTCTAAAAATTATGAGCAATCTGAGCCATAACTTATATATGTTAATAATTTATTTAATACATGATATAAAGAAAAGGAATACTTTGATGAAGGTGCGGTAATACTTTAAGAGATTATGGCACGAATTTTGTTGTGTTTTCAGGCGTCAGTCTTTCATTTTATTTAGAAGTAAACCACGCTACGGTGACAAAATGAAGAGCATCCATGTGCATAGCTTTTGTCTGTACCAAAAGAAAGCACGACAAATAGCAAAAATTTGCAGTGAACATATGAGTTGTTGGGGACAAATTTTGTGTGGATAACGTTGGATGCGACCCTTGGGCTTCAGCAACTACAACCTGGGGATGTTGACATATCAGTTTTGGACATTGCGCAGCAAAAATTTGCAATGAACACAAGAGTTGTTGGGGACAATCTTTGTGTGGATAACGTTGGATGTGACCATTGGGCTTCAGCAGCAGCAACCTGGGGATGTTGACATATCAGATTTGGACATTGCTCAGAAAAAATTTGCAGTGAACACAAGAGTTGTTGGGGAGAAACTTTGTGTGGATAACATTGGATGCGACCCTTGGGCTTCAACCCCAGTAACCTGGGGATGTTGACATATCAGTTTTGGACATTGCACTTAAGCACTGATGCGATTTGGCAGTTTCCTAAAAGTTTCCATTGCCTCTTCTCAATGTCTCTTTAAATTGTGCTAAGAGTCACGAGTTTATTTGAGGATTCTGAAATTTGAAATTACATAACGTTTGATTACCAGGGTGATTTTGAATTTATTATGAAATAATTATCATTCTAATTTTGATTGATTACAACGCGCATGAATCCTAAACCGTGTGCCAAAAGAATATTAAAAAGTTAATGTAAATAATGATATTATAAATAAGATAAATTATATCAATTATTCTACTTAACTAGATTATTTATATATATATATATATATCTCAATTTTTATTTTGTAATATTACATATAACAACTTATAAAAATATATACTTATATACCTTGACTAATTGTATTCATCCGTTGTTTTTCTAGTAAATTCAAATACATGAAATTTAATTTAAAATTTGTGCAAGTATTAATAATTATATTATGCATCGTTAATACAAATTTGAAAATTATTTGAATTTTTTTAATTTTAAAAAGTTAAAAATTATAAAAAATTATAAATGAAAAAATGTCCAAATGTCATTTGAAAAGAGTTTTGAAAATGATAATGAAATTCATTTAAATATTATTAAGTTTTATCGTTAACACTTTTATATTATGATATATATATATATAAATATATATTTTCATACGCATTGATATTTAATGCTTCAAAATAAAAATTGAGATATATTTAATTAATTATTAAAAATTTAGGATATTTGAAATAATTTTTCTTATAAATAATATTATGAATGAAAGTTATAGTAGTGGAATAATTTTAAGGTAAAAATACATTTAACCCTCTTTTATTTTATTCCTTGGTACATTATGCTCACTTTTATTTTAAAAGTAAACTTATTATCTGCTTTGACTATCAGTCAAAGGAGCTTAGAATTAAATTTTTTTTACCCCTATATAATGATGACATCACCACGACCATACATCAGTACATGTTGCATTTTTTTTGTATAAAAATATCATTTTAGTCTTTTGCTAACTAAAATACATTAATCCCTATATTTTTTGCTTTATTTTAGTATGCCCTCTATTTCAAAAATAAAAATTATTTTAAGCATAGATTACATTTTAACCGTTAATAAATAAAAAAATTACTAAAAATATCATTGTCTTCACAATTGTAATTCATGACTATTAACCTATGGAAAAAATTAAAAAAGAAAATTTATTTATGAAACAAAATTTAAAAAAGAAAGAACATTATTAAAGGTGCCATTTTTCATAATCACACATTCTAACTGTTAATTGCTGAAAAAAATTACAAATTTTTTTTGTAAGTTAACTTCTCACAAAAAATAAAAAGAAAAAAAATTAAAAATGTCATTTTCTTTAAAAAAAGTTTATTTTCCTTTAAACATGTTCAAATCTTATTGAATTTGTTCATTTCGAGATAAAAAAAGGAGACTGGAGATAATTCACTCTAATTCCAACTTTCTTTTCAATAATGTTGATTTCCTCCACAGTCATTCCCTCCAAAGTAACCCATAGTAGTTTGGGTAACTCAGTTTTTTTTAGGCCATCAGGGTAGATTGGAGATAACAATAAAAGGAAATGGATAAAAAAGTCTTTTTGAATTTTAAACTCCTTTGAGTCAAAAGAGGTAATAAGTTCATTTTTAAAGTAGCGAGGGGCATAACATACCAAGACGTAAAACACATAGAGTGTTAAATGTATTTTTGCCCAACTTTAATTAGTTGATAAAGTATCTTAACACTAAAAGTAATAAGTGAATTTATCTACAAGTACACAATATCGATTGTAACAATTAATAAAAATTGGAGTATTCTTAGTTATCAATTCCACGAAATTTATAAATACTAAACTTATTAATCCTTTAAAAGACAAAAACTAAAGAAAACAAGAATTTACAAGGAGTCATTAAATTGCTAAATTAATAAAAATATAATTAAATAGCAAAAAGGAATTAATATGATAAATGTTAAGGCTATAAGTTTTACCCATGTGGAATTTTAAATAGCATTCAAGATTAGTTATCAAGGTTGAAAAATAATTAACCTAATATGTCCATGCGCTCTCTCAAGACACATATGTATATTTAATTAAGTAATTAACATATCTTGCATGTAAAATTAACCTTAATCAAACTCCTTGAGCATAGTTAATCTTTTTAATTAACATCCTAGCCAATTCCTTTATTTATTTCTAGAATGTTTGTTCTCTTAATCTATAGATTGTTTTTGAACTCTTGATCCTTTATACAATCCCTAAGATTTAAAATATGGTGGTCAACCACAAATTTAACAACTAAGAGCAAAGAGAATAAATTCATACAAACGATAACAATTCATGCATTAATAATTGAAATATCCAAGACATACCATACCCCTAACCATAATTAGGTACGTAGCTACTTACCAACATGAAAAAAAAATCAATATTAAAAATGTAGTAAAAAAGAAAAAATAGGATAACGTATCCCTAATATCGTTCAAATTGAGGTTAATCTAATTCCAATCCTTACTCCCAGACCTTTCTAGATGTTAAGAAACCTTAAAACAATAACTAAAACATAAGGTGACTGTCACACGCTTCCAAAAGCTCTCTAAGTTAACCCTAATAAGAGTATTTATAGATAAAGTTACGTAATAAAGACATAAGGTAATTGAAACTGTGTTTTCGTGCATCTTTGGATTGCATGTTATGATTTCAATGCTTATTACACTTTTTGGACCAAGTTTAGTAAGCTTTTAGTACTTTATGGGTGCAAACATTGATGAGTCTGATGTCAATCTAGCTTTATGTCTGATGCCAATTTCGTTATAAAACTTATTTTGTAAACAAATACGACCAACACGAGTCCATGTTACTCATATTAGTGCCATATTATCGAATTCTCTATTTTTTCCAATTTTTTTGCCACACTTGAACTTGAATCAATTCTTGATGTCTTTAAAAAGTTTGTATCTATCAAGTTAGCTTCCAATTGACTTTGATTCAACCTCGATTGGACAACTATAGAGAAATTAGCCTCAAGAATTTGACTACAAATTAATAAAGCAAACATAGGAAAACGTCATATAATTTCAAATAAAACATGCTATAATCATTTTACATTACAAACTAATTTAGTTCTTGTAAACATACAAAATATAGAATTATCAAATTCTCCCACTATTTATGCATTGTTTGTCTTTAAATAATTAGCAAAAATATAACTAGTTAGACATCACTAACTAATATAAGAAATAATTCTTTTGTAAATGAGATTTAGTCCTTTATACCAAATTCCATCTCTACAATCAAGCAATTAATATTATGATACTACTACATGCAATAGATATGGAGAATGCAATAAAAGGGATGAAATCTAACAAAGCTTTGGGTCCTGATGGACTCAATCTTTATTTTTTCTAGGAATCTTACCAATAGATTAAGGAGTAGGTCATTAATGTAACCTTGGAATTCTTCAACAGTGGTACTTTCTTAAAGGAAATAAACTGACATATATTTGTTTAATACCCAAAATACCTACCCCCAACTCTTTAAGGGTCTTTAGGCCTATTGTTTACTACAATACGCTTTACAAAATCATATTGAAGATCCTAGTATCAAAATAGAAGAAGGTTTTAGGCTTTTTCATATGTAAATCACAAGGTACTTGTATACAAAGGAGAAACTTTAGCGAGAATATACTTTTAGAATAAGAATTATGGGATTATGCAAATGTTGTACTTTAAAAATAGACTTTAGAAAAGCATTTTGCTCTATAAATTAGGATTTCATATTGCATTCACTTGAAGCATTTGGTTTCGTACTAAAATTTATAAGCTAGATTAAATAATGTTCCACAAATCTCACATTTAACGTTCTTGTTAACAGTAAGCAGACATAAAGAATCAAACTAGGAAAAATGGTTAGGCAAGGTGATCCACTCTTACCCTATCTCTTTTCAACATTCATGGAAACTTTAATAAGGCACACATAGCTTAACATTGAAACAAGCCGTTCTTTTAAATCTCACAAGAATTATAAAAATTAAAAGTCTTTAACTTCTTCTTTGTTAATGACTTGATGCTTTATAAATTTAATCTGTTTAAATGCTTATAGAGACTATTAACCAATTCAACAAACTATCAGGCATCCAATTGAATATAATAAAGCTTTTTCATTGTCTCTACTAATGCTAGCTCTATCAGTTAAGACTTACCTTCCCTTATAGGATTTAAGAGAATAGTAACTCCCCTTCATATACTTCGGAGTTCCAATCACAAATAAAATATTTGTTTATAAAGATTGCAAAGTTAATGATAGAAAGAAAAGTAAATTCCTAGTGTAATAAAAGTTTATCACATGCTGGTTGCTTCAATTATTGAAAACTATCTTAAGTAATCAATATATGTACTAGTTATTGCATCTAGTTTTGCCAAATAAAAAAAATTACTAAGGATATTGATAGATTATTGAGAAACTTCCTCTAGCATGGTAATCTTCATATAATACATATAAAAAAGATATATGGAATGAGATAAGAACTTAAAGGAAGAGAGAGGTTTATGATTAAAACCACTACAAGTCATTAGTAAAGTTCCCTTAGCCAAAAGAATTTAGAGATTAATGATAGATGAAGAGAACTTATCGGTGTAATGGATCCACACATATCATTTAGAAGAGCAAAGCTTTTAGGATTTAAAGTTAAATTTAAATATCTTTTATTCCATGTACAATTTACTTAGCATAAGGAACGCCTTATACTAAGAAATAAAGCACAAAATAGGCAATAGATAGAAAACATGGCTATGGTTTGACAACTGTTGTGATAGGGGACCTTTACACCTTTGTCCTAAAACATATCACCTTAAATACATAAAGAATCCTAATGATAAGGTGAAGGAGCTAGTTAAAGAAAATGACTAGCATATTAAATGTAGAGGTTTCAGCAACATAAAGGAATCCATTCCTAACTATTTGCTAAGGCAAAATTGGTAGCTCGTCATAATACTACACAAAATAAACTAGACCTACAACTATAGTAGTGGTGAGTCGAGGTCAATCCCACAGAGATTAAATCCAAATACTTTCCTAAATTCCAAGTATATGTAAAACAGGGGGGTTTGGTTCGATAAAAATTAGAAAACAATGTAAAATTGAATATGTAAAAGCAACTTAATCAAAATAACAACAAAGTGATAAATTTGATTAATGGGTTGAAATCTGGTTCTTTGATTTAAATCTCAGCCTAAGCATAATTTCACATATGTCATTGAATTATCGTCTTCACACCTCTCTTTAGACTATTAATCATGAGTTAACAACGAGTTTTTTTAATCTCAGTTTCTCCTTAGGCCATAGTTAATTAAGAAGAGATTGTTAATTAACCCTAACTATTGGGAAACCTAGAACAAGTTATCTAAGTTTACCTAGACATCCGCATCATAATTGAGAAAAACTGATCAATATAAGAAATAATCACACAAGCTCGGATCATTTAACTTATGTTACGTTATCCCTAACAATTTAACACCATTAGTTGCCACATACAACCTTTAACACGACTATTACATATCGCATTCAAGTTCTAGAAATGGATTTTCTTGAAAAACAATTCAATAGAGTATCAAAAGAATTTTTACACAATAACCAATCATTAATCTCAAGATAACGTAAGCAGTCCAAAAGAAGAGACAAAAAATGATATACAATGACATATGCTTAAAGGCGCTGCTCAGTATGGATTGCATCTCAGAACTGGCGTCGGGACATCTAGCCCTTCATCTTCTCTATGTGTCTCCAAGTATCAGCTAAGAACATCTTTGTTTTTATAGAAAATCAAAGAGAAATGAAGAAAAATCACAGGTTTATTGCATTGTCTAGCCTTCTCCATTAATCTCCAATAATGCCCATATTATTGTTGACAATCGACCATAAGTGAAGAAATTGAGGGCTATTGGTTTCTGCCCACCAAAACTCTCCCTCGGTCATCTCAATCTTGTCCAACTGCGTCCCACCTGCAGATTCTCAAAAACCAAAGAGGATTAATCAAGAATAAACTCTCACAATGCACTGCAACCTTCACACATTCTTGGTTGCCGTCTCCTCTCTTTCACTATCTCCATTGATGTCCATTTCCAGCACCCACTCCTCTTATTTTATTTTCTAGTTGACACCTTTTTTATCCCTCACATCTTACAAAAGCTAGGTTTTTCTTTTGAAATGGACATGTGTCTCTTTCTTTCTTCCTATGCATGTCACGACTATAACATTTAAATTGATACAACTATAAGAAAGGACTAGTTATTTCTTGGAGACTCTAATGAGAATCCAAGAATACCCAGTACGTAGAGCAGAATTTCGACAACCTAATCTAGCTAGTTATGACACGCACAACAGTTCTGAAGGAGTTTAAAGTTGAGTTCTTACCTTACGAAGCCCTCCTCTATGAGATGGTTACGTCAAATCCTCCGCAGGTGCTGAAGACTTACAGTCCGAAGAAGAGAGATAGTAGTCGAAGCGTAAACACACAGGAAGACCCTTTATGTTTCCTAAGAAGGGAAAGTAAGTGAAGACGGAAAGAAAATAAGAAGTTACGAGGATCAAACCAGAAAGATCTTATCTCCACAACCACCTAGAGACGCTAAAGATGGAGACATTGGAGCCCTAACTAGGAAGCTTTTAGTGAAAAGTTAAAAAGGGGGTCTTTTACTTAACTCATTTTGGAAGCTCTGAGAATACATTAGAAGGTGGATAGTACACGGTGATGTTTCTGCAGTCTGCGATGTTGTTTGGTTTGTGTTTTGATATCCTATTAGTAGGATAATAGTTGTACTAAACTCTTTTTTTAATCCATTTTAATTTTTAAAAAAAACTAGGTTAAAATCATGTGACAAATGGACAACTAGCTTAATTCTTTAAGTAGTGTAATTCATGTCACAGCTATGTGCTTTTTAAATCAAAATGTTACACATACCTCCATTTTTATGCTCTATCTTGTCTCTTTTTCTTTTAATCTTTTTCTTCTTCTTACTCAATGAAGACTATAAAGTGTGAACATTGAAAATATGGCTTAATAAATATGCTACAGGTCATTTTATCACCTTCACTTCCGAAATGTATCTAAAATCAAACATGAGCTAAAGTGAGTATCATAAGCATTATAATGCATTAATCGCCAAGTGTAATGGATTAAATGTGTCAAAAATTAAGCACATATCAAGTTTCCCACACTTAGCTTTTGATCATCCTTACGTAAATCGTCAAAATCAAAGTCACAAACTAAAACACTTACTCATTTTTCATATGTCCTAAGAATAGATAATCATAAGTAAAGATGAATGACTTTCAAAAACTATAGCAAGAAAATAACATTCAACGCTTCTACTCATGATCAATCAAAATTTAACACCTTTAGAAATTAAGCAACCTAGAGGTAGACTTGGGAATTATATTTAAATGAGATATATCCATAGGTACACTCAACACTATTCGTGATTGTGACATTTCACAAATTTTCATATCATTTCATTTCTTTACCACTAAAAGTCACATGTAAAATCATGAATCAAAGGACCTTTTAGGGTTGTAATGTGTGCAAAGGTAAGGTGAGATGTATTTGGGTAAAGTAGCATGGAAGCCATTAAAGCTAGTGAAACAAGACACACTCAATATAACATCAAGTGCAAAAATCAACATTCACTCACAATTGTGTACATCAACTATGATGAATGCAAGAATTATCTTTCTTAGCTCAAATTTAAGCCCTCTCACCACAAACCACAAGAAGCATAAATCACTCACAAAAGTTGATCATAAACAAGACTTTGTAATTATAGGGAGTGACCATTGAAAGCAACATCTACCTTATATCCAACATACTCAAGTAACCCATTTAATACATCTTTAGGAGGAAAGATTAGTCATATGTAACTTTGCAACATATTTGCATTTCCTCGTTGATAATTTTATTTAAACAATTTTTCTTTCCTTTTTCTTTTTACCTTTTCTTTTTGCTTTTTTCTTTTCTCAATATTTTTTTAATTTTTTAATACATTGAAAGAAGTTATTTCAACATGGGAATTCAATGACAAGATATAAATTAGCATCCCAACAAATATAACCATCCCACAAATACGCATACCCCCACACTGAGATTTTTGTACATCCACAAACTCAACAATCAATAATTGCTTTACTAGCTTTAAGGCTTAGGTTAGACATTTGGTTAGGTTTAAAGCATGTAATGTGGTTAACATAAAAAAAAAGGCTAATAAAGCTCAAAGGTTAACAAAGGAAATTTCACATAAATGGGTAGGCTATTTGGCTAATGTAGCTTCTATAAACAAAGAATGTCTAATCATTTCAATGTAATGCATGTGATAAAAATATAGTCTTGAATAGAAAATCAAATCATAATCAAGGTGTACATGTCATGAAGGTCACTGATAAACAAAATGACAAAAAGACTAATATGGATGTCTCAGTCTATAAAGGCTTAAAGCCTCATTGAATTTTGTCTACTACTAGTTACTACTCTTCTAAAGATAATGCAAATTGAACAATCACAAGAGCAAAAGTACATGCTAAAATTTTCTATGAATTTTTCTAGTCAATTCACACTCTAATTATGACTACATAGTCTTAAAAGCTATAGAAAACAAGAACATTTTTTATTTTGTTTGTTTGATTTTTGAAAACCTCCTAAGAAATCACATAAGCAACAATTAAGCTAAAAAAATGCATAAAAGCTAATATCAAACTAAAATCCCCACCACTACACTTAAAGCTTACATTGTCCCCAGTGTAACATCAAATGCAAGAAATGGAGTATTTAAGGAAAATATCAATTGCGAAAATGTAAAGAGACATAAATCAACTTCCTTTGGGTTGCCTCCCAGGTAGCGTATTTGTTTACCATCGTTGGCTCAACTCCATTTTGCACAGTCTTCATAATGAGGGTTTTCTAACCCTATCACTTCCACATCCTCCAATCTGAATCCTTGATAGAAGAGTTTCTGCCAATGACCATTAACTTTGAATTTCTTGTTCATCTGTAAGTTTCAATTTCAACTACTCTATATGAAAACACATTAGTAACAACGAAAGGTCCAATCCAACAAGAACATAATTTACCTGGGAAAAGCTTAAGTTGTGAATGGTAGAGAAAAACTTTTTGTCCAACCACAACATTCTTCCCAACAATCATCTTATAGTGAAATTGCTTCGTCTTGTCCTTCTAAATTTCTACATTCTCGTAAGAGTCAAGCCTAAGCTTTTCCAATTCTTGCAGTTGCAGTTTTCGTTGTCCACTTGCCGCGTCCATGTTCATATTGCATTGCTTAATGGTCTAAAAGGATTTGTGTTCAATTTCCACTGGAAGATGACATGACTTTTTGTAAATCAGTCGATATGGTGACATGCCAATGGGTGTCTTGTATATGGTCTTATATGCCTAAAGAGCATCATCAAGTCGTTGACTATAATCTTTACAATTTGGGCTCACCATTTTCTCAAAAATGAACTTAATTCCTTTATTTGACACCTCGACTTGCCCGTTCGTCCATGAATGATAGGCCGTAGATGCCTTATGAGTGACATGGTACTTCTTTAAAAGATTTCCTACCAATTGGTTGCAAAAATGAGTACTCCTGCTGCTAATCAATGCTCACTATGTTCCAAACCTAGCAAAAATGTTAGACTTGACAAATTCTGCAACAACTTTAGAATTGTCAGTCCTTGTGACTTTAGCTTCCACCCATTTAGAAATTTAATCCATTTCCAAAAAAATGTTAAAAAAAACAAAAGAAGAAGGAAATGGTCCCATAAAATTGACGCCTTATACATTAAAATTTTCACATGTAAAGATTAGAGATAAAGGCAATTGATCTTGATGGGATAAATTACCTTGTTTCTGGCATTGTTCATATGCTTTGCATATTATGTATAGGAATCTTGAAATATATTTGGCCAATAAAAACCACATTTAAGTATTTTCCTAGCAATTCAATTGGCCTAAAATGGCCACCACAAGCATACAAATGGCAAGATTTCATAATTGATTCATATTCATGTTCAGGTACACATTTCCGAATGCTGCATGATCAGAATACCCTAATGCTGCATGATTAGAATATACAATCATTTTAGAACCAAGCAAGGAAAGTCTAAATTTATCTAAAGCAAACACAATAACTAAAAGCTCCTTTTCTGTGGTGGAGTAGATGCATTGTGCTAGACTGAGAGTTCATAAAGCATAGTAAATGACGTGAGTCATATTGCCACATTTTTGACCAAGAACAGCACCCACAACAAAATTGCTTACATCACAAATAATCTCAAATGGTTGACTCAAGTTAGGTGGTTAAATGATCGGTGCTGAAGTCAAAAGCTCTTTTAACTTATCAAATGCTTGCTTACATCCCTTATCAAACTGGAACGACACATCCTTTTGTAACAATTAATAGAGTTTTATTGAGATCTTACTAAAGTCTTTGATAAACCTGCAATAAAAACTTGCATGTCCAAGAAAAGAATGAACCTCTCGCACATCTGTGGGGTAGGGTAAGTTTCACATAGTTTCTACCTTAGCTTTATCGACCTCATCACCTTTAGATGAGATTACATGTCCCAAAACTATTCCTCATTCAACCATAAAATGACATTTTTTAGAATTTAGAACAAGATTAGTTTCGATGCATCGTTTAAATACATAATTCAAATTATCCAAGCATGCATCAAATGAATCCCCATAGATAGCAAAATCATCTATAAGATCTCAATAATGTGCTCAACATACTTAGAGAAAATACTTACCATGCAACTTTAAAAAGTGGCTAGGGCATTGCAGAGTCTAAATGACATCCTTCAGTAGGCAAATGTACTAAATAGGTATGTAAAGGTTGTTTTCTCTTGATCCTCTGGAGCTATCTGGAGCTATCACAATTTGGTTATATCCTGAATACCCATCAAGAAAATAGTAAAGAGACCGTCCTGCAATTCATTCAAGCCTTTGATCAATGAATAGGAGTGGAAAGTGATCCTTGCGTGTAGCTGCATTTAACTTCCTATAATTGATGCATACTCTCCAACATTTTGAATTCTTGTAGGGAAAAACCCATTATTCACATTTTTCACCATTGTAATCCTAATCTTCTTTGGTACTACTTAAATTGTACTCACCCATTTACTATACGAAATTGGATAGATTACAAAACACCTAGCAACTTTAGGATCTCTGTCTTTACCACTTCCATCATCGGAGCATTTAATCTTCTTTTTGATTCTTTTGAAGGTTTGGATCCTTCTTCCAACAGGATTCGGTGCATACGTGTTGAAGAGCTAATACCCTTAATGTCAGCTATGGTCCACCCTATAGCTATGATGTGATCTTTAAGTACTTGAATGAGCTTTGTCTCTTAAAGCTTGGTTAAATTCCTTGCAATAATTATCGAAAGTATTTCTCGTTCTCCCAAAAATACATATTTCAAGTGCTTCGATAATTGTTTTAGTTCAATTGTAGGTGCCTACATAACTGAAGGTAAAGATTTCGTATTATATATTGGTAGTTTAATATTTGGAATTACATACCTTTTTGGTATTGGTTGCAACGATTACAATGCTAGCACAATTTCTTCCATTTCATCTATAATGAATAAGTTAGAATTTCGCAAAGTGTTATTTTGTAAACTCATACAGAGAATGACTTCTAAATAATCTTTACCATCCACATCAAAAACTTCTTGAGACATACAATCAATGAAATCAATTGATAAAACAGAATGAACATCACTAGGGCACGTCATAGCCCCAAAAATATTTAAAACAATTTCACCGTCAAACTGCATAGTCAATGTTCCTGCATCCAAATCAATCTTTGTCTTTGATGTCTTTAAAAATGGTCGGCCTAGTAGGATTGGTGCATAATTAGATGAAGGTCCTCCCTCCATGTTCAACATATAAAAGTTAGCTAGGAAAACCAATTCATTAACTTGCACTAAGACATCCTCTATAACCCCTTTTTGATAAGCGTGAGATCTATCAGTTAATTGAATTATAACACACATTTCATTCAAAGATCCCAAATTTTATGAACTGTAAATGGAATATGGCATGCTATTAATTGAAGCTCCTAGATCTAACATTGCCTTTTCAAATCTAGTATCACTGATTTTGCAAGGAGTTGTAAACGTACCTGGATCTTTACACCTTGGGGGAAACTTTCTTTGAATGACTGCAAACACATTTTCCCCCACACTCACTTTCTCATCTCCTCTCAGTTTCCTTTTTGACGTGCATATCGTGGAACTTGTTTTATGGAATCAATTAAAGGTATGTTCACCTTTACCATTTTTAACATTTCTAAAATCTCCTTATCTTGCTCCTCTTTCTTCGATTTGAAAACCTGTTAGGAAAAGAAGTCAAAGTTTTAGTAAAATTTTTAATCATAGGAGATTGAGAATTTACCTTAGTTCCCTTTTCAACTTCTTTTGGAGACACTTTAAGTTCCCTTTTAGATTCTTCATCATCGTCAATAACAATAGTCTTATATGGTACTTCTATTTCTTTAACACTTCTCATGGTGATAGCACTTACATTTTCTTTCGAGTTTACAATCGTCTGAGAAGGAAGTTTACCCAAATTCTAATTCTCCAATCGTCTCATCGCAGTAGTTATACAACTCAGTTAATTCTCCATATTTTGAATGCTAGCTCTTGTTTGTTGTTGGAATCGTATGGAATTTCATCATTTCTTTTAGTGAAGGTTCAGAACTTGATGGTTGTGCTTGTCTTTGATATGGTTATTGGTAGGAGCCTTGTTGTTGTCCTTATTGCCCATAGGTGTTGAATGGAGGATTCTTCTATCCTGAGTTTTGTGCATAGGGGTAGCTAGGATTCCTTTATGGTTGGCCCGAAAAACTTTTAAAAGCATTCACTTGTTCTATTGAAGTCTCCTATAAGGTTAGACACATATTAGTGGGATGTCCTACCGTTGTGCAACTTCCACGTACCTTGAATTATTGAGTACCATTTGTAGCCATTTGCCTCACTAAAGATGTTAACCCAATTATTTATTGCTCCAATGTAGCAGTACTAGCTTCACTGACTTTCAATAGTTGAGGATCTTCTTGAATGTTAAATTTTTTAGAGTTAACAGCCATATTGGAAATCAAATTTCTAGTTTCAATGGGGGTCTTATCTACCAGTGCACCTTTGCTTGTTACATCTATCATACTTCTTTCTTATGGAAGAAGCCCTTCATAGAAGTATTGGATCAAGAGTTGCTCACTGATTTGATGGTACGAGCAGCTAGCACATAACCTCTTAAAACACTCCCAGTACTCATATAATGTCACCCCATAATGTTGTTAGATTGCACATATCTCCTTCGAATATTCATAGCTTGAGAAGTAGGGAAGTACTTCTCTAGAAAAAGTCTTTGCTTCGCATTCCATGTAGTGATCGATCTCGTGGCAAAGTAGTAAAGCCAGTCCTTGGTAGTGTCCCCCAATGAGAATGAGAATGCTCTCAACTTGATTTGCTCTTCTTGTATCCTGGCTGACTTTATGCTATAACATACTACGTGGAACTCCTTAAGATGCTTGTAAGGATCTTCACCTAGCATAACACAAAAAGTAGGCAAAAGATGAATTAGAACCGATTTAAGCTCAAAGGCAACATTAAAGTAAGAAAATCAATACATAAAGGTTGATGATTAAAATCAGGAGCAACTAACTACCTAAGAGTGCAATCATTGTTTTGACTTGCCATGTTAGAATCAGTTTCAGAAATGGAATCACTAGAGGAATTAGAAAGCAAATCTAAAACTATTTGAATTCCTGGTGATGAATCAAGTTTCCTATTAGATGATGATGGATCCTTGGAACTTTATGTGACTTGTCTTCTCGCTCTACGTAACGTTCTTTCAAATTCTAGATCAAATTTCAATTCACCAGAGGGAGAAGATCATTTCATACACCGTAACTAACTAAATAAGAAAATAAATTAATAAAAAATAATAAAACAAAACAAAACAAATAAATTCAGAAAAGCAAAGGATATTAATCCCCAGTAACAGCGCCAAAATTGGTAGTGCATCATAACACTAGACAAAATAAACTAGACCTTAACTATAATAGTGGTGAGTCTAGGTGGATCCCACATAGATTAAATTCAACAACTTATTCTATGTATATGTAAAACTGGGGGTTTGGATCGATAGAAATTAGAAAACAATGTAAAATTGAATACGTAAAAACAACTCAATTTAAACAACAACAGAGTGATAAAATTGATTAATGGGTTGAAATCCGGTTCTTTGGTTTAATCTCGAACTAAGTACAATTTCACATATGTCATTGAATTATCTTCTTTACACCTCTCATTAAACTATTGCTCATGAATTAAAAACAAGCTCTATTAATCTCGATTTTTCCTTAGGTTTTAGTTAATTAAGAAGAGCTCGTTAATTAAATCTAACTATCAAAAAACCTAGAACAAGTTATCTAAGTTTATCTTGATAGTTGCATCACAATTAAGAAAAATGGACCAATCTAAGAAATAACCACACAAGCTCAGATCATTTAACTTATGCTACGTTATCCCTAACGATTTAACACTGTTAGCTGCCACATAAAACCTTCAATACGACTATTATGTATCGCATTCAAGTTCTAGCAATGAGTTTTCATGAAAAACGATTCACTAGAGCATCAAAAGAATTTTTACACAATACCCAATCATTAATCTTAAGATAACGTAAACAGCCTGAAAAAAGGAAAAGAAAATGATACACAATGACATATGCTTAAATGTGCTCCTTGGCATGGATTGCACCTTTAAACTGGCATCGAGACGTCTAGCTTTTCATCTTCTCCATGTTCTCTAAACATCAGCCAAGAACACCTTTGTTTCCATGGAAATCCAAAGAGAAATGAAGAAAAATCACAGGCTTATCGCATCTATCCAACCTTCTCCATTAATCTCCAATATTGCCCATATTATTTCCAATAATGCCCATATTATTATTGAAAACTGACCATAAGTGAAGAGAATAAGGGTTGTTTGTTTCTGTCTACCAAAACACCCTCTCAGCTGTCCAATCTTGTCCAGCTACCTCCCAGCTGCTTATTTTAAAAAATCGAAGAGGATTAATCAAGAATCAGCTCTCACAATGAACTGTAGCCCTCACACCTTCTTGATTGTTGTCTCCTCTCCTTTACTTCCTTCATTGCTGTCCATTGCCATCACACTCCTCTTATTTTCTTCTCTAGCTTACACCTTTTCTATCCCTCACATCTTACAAAAGCTAGGTTTTTCTCTTAAAATGGACATGTGTCTCTTTTTTGTCTTCTAATGCACGTCATGGCTGTAACATTTAAATTTTTACAGCGGTGATCTCATGGCTATAACAATTTAATTGTTACAGTCATGAGACAAATCTTTTTTTAAGGGGGTTGATCATTTTTCTCCAAAAATCCCAACTGTTATACCATTCTTTTTATAATAAAAAGTAGGTCAAAATCATGTGATAAATGAATAACTAGCTTAGTTCTTTAGGCAGTGTAATTCATGTTACAACTATGCGTTGTTTAAATCAAAATGTTACAGATACCTCCATTTTTATGCTCTATCTTGTCTCTTTTTCTTTTAATTTTTTTCTTCTTCTTGCTTCATGAAGACAATAGAGTATGAACATTGAAAAGATGACTCAATAAGTATGCTTTTGGGTGACTTTAGCTCCTTCACTTCCAAAATGTATTTAAAATCAAATATGAGCTAAAGTATCCTAAGCATTTTAATGCATTAATCACTAAATGTAATGGATTAAATGTATCAACAATTAAGCACATATCAAGAATATAGAAGATAAGATAACTTGGTTAAGTAATACCTCAATAAAATTCATTAATAAGACTTGCTACCAAGTATTAAAGCCTCCCTCCACTAAAATACACTAATTCAAACGAGCATGAATTAAAATAAATTCCATTAAATTTGGTTTTATTACGTGATTAGCCATAAAAATCAAATTGAGTACACTTGATATGCTCGAAAGCATGTAAAGTCTTAATCATATATATGCTCTTTACAACAATGAAAGGGAAATAAGAGACTTTTTATTTTTTCATCACTCTTTTTCTAAGGAAATGTGGAAGTGAGTTCAAGTCACTTGTAACCATTAATGCAATGAGGAAAGATGGGAGAATATAGTTAGATGGGCTTCCATAAGGAATACCTTAACAATAGATGACTATAATATCTTCAAGATAGCCTTTTGCATTTGCGTATATTCCCTATAAAGAGAGAGGAACCAAAGGTTATTAAAAAAAACATGAGGATCATCATAGTTTTTCTTACTAAAATTGTAAGGATAAGGGAAAACATCAAACTTAGTCTAGATGGAGTAAAAATCACAAAGAATCTAGCTACAAGATGGGAAGTGGAAGTTAGAAGACAAAAGCCACAACTTAGAAGAAGGACTCTTTGATCAAGCAATTACAATTCGAGTTTATAACTAAACAATTTGGAATGGAACATTTGACAAGTATGTAGGAACTCAACCATTGCAAGATATAGGAATAGATTAATTTTTTGTTCTCTCAATAATCATGAATTTTGAATCTTCTTTAGTATTGTGCTAATACATGCAAGGTTATTGGAATGTTATCCTATAAAGTTTAAAATATGAGATGGAATACTTTAAGCTCCTATCTATTAGTTAGTTACTTTATTTAGTTCTTTAGATCCTAGACTTTCATATCCTAGTAGCTTTATTAATAGGATCATTCATGGTCCTTTTTTATTAGGCAAATGTAACTTTTTTTTCTTTTTGTAATACAAATTTCTTTAATTATATAAGAAATAATTCCACTTATGTAGATGTACGATGACATTTAGCATATACCACAAGCCTTTAAACTCCCAGATTTTCTTTATAGAGGGGTATAGTCTCTTATGGACTTACTATAATGATACACATAAACATTGACCTATACACATTAGTCAACTTAGTGGTTAATAACACAAGATATATATATATATATCTAAGCCTTTTGTTGAGTTTTAAAACTTAAACATATAATAATTCTTAAATAAAATCACTATACAAACAAGATAATGTCAATATTATCCACCTCTATCTTCAAGTTCAAATATTTCAATGTGACTATTTCCTCATAAAGTACCCATATACACATAAGTATTTAAAATTTTGGGTAAGGCACACTCATAGTTTTCTTATGAAATTAAACTTACCATAAACTTGAAAGTCATCTAATCTCCATTAATCTAATAGATATATACAAGAAAAAATCCAAAAGTCTTTGAGAGTATTGTAATGGGGTCAAAGACAAGAGTAGAATAAAAAAGGAAGAAAATATGGAAAAACAAAACATTTATAATTAGTAGAGCAAGTAAATTAAGAAATTGATAAACAATCTCCACTAACTCCTCATATCTTGCAAAAATCCACTCTTCATTCATTATTTTCAAGTGCAAGAAATTCATGCCAATCAATTTTTAACATTTTAGTCTTTATTTTAATGTTTTTTAATTTTTAATTAACATGAATATTCCCTTCTTTACATTTCCATCTCCCAGAGATCACCAGATTCCACATAATTAATTCTTTTTATATAATAGCTAACAATATAAAACCACAAGCAAATGCTCTATTAATTACAAACTAGGGTGTAGTTACTTGTTTTCTTAAGATCATGGTTCTTTTGGAAAGGTTACAAAGAAAAAGACTATATTTTTATATAAAGATTAAAAGGTCATTAATGGTTCAATGTACAAAGGGTAGGCAATTTTGCTCTACGTGAACTCCAAGTGATTTGATCATTTTAATGCTTATACATGTCTTACATGAAATCTTGTAAAGATGAAATTTAAGTTCTAGAAGTTCAATAATATCATAGAAGACATGCACCTTTGAAAGAAAAGATTTTATATGCTAGCTAAATTTCTCACATAGTAACTTAAGTCATATCAAAGCAACATCATCTAATGAATTTAGTTTTCTAACATTCACATAGTCTAGTTTGCACAACAACTACGTAATCGTATTATACTCTTAACCTTTATATAAGATCTTAATTATAAACTAAAAAAAGTAACTAATAAGATAGTAAATATAAACCTAAAAAAATCTAATACTAAAGAATTTATCCCTAAAACAAAAAAATTAAAAATTTGCTAGTTATAACATAAAACTTAAAGAAATGTCAAATTTTATAGAAATCCACCCGCATACTTAAATATGAAATTGTCCTTAATGTTGAACAAACAAGATAGTGAAAGCAAGTATGAGAGAAAAATAAGCTAGATAGATCTCCCCCAACTTTATACGTAGTTAGTAAGGTAAAATAATAAAATTCCAAGCTACAAAAGAAATTAAACAAAAGTCAATATAAAAATAAAACTAATTAACTAAAATAAAAGAAAGTAAGGTTAAAACATTAGGTTGCCTCCAAAAAATGTTTCTTTGCAGGTATTTTAAAAGGAAGTATTTAGCTAGACTTCCTTCTTACTAGAATGTTCAAGGCATGATAAAAAATAGATTGTTGAGTAAAAATAATGTATTTTAGTTTGTACGAATGGTTTTTATATATTGGAAAAAGGGAGACGTGCTAAAAATGAGTACAAGAATACAAAGTTAGATAATTAAGGCTATCCTTTTATTTCATATTGGTTAAATCAATATAATGAGAATCATAAAGTTGCATGTAAGGATATATGTATCCTTTAATTATGAAACTTATGAAACTTGTTACATTGAAGAAAAACGAAATCAACCTTTTGTTAAAGGATGATAACGATATTGAGTTGTTCAATTTTATACAAGTGATAAAAATTAATAAAATAATTAATACTTGTATTCATCACATTTACTAATGATTTTACATGATAGAGCCATACATATTGAATGAAATGTTGATTTAAATTTTGAAAAGTTTAATACCCAAATAGAAATTAAGCATTAAGAATGTTGAAGTATTTGATGAGATTAATATTGTGAGTTTAAAATTTTCAGTTATCTATAGAGAATGAGATTCTCTAGTGAATAACTTTATAGCTTAATTATATAATTATATGGTTTTATGTAAGGAGAAAAATACAATATGAAATATTGTATGAAGCAATATTCATTTCTTCTATATATATTTCTAGTATAATTACTTGTCTTCCTAATTTTGTTTAAATCAATTAACAAAATTTTATAATAGATTTGTGATGGTAAAACTTTAAGAGAGTCAAAGTTAATAAGTTTATGATGTGATGTTTAGTTGAAGCATATATTATCCAATTTGTTTAAATCTAAATTGTATAATATAAGGTTAAGACATATCTAAAAAGTTGGATATTATCCTCTAAACTATATAAAATAAAAATTTTTGTCTCAAAGAATACTTATTAAGAGAATGGTTTCTAAGATAAGTCGTAAGAGTAAGATAATTTTAAAAAGATTCAAATCTCATGAAACAACATCTAATTGAAACTAGTGTCTTTTTTTATATGTTTAATGTATAATTAAAAGGTGACAATATGATGAAATATTCACTTTTATACGAATTCGAAGAGTTTGTTTTAAAACTAACTTTGAATTTATCATGTCTACGAGAAGGTTAGTGCTATATTTCTCTCTTCTTCACCGACTCCCTCTGTTTCTCCTCTCGTCTTCCCTTTTTTCTCTCTATCTCTTCTCTTCTTGAATGAAGGTGTCCATACAGTAAATGAATGATTCATCCCTGCCACTCTCTATCCCTTTTTTATTTGTTGTAGGACTTTAGGTTTAGGGTTTTCGAGCCGTCACCCCGGCACATGACACGTGATAAGTTGATGAATTAAAGAAAATAAATTGGTCACGGGGGTGACAAGTTAAGTCACCCCCGTGAGGGCACTTGTCATAATGGTGACAAGTTATGTCAACACGATGACTAAGTGACTTGTTATGTCACCACTTTTCTTCTTTTTTTATTTCTCTTTTAATGCAAAATTTACGTGACTTTCCTTTTACCCTTCATGCAAAATTTACAAAATAATCTAATTAACGTTCATGCAATATTCATACAATTTCCACTCAATTTATCTTACATTTTGATTAAAACATAAGAATTTGTAACAAAAATCAAGATATGAAAGCTATTAAAAGCAATAGAAACTAGACACAACATAGACCTTTTTCTTTTGTGTAAATAAATCAACATTCATTGTATTATCAAGTTCATGTTGCATAACTATTTTAAATGATAATTATTCATTTTTTATGAAATGATGTTTTGAAAATATATAGCTTTGGATATCAAAAGTGTTCATCTCTAATGGCACATAAAAGAAGGTGAATTAGGTATTAATAAATTTTAAAAAAATATTTGATAACTTATTATGTCAATTAGCATGACTTATAAAAGATAAAAATATGATATAACATAATAAATTCAACCGCACATTTATGCAATAGTGTAAAAGAGTAAGGGAAGAGAAACATAAATTGATTTACAATAGCTCAATAAACAACCCTTAACTAAATTCTTTTTTAAGACTCTTCTTGTAATTCCATTATAACACTTCTTTTAATGTGAAGAATAGCCTATTTATAACCTTTACTTGGTAAAGAGAAATCCTTTTACGATCTCCCTTCCAAGTGAAAATGAAATCAATGACACTTAGAACACTCCTAACTACAATATACAATACCTCAAAATATCTCCCTTTATTTACTTTGATAATACCAAAAAGACTTACATAAATATGAGACAATGAATGCTTAAACGCTTGATAAATATTTAGAGATATATGTATAAGACCCCTAAATTCTTTTTTATTCAAGAACAAATAAGAAAATATGTATTTATAAGATTTTCAAGTTTTGATACATTAGTCAACCATTAGGTTATATTAGTCAACAAAAGTGCATTCAATGTACAATATTCATTAGTCATTATACATTGGTCGACCAATAAGATATATTGGTTGACCAATGTGTCACCTAGAGGGACATTGATTGACCACACGACTATAACAATCAACCAATGTGTCAACAAACAATGTTGTTACATGTTTAACCTATATTGGTTAAGTAATCCCCCAACAACATCTCAATAGGAATCCAACTGAAATGCAGGGTAGGTTTAGAAGTACACAGCCTTACCTCTGCTAATAAGGAGGTTATTTTTGATAGAGCTATAGGGAAAAAGGTTTTCAAAAATGGTTGAAAGAAAATAATATCCAAACACAAAAAATAACCATATGAATAAAAAATAATAAAAAATAGAGATAGAGATAAAAGTAAATAAATAAAAAAACAAACAAGAAAGAAAACAAATAAGTATATAAAGTAAACAAGTAATTGAAAAATATGAAATAAATAAAAAATAACTAAAGGAACAATTGTTACATACAAAAATATTTAGGTCCATTAAAAGATATAAGAATTTAAAAAAAGATTCAAAAGGCCTATAAACATAGAAAGAACTCTCTATATAGGGCCCTTTACTCATATCCTAAGTCGCCAAAGTTTTCTATTGAGGGTTAAGTCCTCAGTAAGTTTTAGTAAGATCATATCATTCCTAGTCACCTCCTTAAAATTGTTCTTGGATCTTCCTCTTCTTTTACAGTCCCTAAGTACAACCTTCTTACATTTTCTCACTAGGGCATCAGGATGTCTCCTGCTGATATGCCCGAACCACCTAAGTCTTGTCTCTGTCATTTTGTTATCAATGTTAGCCACCTCGAATTTGTTTTTTATCACTTCATTCTTGACCTTGTCTCTTCTTGTAAGGTTGCATATTCAATGGATTATCCTCATCTCCGTCACTATTAACTTATAACTATATGCCTACTTGATGGACCAACACTCAACCTAAAGAGCATGGTCAGCCTAATCACTAAGTGGCAAAATTTACCTTTTAGCTTGAGTCGTAACTTTTTGTCACATAAAAATCTTGAGGCTCTCCTCTAGTTTAGCCACCCTAATTTGATATAGTGAATTATATTATGATAATGGATCTAAGGTTGTTAAAATAATCTTTATGTGGTAAAACTTCAATACCAATCTTTATCTCTACATTAGATTCCACCCTATAACTCGAAAAGTTACACTATAAGTACTCAATTTTAGTCCCGCATACTTTAAAGCTCTTTAACTCGAATGTATTCCTCCATAGTTATAGTTTGTGAATAACACCCTCTTTTGTTTCATCCACTAAAATAATCTTTTTAAAAAATAACATACACCAAGGCACGTCCCCTTGGATATTCTTGGTAAACTCATCCATAACTACTACAAATAGGAATGGGCTTAACGAGGATCCTTAGTGTGGCTTGATAAAATGCTTTTTTATCTCATTTTATTGTCCTTACTCTAGTCTTATAACTTTCATACATATCCCTAATAACCCGTATATAAGCATTATAAACTCTTTTAGCTTCTAAACACCTCCACATGACTTCCTTAGGTATCTTGTTATAAGCCTTCTCTAAATCAATTAAAACTATATGTAAATCCCTCTGTGTCTCCTTATAATATTCCGTTAATCGTCTAAGGAGATGTATGGCTTTTTTTGTAAACCTCCCCAGTATGAAACTAAATTGGTTCTCCGAGATATGTGTACCCTTCTCACTCTTTTCTCAATCAACCTCTCCTATAACTACTAATTTGGTTTCATACTAAGGAGGTTAATGACAAAATCCATACATCCCCTTAGACAATTAATGGAATATAATAAGGATAACAGAGGGACTTGCATATGGTTTTCATTGATTTAGAGAAGGCTTATAACTCGAAATGCTCAATCTGTATATAAAAACAATTTAAACAAAATATTATAGGCATAGAAAGAGGGAACTGCGTATGATTTTCATTAATTTAAAGAATATTTATGATCCAAAAATCCACAATTCACATCAAAACACAATTTTAACAACTTCAAATGATCAAGCATGATTCAAACTAGAGAGTGTTTAAAGGATCAAAAGGTTTTTATTAAAAAACCTTTAATACCTCATGATGAATAAAAAGGCTCATTTAATGAAATAAAACGAAATGTTTTATGTATGGTGAGCCTTTAGAATTCTCAAAATGACTAAATGAGATTACAATTAACATAACAAAATATAAAATGACCTTATTATTCCCTAATATTCTTTTTTTCTTGACTTGATTTTCACTTTGAAATTTCAAAACTTAACATTTTTTTATTCATCTTGAAGAGGTATCTTCTTGAGTTATGCCTGGCTACATCTTATTCCTATAGCTTCTCTTCAAAATAACAAACTTATTATTAATAATTCTATTTTGTTATCATCAGAACATTGATCATAACTTCCCTTTGTTCAAAATTTTTTCTTAGTATCTTATTTCAAAAATGTTAGGATAATATTTGAATACTGTAGTTAAGATTTTCATGGTTTTTAAATTTAGAATTGTTTCAAAATTCTATGATTTTGAAAAAATTGTGTGTTAGAATATATTAAATATCCAAATTATGATAGGGTAAAATAATATAGATTAATGATCTATGTTATTATTTTAATTAAATTTGTGCTAAATATGAATTTCACAAGCAGGAGTGTTATAATCATTACGCAAATAAAGTTTTAAAGAGCAACATATTTGATAAGCAAAACTTTGTTATTTGACAAATCATAATGTGTTTCAAATGTATTCAAGCTATGGGAATAAATTTTGCACCATATTTATCTGGAAATAGTTTATATTTAACATGAGTTTTAACATATAAACTTTAGTATTATGTCATTGATATTGAAATTCAGAAAAATAAATTCTTTGACGTAAATACATCAACGTTCATTGTGTTATAATGTTCATGTCACATAAATGTTGTATATAGTAATCTTTGATTTTTTTCTATTTCAATTATGTTTAAATAGATATAAATTTGGATTTTAAAAGTTTGTTATTTTCTTATGACAATAATGTTAAGTTTATATTTGAGCAGTGCATGTGAACTTTTATCATTTTTAACTTTCAAAGTTATACAAATTTGATAAAAATTGTTAATAATTAATTTAATATTCAAATGTTTTATAGGTTAAAATAATCTAAAAGCATATTATATGTTGCTACTTTTGTTTAATTTCTGCTAAATAGATCTTGCGTAAGAAAAATGTCAAAATTTTCTACAATAATTTTCAAACAATAATAAGTTTAAAACATAGTTTCCATGATCTTTATTTTATAATAGTTTGTACTTAATACGTGTTTAGCAAATAAAATCTTGTACCATTTCATTGATATTCAAAATATGATAAACTTTTGTTTGACATGAACCAATCAATATTCGTATGTTACTATGTTCATTTTTCATTAACAGTTGCATCTAATAATCTTTTTTTAGTAAAATTATATTTTGAAAAGATATAAACTTTTGATATAAAAACGTTATGTTTGTTTTTAAACAACATAAATAAATTTTTATTTTGTATTTTATAAATTGTTTTATATTTACTATACAATTATCTAATTCATTCACACTAAGTTGGTTGTTCCTAGCCATAGAAGGAACCACTAAAGCTAAGACCTCTTCTTGTCAGTCACATTCCTTACTAAATTCAAAATGGTGAGTTCACTAGCTTATGGGGTGATATATGAGTTCATTAGCTTATGGGATGATATATGAAATCTCAATAACCATCTGATAAAAGTTTTCAGTGATATAATTACTTACTCTAGATTGTCCCTCCTTTTAAATGTTTATTCAATTATTTTAAGTAATTTTTGGCTCTGACCTTCTGCAAATTCAAGAGAACTAATTGAGATAAAAACCTCCACGTGCACATACAATCCTAATCAATAAGCTAGTCAAAAAATTCTTGGCCTAAATTGCTCTTTGACGTTCACTAATAAGTCAACCTTTAAATTTTTCACCCAATCAAACTCCTCCTATAGATTGGTTCCATTTGGTACGTTTCAAACAAGCCATAAAAAGGTATAGATTGATACTATGGCTAACTATTAATAAAGGTTAAGAACTCATTGAAAACCCATCCAAAACGTGCCAAAAATGTGCCCCCTTTTCATTGTTTCCTTATAAATCTCATAACCATCTGTTTCACAAATGTCGTTACTCTTCTAAAATCTAGTATATTACAACTTGAACTGGTGCCTTAAAAAGGTCAACCAAACTATCTCCTATCGGTGCCTTAAAAGGGTCAACCAAACTCTCTCCTATTTTACCTCCAAAATATTCTAGCCATAATGGTCCATTCTCATCAAAATAACTCTCTCATGCACCAGCTACACCCTTTGGTTAGAAAGGAACAATTGATTCTTCTCTAACGTACTCTTATCTCCAAATGCACTCACTCATATAATTCTCAGTAGGAAAATAGAGGTCTTCTTAGAAAAGTTTAAGATACTAAAAAAGTTCCTCATAAATCTATTAGGAATTCACACTAACTTTTACCCAGTATTATTTAGACTTAATATTACCTAGACATTTAGCAAGCAATCATACCCTCCTATGCACTAAATGGAACCAAATTCAAATTTTTGTTTTGTCTTTAGTAGATATTGATAAGTCTCTTGCTATTGATACTTTTCTAGTTCAATAGGAAAACCATACCCTCTTATGTAATAAATGGATCAAACTTTGAATTTGGTATATATTTAAAAGATATTTTTAACTCCTTTGCTACTAATATTTAAGGTTTGGAACATCAAATATGATATATCATAACTATTATGATTCAAATAGAGGCCCAAGTTAGGGAGAATTTACTCTCCAAAAAAATTGTCAATTTAAGAAAAAATAAAAATGCAACCAATTTAAGAAGTGTTGAAGCGGTTAAAATGCCAGCAGAGACACCTTATACATCAATAAAACAAAAGGAAGATAAAGCTATTGTTATTAATGGAGACATTCCGACTGGTGATAAGGTACCTAAGAGAGAAGATAGATGTAAAGTTTTCATTTATAATTCAACTTAAGTGCTAAATTATCATAACTTATTGTTGAAATGAATGATTCTCTGAAACTACAGCTACTATATAACATTTATTACATTTTTTATAAATTTTTAAAGAAAGGATTTTTCCTTTTATTTTTCTTGATCCAACTTTAAAATTGAAGCCTCTCTCAAGTTATCACATCCTACTTTGAGAGGAGGTTAAACCTATCCATCCAATACTAAGAAGGCTCATCCGACCTATAATAAATGAAAGGAGAATGAACTTGAGTTCTTGTAGAGGAATGCACTTGAGTTCTTATGGATGGCATTTAAACCTTTCCATGAAAGCCTCTAAGAGGAGAATCTGGTGAATTGAAGGAGGCAACAAGTCACACTAATGATATTAAACAAATGCACTATTTGGGAAGTAACATGAGAAATCATATTTTCTTTCATATTGACAATATAGGGTTAAGTGTGGGGGAGGAATTGCTTTAGGATGTGCTTAACTAGAAAGTTTTTTTCTAATTTTTTCTAAATGGATTAAGTTTTATGCATATTATAGGATTAAACAAGTAAAGTACCAAAGTAGCATAGATAGAATGGTTGAATTAACTTGATATATGGACTTTAATTAACATTGACAATAAGTTTAAAAGAAACAAAAAAAATTTCCAGTAAATTACTTAATATTATGAGTTTTGAGCTATATGAGTTGGGACATCTATATCAATCTATATTTTTGTTTCTGTGTGATTTTCTTCTTTATGGATGTGTCTCTAAAACTTGCATTGAACAATATTTAGATTACATTGATATGTACACTTATTTAAACGATAAAGATCATCTTTGAATTGGCCTTTTTAGCTTAGATAACCAACTTAAAATAGTATCTCTTGTCAACCCTTTTAAGCCTTCAAAACTCATCATATGAATAAAGCCCAAATCTCAATATCTTTACTTGACCTCAGAGGTTAGTAAGATAGTTGCATCAAATCACTTGAAGGGTTTTTATGAAAGAGATACTAAAAGATAAGGACTTGATATTTCTATTTTTTCTCTATTTTTTGTTATAATTGCCAAAATAAGTAACCAATTACTAAATCACGTTTTTGTTTTTGATATTATTTTATTTTCTTGTTTTTAAAATTGAAAATACCATAACAACATTAGGAAAACAAAAAAAAATCTACGTCTTCGTTTGTCTCGAAAACTTATTGTCAAAGTAGAGAAGTTATTGTTATAGCTAGTTATCACTTATTTTTTTGTGGTTTTCCATGGAGTTCTTTCATCCATATCCAAACTTCCTCTCCAACTGCTTCACTCACAAATAAGAAATTGTTTTCCTTAGAGTTCCTCTTATCCTAAGTCCCTAAGCTTAGTTAGTTGTGATTTCTTCTATTTACAAGTAATTGCCTTTTTAGTCCTAAGTCCCTAAGCTTAGTAAGCCGTCATTTCTTCTATTTACAAGTAATTGCCTTTTCACCTTTTATTTTCTCAAGTTTTGATCTTTTGGTTCTATGAATATTTTTCCACTAATTTAAGAATTATACAGACAGTCATAAGATTTTTTTTATCATCATAACAATGTTTA
The DNA here is from genome assembly GCA_027478495.1 of Erythroxylum alaternifolium. NCBI lineage: Eukaryota > Viridiplantae > Streptophyta > Magnoliopsida > Malpighiales > Erythroxylaceae > Erythroxylum > Erythroxylum alaternifolium. The sequence continues at coordinate 35,476,169 of JANIIA010000003.1, read as the reverse complement.
GTTTTTCTTGAATTTGACTATGTAGTGTGGCTGTCAAGTAGATTACATTAGTTGAATTCAAGTTTGTATTGAATGTACTATACATATAGATTCATTAAAATCTCATAAAACAAAGTTAAAAAACGTCACTGATTATTACCTAATATAACTTTAGCACTTGAGATACCAATAAAATTTATGAAGAGAGTAGTCTTCTTTTATGTGTCCATAGCAATCTTGTTTATTTTATTTTTTGGCTATAAAAAAATAGACAAAGCTTTTTAAGTTGGCATGATTTTTGGTCATGTGGTTTTAAAATTGTTAAAATAGAAAGATCAATTTTTGTTCATTCTAGTACCTCTTCTAATCCCTATAACAAATTTTATATTTCCATATATTGATATATTATAAGTTGGGTTATTGTTATATCTGGTTCTTTTGTAGTTTCTTATACGAACGTTTAGTTTGCTTAAATTCTGAGAATATTTATTATGTAATCATTATGAAAAAGAAGTAAGTGGATGTTGATTAGCGGGTGTACCACTATGTCTACATGTACTCAAATATACTTTGCTTTGCTCACTAGTGTAAGTGACATTGTTTGTGGTAATATAGACTTTGAGTTACTTGCTTTATTTCTCACCAAGAGGTGGTATATCTTCACGAGGTTTTAGAACAAAGTGAAGGGTGAAATCAAAATGCTAAGACTTATCAGTGCAAAATTTACTAAACTGTCTATTGAAATTTTTTAGTTACAAAACTAAATAATGCATTAACATAGAGGTTTAAGATAATGCAAATCATATTATAGAATCCAAGGCAATGACAATGTTAATATTCATAGGATCCATGTATTTGGTAGAGCTACAGAACATTTACCTAATGATCAATATATCATAGGATCCTTGTATTTGGTAAAGCTAGAGAACATTTGTTTAACGATCAATTTGTTGGGCTTCTCAGATAGATGAAATGCATCCTAAAATACATAAAGATTTTTTTCATGCTGTATGCTTTAGGATTATTAATAAGATTCATGTTCATTAACCTTGTGTTTGCACCTATACTACATATTTTCCAATTCTTTTTGTTCTATCCTTTTAGCATCTTAGTAAGTTGCGAGTTATAATAGGATACAGCTCTCTGAAGTTCTACCAAGCATCTAACATTTGTGCTTCGTATAGCTAATTATGTTGGAGCACAACCCATTAGTCTTATACCTGTAACTAGAGCTCTCTGACCTCTTAAGTTTACACATTCTTTTATCAAGTTACTGAGGAGCATGTGTACATAAAGGTATCTCCTATAACTAACTCTTTAAGCTAAGATAAAATAGAAATAAAAGATATAGATTAATAACATAGAACTCATGTGTAAGAAGTCAGGGAGTTGAGAGAGAGAAACCAAAGTGAGAAGAAACGTGAAATTTTAATCTATTTAATTAGGGTTTCAAATATTTAGAAATTAACCTTTTTGATTCAATTAGATCAATAAAGGGTTTTGGATATAATTAGTACTAATTAAGGATTTAGCAACACAATTATTGTTACAAAATAATTAAACAATTAAAAATAATAACCAAGATTAAGTTTTAAAATCAATAACTTGGTCCCCACTCTATATATGGTACACACATAAATGTAGAGTTCACTTATTAGTAAAAATATCGAAAAAATACTACATTAGTGATAATGTGGTCATCTACTTATAGTCTATTTTGAACATTTTGAAAATGCTATAATTGACATTTAATGCTTTAGAATGTTAAGACTTGTATACAAATGACAACGGTAGGGATCAAAATGTCACTACAATAGAAATGACATTTGGCTATGAAAAAAGTCATCGTTAAAAGTCCCAAAATTGTTGCTAATAATCATTAGTGATGATTTATATTCGTCACCAAAAACTTCGCCAAATCTTTGTAACTAAATATAGGTAACGTTTTTTGAAAATTGTTCCTAATAGTTTTTGCCTACGCTTTATTTTCATAACAAAAAACTATTAACAATGTTTTGAAAAATCGTCACCAATACCTTTTGGCTGCACTTAGTTTTCGTAGCTAAAAATTATTAGTTACATTTTTTAAAATATATTTAAAAGTTTTAAATTTTGTTTCAAAAAACATAGCTAAAATGTTAGCTACATTTCTGAAAATGTAGCCAAAACATTTTACTTACATTTTTAAAACGTAGCCAAATGATTTTAACTACATTTTGTAAAAGTGGTCAAATTTTTAATATACATTTTAACGAAATGATATACCATGTTGAATTATAATTATTTTTGACATTTTAATCCATATTATTGTATATAATAATTAGATTTTTTGTTGTTCATTTTTTATAAAAATATACAAAAATAATTGATAATTTGAAGCTTTGTATATAAAAATAAAATATCATTAAATTTGTTCGTGTGCAAGAATTTAATTACAACTTCAAAAATACTTATATATAAAATAATAAATACAAAGATTAGTTTACAAGATATAATACAAATCACTCAGCCTCATTTTTATCTTCATTACTTGTATAATTTAGGCCAAGTAATTTTTTTAGGCATTTTTCATACTTGGCCAACTTTTTTTAGTATATTGTAATTTAACCTTAAGAGACTTGTTTTCTTCTTCAAGATTTTGACCATATCTTGATCTTGATGAGGATGAAATAGTTGGCTTACGGTCAAACCTAAGATCTTTCATATATTCGGACCATACACTAAGCACCTTGTTGCAAATGTCTTCTACATTTGCCTTATTTCCCTCAGACATTGATGTTTACAGGAACTCTTGCAGCTTATTCTAAAATTAAAAAATAAAACCAATATTCAATACAAATATTATAAGTTAGTACTAAAAAATAAATAAACTTAAAATTTTTAAAAAATTATACTTACATAGTTATTTTGCACTTCTTCAGACATCCAGCCTTAATCTTCTGTATAGTGAGAGAGTTTGTAAATTGTGATCCTATACTCTTATTCAGTAGTTCCTTCTCACTCTATTTATGAAAAAAAATATAATGCACAATAAATAATATAATATTTATTGATCAAATTAAAACTTGTAAACAAAGATCTTATATATTCATTTTGCACGATAACAAATAATTTGGAGCTTTGATTATGAGGTCTTTTATTTTTCCTCTGTTCATCTTAACCTTCTAACATTTTTCCTAAAAGATGGTCGCTAAATCATTTAACAAGATTAATGGAAACAAATGTGAAGGGAAAGAAAACAAAACTAAACTTTGGAAAGGTCAAATAATCACAAAAATTGTTCTAATTTTTTTGAGTCACTCGTGTTGGAACATGTCTCCTTGCTTCGTATCAGAAGGAAAAGATTTGGAATATTGATGCAGTCTATAATGATGATCCCTAGTCTTTTGTTTCAATAATGAAGTGACACAGTTTGAAATACTAGGGTCGATATCGATGACATTCAATTTCATATGTGATTAACAAGTAAAAATGTAATTAATTTTAAAATAAGTGAAACAATATTGCATATAGTTAAATAAATTGAAAATTTATCAAAAATTTATCCAAAGAATTCTCAAGCAAGTTGTCTTCCTTCAACTCCTTAGCATGTTTTAGGCAAGGTAAGTCTGTTCTAAAAATTATCCTAACTCACTAGACAATTTTTGCTGATTGAATCTTCTGTTATGGCAATTATCCTAACTCACTAGACAATTTTTGCTAATTGAATCTTATCTAAAGGACGACCTTATGAAGTATCAATATATACTAACAACTTGTTGTTCATTTCAACATTCATTCGTTGCAACTCACAATTTTTAGTTATACCTCTACCTCTTTTCTGCTGTTGACATTAGAACTTGACAACAAATGAATAACAATAACAAAATATGCATTAAACATGTAAATATATATTTAAGCATATTTTGAAATAGTTGGATTGATCAATAGGTAGTGTAGGCCCCACGAACCTGAAGCTTCGAGCTCCATATTAGTCATGGAACATGAGATCCACCATGGTCCGAATTCTCCACACATTCCCGATCTTCACTTCAATGTGTCATTCACACACCTTTCTATGTCCACTGGGTTGGAAAAGTCATTTTGAATGTGTTAAAGATTAACAAACCTGGAGATCCATCTGTACTAGTTGAGGTAGAATGAGGTTGTTACTGACTTGTTTCATTAATGGATGAGGTCAACTATTGTTGTTAGCTAGGAACTGATTGATCTGGTTATTGTTGGGTAGGAATAATTTTGATACTTGCCACCTTCTTTCCTTTGTTTCTACCAAGTTTCATTATATTGGATAGCTATAAAAACAAACATAAATTTTATTAACATTAATTACAATACATCTAATCATCATTACAAACGTACATTCAATCATTAACAATCCCTATTAACATAACTCAATCATCAACAATCCATATTAAGATAACTTGAACATCAACAATACGTATTAACATAACTTAGTCGTTAATAATTTGCATTAATATAAGTTAATTATCAAAAATATGCATTAACATAACTCAAACAGAAACAATACGTATTAACATAACTCAATCATCAACAATCGACATTAATATAACTTAATCATCAACAATCTACATTAACATAACTTAAACATCAACAATATGCATTAACATAACTCAAACATCAATAATCCGCATGAACATAACTTAATCATCAATAATTTGTATTAAAATAACTCAAACATCAATAATATGCATTAGCATAAATGTTACTATCATTACATTTCAAACAATATAAAGGAGACTTCTATTACCTTTAATTATCATAATCAAGATCTTGAAAATTATCATCATTAATTACATTATGATTCAACTCTTCATCACTATCGCAAATAGGACATTCTTCAAGATCTTTATTGTCTTTCTAAAATATATCACAATCATACTTACAAGCATGTATTGATATATATCCAAATCTGAGGTCACTTAACAATTTCTATGCTTCATAGTAAGATTTGCGCAATTTGTGTCTAACAGGTAATGTATCATTAAGCAAGTCAATTATCATGACAAAATATTAATTACTCCATTTATTATAGACCTCTAAATGTAACAACTTCTCAATAAAAGATAGCTGTGAGAATTTCGAGAACCATGGATATAATTCTTGTTGAGCAATTTTCAATAACTTCCTAAAATTATCTTTTATAATACTACCAATTATGTTAGGCAAACCAGTTTCATTCATATTCTCCATATAATTCCCATAATCTTCTAAAATCTCGCCAATCTTAACTCCTTCTAATTATTCAAGGGACATTTCTAATGAGACATGCAACTTTTATCCAACTAGCTATACAATTAAAAATAAGTTACTAAATGAAATTTAAGTAAATAATATAATGATAAATCAATACAAGTTGACATGTCTTTAGGGGGATACCCTTTGAAACAAGAGAGGTGTAAAGTTTTTTAACTACTTAAAACATAGAGAGAAAATGGTAGTAATAAATGGAGAAGGTTGGAGCTACTGAATAATCAGCTTATAAATCAAGCTCTTTGATGTTGTTAAGGGCTTCAGGGATGAGAATATCTATTCGTTTATATTTGAGTTCAAACCACCTGGCATTGCATTCTTTCCATATTGTCTGAAAACACATATTAGCAGCTACAATATGGGGTAATTGTAAAGGAGTTCTTTGAGTAGCTAGCCATTGGACTGTACTGGAGAAACTAGTAAAATGATTTGGCCATTGGCAACTGAGTTATGTTGCCTTCCATACTTGATGAGTCTCCTCACAAATGAAGAATAAGTGGTTTGTGTTTCTTCCTGAGTTAAGTAGAAAGGACATCATATATTGGTGATCAAGTAATTGAGCTGATCAGTTGTATTTAATCTATTTTGTCTAGTAAGCCACAAGAGAAAGTAGGTTTTGAAGGGGATAATTTTGTGCCAGATGATTCAGTACCATCCTACTTCAAGTTTCCTCACCCATAACTGGTCCCTGCTTTGTTTATTTGTGAGGAGATGGGTAGGCCTATTATACCATTAGAATGTATCAAGATGAAGAGAGGGAGCATACAAAGGTTGCAAGTGAGTGAGGTGATATGGAAAATTTCATCTATCACCATTAATGAAAAATTCCATTTTGGTATCTATAAGGATATCATTAGGAGCTCTATGCAACTGTTGTGTATAGTAGAGATTTCTTTGGTCTGTCCAATTATTAAACCATAGGGAAATTAGGTTCCTGTTGCGGATGATGTAAGTTATATGGTCCTGTACAAAATTTCTCAAGTGCAGTAATTAATTCAAAAAATAAGAGTTATTTAGAGACATAGAGACATCCCAGATGCTTCGCCCTTTAAGGAAAAAGGAATGTATCCACCGTTGACTTAAAGATGTTTTATCTTTGATAATCCACCATAACCTCTTCAATAATAGTGACTGGTTTTTGAGTTTAACAGAGATAATATTCAGCCCTCCTTCTTCTTTTAGGTAGCAAATATCAGTCCATTTGATTTTTACACTTCCTTTAACTCCCATCGACTGATTCCAGAAGAAGTCTTTGAGTATTCTTTCTATTTCCTTGATGACACCTTTGGCAAGGAAAATATGTGAGCCCCAATAGATATACAAGGAACTCAACACTGATTTGATAAGTTGGAGTTTTCAAACAAAAGATAAGAATTTACTCACCCAGGATCCTATTTATCTCTGAATTTTCTCTATGATTAGAGTACATTTAAAGAAGGTAAGTCTTCTTGTTGAAACCGGAAGACCTAGATAGATTAAAGGTGGGCCTTTCTAAACCATACCAGTGAGTGACACTATTTAGGTAGCCATTGGAGCAACTCCTTTGGAAATGGTAAAATGAATCTTATGGATGTTGATTTACAAGCCCGATATTGCCTTACATCTGTCAAAAGCCTTCATAAAGCTCTGTATAAATTCAAGCTTGGCACTACAAAAATAATAACAGATCATCTACAAAGGAAAGGTTAGTAATTGTATGATAGAGTTAAGAACTTCCATGCATATGATGAAAAGGTAGGGGGAAAGAGGATCCCCCTCCTTAAACCTTTCCCTTCCTTGAACGACTTTGAGGGGCTGCCATTAATGAGGACTGAGTAAGACACAGTGGTGACAAATTCTTTAATCCATTGGATGAATATATCTATGAATCCATAAGCCTGCATCGTTTTCTATAAGAAACTCCATCGAACGTTGTCAAAGGCTTTATGAAAATCAATCTTAATGGTGCAATTAGGAGTGGAGGTCGTATCTGAGTAACCCTTGAGAAGCCTTTGCACCATCAATATATTATTGCCAATTTACCTATTACAAATGAAAGTTCCCTGATTATCATTGATGAGAGGGATAAGTGCTTTCCTTAGCCTAGTTACGAGGATCTTCAAAATAATTTTATAGAGAAAGTTTGTATAGGAGATTGGTTGGAAACCACTAAAGAAGGAGGAGTGATCACTTTTTAGAATCATGCAAAGAAAAGTGTGATTGATTTACTTAAGAAGTACTCCATTAGAGAAAATTTTCTTTACAACCTTCTTGACAAAGGGACCTGTGATTTCCCACGATTTTTGGTAGGAGTAGTCATTGAGTCCATCTGGACCTAGGGCTTTCATACCATTCAAGCGGGTAAGAGTTTCCTCAATTTCCTTATCATCAACTGCCTTAGTCAACATATCGAAATCTGTCAAGTTTAGTCTCTTAGAAATGAACGTCGAGAGACTTGCATTAGTGACAATTTTATAAGTTGAAATACCCAGCAAGGTGTTAAAAAACATGGTAGCCTCTTTTTGAATGTCCTGATAGTTCTGAAGCTGAACTTCTTTACCAGTAGAAATGGAGCATATTCTATTTATGTTTTACTGAGCTAGGATAGAGTTGACAAAGAACTTGGTGCATTTATCATCCTCCCTAAGCTAATTCACTCTAGCTCTTTGTTGAAGGAATGAGTTGTGATTTTGAACCATGGACAGGTAGTGAGAGATGGCCTGTTTTTCATTAGCAAGAAGTTGTGGATCCTGCGGATTTATTGTAAGACGATGTTGGATGCCCATCAGTGCTTCAATGGCTTTAGAAAGAGATTGGGCAGTAGAGTCTCTCAAAGAATGCAGTGATTTTATTTCTTTTTTAATTGCCTTCAGTTTTTGGATGCAAATGAACTGTTTGGTTCCTTGAAAATAGCAATCGGATCCTGTTTTGTAAGCTTCAAAGAAACTTGGTACATTAGCCAAGTGATTGTTAAACCTGAAAGGGAACCTTCTAGCAACCGATGAGATAAGATGCTCCACCCTAATTAGGGTATGATATGATAACAAAGGATCAAGGAATGTGGCACCGCTGTCGGAAAACTGAGTAAACCAGTTGCCATTGACCAAGGCACGATCAAATTTCTTTTGTATGAACCAATGGGAGCTTTGTTTATTGGACCATGTGTACTTATGGCCAACGGACTTCAAATCTGTCACTCCTAGCTGATCAGCACACGTCCTAAAATCATCAGAGAAATGGCGGAGATTACAGTTACCATAGGCCTCGGATAGATACAATATAGAATCAAAATCACCACATAAGATCCAAGGCAGTCAGACGTCTCTATTGAGAGTGATTGAATCAAACCATAATGTTGCTCATTGGAAGCCAAAATTACTAGCATAGATGATGGATGAAATGATATCAGTATTATCATTCAAAAAGGATAGTTTAAGGTGCAACATCTGATCAGAGGAATGGAGAAGCTCAACTATAACTTCATCAGCCTTATACCAGACTATAATGCGACCAAGAAAATGGTGGGAATGGTTTGTAAGCTTCTACCAACCTAAACCTAGATTAACATACCAACATTCTCTACTTTTATTTTGGTTTCTAGTAATCCTACAATGAGAGGACTTTCCCCCCAAAGGAAATCCCTTAAAGAAGCTTGCTTTGTAGGGCAATTTAAACCTCGAACATTCCAGATGATAATTGACATATTAAAGTTATTTGTTGTTGGAGCCCTTTGTGCTCGTTTGAGATCTTCACCTTTCTACAGTTTGGAACTACATATTTTCCTCTTCATTGTCTATCCCCACTTTTGTGTAGATTGAGTGGAAGGTGAGTGACTAGGCATTTTAGAAAGATTTCGAGGAAATGGTGATGTTCTCTTAGTGTGTTCATTGAAGAGGTCCCCACAATCAGCTGAGTGAATAATAGGGTCTGTAGTAAGTTCAGAAGGAGGTTCCTTCAGAGCATCAAGTGACCTTGGGGTGGATTCATTCTCGACACTGTTAGAGAGAATATGATTGTCCATACTATTCAAGGGAAAACCATCAGTGTTCTTAGTAGGATGATGATTCTGACTATTTGGAAGATACTCTTGGTCTACAATTCCAGTGGCATTTATAACATGAGTTGTATCCATACCCAGAAGTTCTTAATAAGTCCCTGTTTGAAAGATTTTTCTCGTAGCCTTCTAACTTTCCCTTGGATTTTAGGATGGGGTTTCCACTGATATGAAGCTGCAATGTTGTCCTCTCAAAGTATCTTCCACTGACCAAGTCTTAGAATTGGAATCGCATGCAGAAGTTCCTGGGAGAGCTCTACACTTACACAAATTCGAGCATAGCCTACCCTTTGGTGACGACCTCACAGAATCGTTACTAGAGGTAGACCATTGGCAAAGAAATAATAAAACATTGCCAGACGGTTGACCTTTTATGACGATTTACTAAAATTATCGCCAAAGTCCTAATCTTTTAGTGACGTTTTAGTATAAGCATCGCTAAAGGATATATTTAGCAATGATTTTATAAATCGTCGCCAATTCTTTTCACACACACACACACACACACATATATATATATAACAAAATTTTGTAATATATATTTTCTATAAAATAGCATATAATAAATAGTCTTTTGTGACACCATATAAAATTGTCAAATCATATATTTTAGAAGAGATAAATAAAAAGTATAAATTTATGTCATATAAATTAATTTTGTGTTTTTAGTTTTATAAATTTTTGAAATTACATTGTTGTTAGCTAAATTTATTTTTAGACTTATAGTCATTATCTATAATATTAAATTTGATTTTTAAGAATTGATATTAATATTTAATATTGATTTCCATTTTTTACTATACTACAATTATTTTTAATTATATTGCAATAAATAAAATTATATATGGTAACTAATATAATTTCATATGAATGTATAGATAATAATAGTAATTAGTATAATGATTTATGAATATATAGATAATAAATACATTTTCACATATCTTACTTATCATGTTAGTCTATTTAATCATAATTCTCTATTTATTATATGTAAAGTTTATATTGTTATGTAGAATTTATATATTATATATAATTTCTATAATTTATAGAGTGTAATATATAGGAATAGGTTTTGGCGATGAAATATAAAAATCTTTGCAAAGTTCAAATTTTGACAACGATTTTTATATTCGTCGCCAAAAGTGAAGCCAAAACTACGTCATTTATGAAATTGAAAACATAATTACCCAAACAGAGGACATAAATTTAAAACCTTCATCACAAAAAGAGTCTTCAGATGCTTCCTAATTAGGGCTAAACCATTTAAGGCGATCTTCTTCTTCGAGCTGATCAAGTTGCCACGTATGGGTTCCTCTATCTTGTTTCTGACCTTTTCTTCTTCTTTTTACCTTTGGTCATTGTTTTGCAATAGGTAGTCATTAGCTTTTTCTTAGAAGAGTCACAAATCACTCCCAACCTAGGTGAAAGCTAACTTTGAGGTATGAAATTACTTTATTCTTTTGTACTACTCAATGTCTTTTTGCTTAATCCAGATTTCTAGCTAGTAGTTAGAGATCATAAGGTCTTGTTTTGGAAAGACAACTTCGATCTCCTAGGTTCATCTATTTAGATTTCTTACATTCATTTTCTGTTTAATTTCTGCATCTTATTGATTACTTATGGTTAGCCTTACTGTTTCTGTACTTCACTCTTTTTTTAATTCCATCACTATAGCTCTCTCTATATCTAAGGGGGGGCTTAGAGGACCCAAATATTTTTATCATAATAGTGACTTTAGATGAAAGCACACTTAATTATGCATCTCATAAATATAATACATACACAGTTAACATTCTCAACTTTATCATATGTAATCTTATTTAATAGATCATAAAATTAACATTAATAGAATGTTAGAACATTCAAATAAGAAGTCTTCTATTCGTAAAGATGTCAGATCACTTATTAATCTATGCCATCTGCTCTAGATTTTATTTATCTTTAATGGTGACTGGCAAGCATAGAATGTTCTTGTGCATGCAATTTTTTGGATGGTTAAAAAATTAAGTTCCAATGATCTTTGCTTCTTCTGTGAATATTTTGTTAACTGCATATAACTTCATATAATTTTTCATTTCCTTACTAAATTTTATACTCTACTTCTATGTTGATTATAATTATGACTTGTTTTTCTTTCTATTGACATTTCAAAATAAAATTGTTAATATAATAAATTCATCGCTGGATATCGACGTGGCGACTAGGTTTCGATGGCCGAAATGAGCTCTAATGGGAGGAATGCCACAAAATTCTCACTGATGAAGAACAAATCGATTCACAACAAATCTCCTTATCAAAGTTTAAAACCCCTTGCCTTCAATGACCAATCTTTTTCTTCAAGATTTTTAGTATCATTCGAATTAGCTCTTTTTCTTTATTATCTGTTCTCATTTTCTATTAGAAAGCTATTACACGAACGTCTGATTGTTTATACTATGTGTTGTGTAAAGCTTCCTCTAATCTTCAAGAGAACATAGATGGAAACAGAGGCAGTGGCGATGTCCTGATGGTCCGTACAGGATTAAAGAAATTGGTAGTTTTGGAACAGTCGTCGATTGCAAAAACTATGATCAGTAGTTTTGGAACAGTTGTTAATTGCAAAAACTATGTCTGTTCATTATGACAATGATGGAGTCATTCAATCTAGTATGTATGTGTTCGAATTTAGGTTCTTTATACCATTTGATTTAGCTTTGATTGTTCTATACTGTTTGTTCCTTAAGTGAAAAGCATGGTACATGAGGTTTATCTAATTTAGTGATCCATACTACATCTAGGAAAGTATTCACTGTATCTTCTGTTAGTTTAGTTAGAGCCAAGAAGTTGTTGAAAGAGGGTGTCGTTAAACCAACTCCTAAGAGAAGATCTTTAACTGTTTCAATTGATGTCTTCAAACGTGCAAGGAGTCTTCTTGAGAATCCAAACATAAGAAAATCCTTTGCCTTATTTATCGAGTCTGACGTCACTACGAGTTCAGAAAAATAATTATTTCCTTTTCATTTCTTAAGATTAAGCGTGAAACTTTATTTATTGTTTTGTCTGTAAGAATTGTCCAACTTCTAATTAAAATCTTGTATTATTTATCATATATCATTCTATTATATTATTCACCATACATCAATATTTATTGATTTTTTATAAGAATCATACATCATTATATTACAAATTTAATGTTAAAACTATTAGAAAATTTTGTGACACCATATAAAATTGTCAAATCATATATTTTAAAAAATAAAAATAAAAAGTATAATTCTATGCAATATTATTTAATATTTATTTTATAGTTTCATAAATTATTGAAAGGATTTGACATTTTCGTTAGCTACATTTATTTTTACGCTTAGAATCATTGTCAATAACATTAAATTTGATTTTTTTTTTCAATATGATATTCAGTCACAAAATGATCAAGTCAAACTTAGTGAATTCATAATTATAAATAACAGAGTAACTTTGTTATTTAAGCTTTTGGTGACGATTAAAAAATTTGTCGTCAAAAGTCTAGCTTTCTACAATGATAATTAAAGTTGTCGCCAAAGGCTCATAATTTTGTGACGATTCCCATAAAGCATTGCCTAAGACTTGCATTTAGCGACAATTTTGTAAAACGTTGCGAAGCAATAAGTCTTTGGCAATATTTAAAAAAAAAATCGTCACGAAAAGCTAACTTTTAGCGACGACTTTGAAATCATCATCAAATAAAATGTAGCCAAATCCAGACTTTGTTGTAATGTGTACTTTTAGTCAAATAAAATTTATTTTTGTGAAGATTGCTAAATCACCAAAGGGAACAGGCTTAGAGTCAGCAGAAATTCAAAACGTTAAACCTACACTTGTTAGGCTTATAAGTAATGAGTTTAGAATCATTAAACGATTCTAATATGTAGAAATAAAGCATATAAAAATGGGAACTAATATATGGAAAGTCAAGAGTACGTGCTCCCAAAAGACAAGAAAAGTAATAAAACTCTTTCTTCATTGGAATTTTAGTACATCGAATACAATCTTTACTAAAATCACGCACTATTATATAAAATGAACATTTTTGTCTAGCTTATAAAGTAGAAATAGTTTTTTTAAAGTAATTAATGAATTTCCTAATAGAATAATAGAGTCATTACATAGACAACTCCAAGCAATTATGGGTAAGCTAGCTGTAGTTATAGAAATTAAAGAACACTTAAAAAGAGTATCAACCATGGTTTATAAGTTCAACCCCATTTTCAGCCTTATTGTGATCGAGTATTTATAAGAGCTTGTCAGAGTAATAAGTCTGCGTTTAGTCATGTAACCTCGTAAGTTATGTTTCAAGACATTCTTGACACCACCGTACAATTTGGCATTCTCGTTCTCCAAATGTAGCCAACCAGCATAGCAAAACCAGCTCCGAACAGCTTCTAATCTCCCTCCAAGTTGAATTTCACCTTGGTTGCCCATCTGAGTGTGTCTATCCATATCTGGTTGTTCTCTATCAGGTTGAACATTAGGAGAAATTGTCTCCAGATTTGGTTAATGATAGTTAGTACATTTAAATAACAGGCGATCTTGTGTCTCCATTGTACTTCCACATAGCATTTCAGATCAGACACATGAAATTTTAACTTGTCTATTGTTTCTAACCTCTGCCGTGTTGCCACCACAGTATAAAGGAACGAGCTGGTACAATTTTTGAATCCCAAATAAATGTGATATTGGAACTTGTCAAGGGATCCCAATACACGAATCTGCTATGAATAATTTGGACTAGTGTAGCTCTTATTGTATAGACTCGGGCTTGAATTGATCAGGATGATAACTTGGAAGATTTTCCATGATGATATAAAAACGCTTTGATGAATAAATATTCTCCATTTTTATCTTAAGATCCTTGATACCAGTGTGCAGTGTGTGTCCAGATCAACAGCTCTCCTTTGTTCCGGTGTCTTAGGCAAATTGAAACATACAATGTATATAACACTGCAAGTGAGACGTAAGAAAAGGGCGCTTGTGTATAATAATCCTTGGGAAATGGAAATAAATTATACTTGCATCAATCGACTTTAAATTTTTGCCAACTTATATGAAAATACTCCATTCCCCTTATTTTGCCAGGCCAGTACAGCACATATTAAAATTCGTAGTTTAGCAAGGTACAAAACCCATTACTCAATCCTTAGTGGCTAAACTAAATTAAGTACAAGATAGCTAATCAAAGTTATACAAGCGGCCTTCAGAAATTGAATTCTAACAAAGTAGGTCTAGTGTTTTAGCCTCCTCTATTATCGACGTATACGATTTCAATTCACAAGGCCTGAAAATGTACACAGAAAATGTAGATTCATATAAACCGATTTTCATGTGTTCTGTACATACGACTAAGAAAAACTTGTGACCTAATACACTGAAATTTCCCTCGAACATTTCATAAATTACATGCAGTTCAAAAAGGTAATGACCTATATCACTCAAGTCATAACCAGACTTAAACGGAAACCTCTTCCCATACCACATGAAATTCACGTGGATGCGCCCCGCCTGCCTCCTGACCTACCATATAGGAGACTATATTATGAACCTCGAATCGTGTCAACTCGATCAATAACATCCAAAGCTTTGATCCTGTCTATGTCAAAATCAATAATTGGAACTGAAGACGGCCTCCGAACTGGGAAAGGATCTTTCTTGCTTTCATATATTGGTGAGTGGCTACTACTCTTGCTAAGCCTGTGGTGCTTGCTTAGCCTCGTTTTTGCAGTATCAAATTCCTGACTCTTGCTTATCCCAGGTACTTTTCTCCTCTTACTCACACCTCTCAGCATCTCTTGATCTTCAACAGTCAACATGGGAGACGGAGAGCTCGGCTTTCCCGTACATAGCTGAATCATCTTCTGGTTGGGAGAACAAATAGGAGATTTCACAGGAGATCTGATTCCACCATTACCAGACCTTGCTTGGATGACAAGTTGGTGAAGCCAAACCACCAATTCAAGAATGTATGCTTCAGTCCTCTCTTTATCTGCATGGTGTAGTGTCTCTATTCTAAGCAAGTCCGTTTGTCCAACAGGCTTTCGATTTATCTCAGAACTGAAATGTTTTAGTTAGAAAAGCTTGGCAAAGATATACCAAAGTAAAAGAAGTGGATAACTAACATCGACTTTTATCTTACCCTGTATTTGCCCATTCTCCAACCCAGCCAAATCCATGATGAGCTCTAGTCATTAATAGCCAAAAAAAGAAAAAAAATTGAGGGTAGAATACAAGGATAAGTAATTGCAATCAAGGTGACAAAAGAGCGATGTAGGGAACTGATATTGAAAGCTATCGCATCCTCTCAACTCTGCATCCTCTCAACTCTACAGTTTCTCTCCGTATCAATACAACTTACAATTTACAGTTCTAACATTCCACATGGATTACTAACTAAAGATATTATCATAAGTCGTGAACTTTTAGCCTGTTGATCAGGAGCTGCATACTACAGCTTTGCATGATCATGCTTCCATTTCTTCTCACCTTAACGTTGCAGAGACTACAGTTCATTATGGTTGTAAAAGAGTAACCAGAAGCATATCTGCTACTTTTCTTTAGATAATGAAGCCAATCATCAATTGATACAGGAGGAAAGTAGATCAAACTGTGGTAAAACAATTTTGATACAGGAGGCTGTCATATCTTCTCACCTTAATGTTGCAGAGGCTACTAGTTCATGGTTGTAAAACACTAAGCAGATGTGTAACTACCATCATTAGTTGACAGCAGAAGAAAGTAGAGTCAAACTGCGGAAAAGAATTTTAATTGGAAAGGCTAGCAAATTTACTTGGTTGTGTTTGTCGCAATAGGAACAAGCCACTGCAAAGTTTTCTCCATTTCAGCCTTGATTTGTGTCACCATAAGCTGCAAGAGAACCAAACACAACAAAGTATCAATCATTAAGCTGACAACTGATAATAAGGGCTTAATTTGCAGGATTTTCTTTTTGCCATCAACCCAGTAGGAAATAAATACTAACTGAAAAAGATTCTACATGAGTAATTTTTTAATTCTAGTTTTTAAGGAAAATCTGAAAGAGTCACCTCTTCTTTAACTTGGAATGACAGTAATTTGTAGCGCAATGCAGATTTGATATGTGGTGGCAGCCCCTGGTATAAAGCATCCCTTGTATTTGGAGGCACAGAACTTGATCGGGACACCTAAATATATCAAAGTCAATTCAGCAACAATCACTAAGCAATCATTAGTACCCACTAACAGTAGAGACCCTAAGTTTGCTCACATCAAAGCAAATGACAGAACAGATAAAGAACGTCCCATCTAGATGAAATCACCAACTCACAAGAGTGTCAATTTGAGTGATAATATTAGCATAATGTAATGCAAGACCAGCAGACCCCAACTTCATATGATTGCTCATAGAACCCCTTATTGGTCCATCACCATCTGCATATCACAGAAATTAGAATATAAGAAAGAAAAAAAAAAAGCTTGCATAAGCGCCATCCAATTAATGGAGTGATTGAAGCACGAAAAAAGAATATGTATAAAATGCAGCAATCTTTTACTAATAGGATGTTAAGAGCACATGTGGGCACGGAAGTGTGCTAGATAGAGAGAGAGATGGGACACATGCATAGATTCAACAAATCATGATGTGACCATCATACAAAAAGTAAGTTTAAACATATTTATCAATAGACAGAATAAGTACTGTTACTCAAAAAGACTTCAGATCGAATTCTCTTTTCAGTCCATGGAGAGACTGAACAGTCTCCAAGTTGCAGCTAATTTATTTGCATTCATTTTCCATTTTGTCAATGAAAGAATGCAAACTGTTGGTTTCATAAGCACCTAGGCCTGCAATTAGCCATATGAAGTCAAGATAGACTACCATCTTCTATATAGAAACACATCTTCTATTATGTACCAACCATCAAGATAGACTTACTACCATCATCTACATAGAAACACATCTTCTATCATGCACCTACCGTCAAAATAGACTTAGTCTTACTACCATATTCTATATAGAAACACATCTTCTATCATGTACCTACGATCAAGATAGACTTATTGAAGCTTCTTTAGTTGCTAATCTTCAATCGTTGACATTCAATTGATATACATGAAGTATCACCAGAACAGACCAAAATTATTTTTCTATTATGACCTTAATTCCACCTAGTGTGAAGATACAGTGTGTCATCTGGCAAAAGAAACAAAAACAGCTCTTAACAAAGTTTAAAACGAAATGCAGAAAACTTACCTGCAGCACCAAAGGCTTCATGAATCTCCAAGTGCAAGAAATGTACAATATCTACAAGCTTCTCCATCACCTGTGAGAACAAACTACAATTATATTTGGACTTCAGGGGAAAAGAATAGATGGGGATGATAAAGAATGGAATTGTTGAATTTAATTATGAGGGAATCATGAAAGCTGGGCATAATGCTGCCAGTCTCAGAAATGCATGAGCGTCTATTTGTAGAAAAATCCTGAAGTTGAATGTCGAGAAATTTTGGTGATTAAAGTTAACAAGCATGACATCAGGCCATCTAATAGTATCCACCAAAGAAATTGCATATAATAAAAACTCGTACCTCTTCCAAAATCTTGGACCAGAGTGATTTCTTTTTCAAATTTTTCACATGCTTCCTTTGACTCTTTAACTCCGCCTTCAAAATTGCAAGGCTGTCTCCTGCATGTATCACTTACAAATATAAGAGATATTGAAAATCATTTCTAGAGCTCCTGCTCTGCTAAAAAGTATTTTCTACAGTAGCAAATGTTAGTTATTGTTGCAGACAAAAGTAATGGCAATTGCTAGAGATACAAATCAAGCATATGAAGAATGACACCGTTTCATTTAGAGCTCCTTTTACTATATACATAGGATGCCAAACACTGTTAGCAGCAAAAAGTGTTAAGGGATCTTTGCTTTTGGTGTGATGAGCAATATACCAAGAGTACAAGTGTAGAGAAAAAGCAATTTCATGTATATATGGTTGAGGAACATGTATATGGTTGAGGAAGAAGAGTCCGTGGCAGAAGAAGAGGAGTCATGAGGAGAAGAAAACTCAGAGCTAGTATCTTCAAGTGTCTCATCACAGGCTATGGTAGGAATGCAAGGGGAATGGGAGCTTAAGCTGATGAGAGTTGCAGTACTACACCACAAGAGGAAGATAGATATCATAATAGACAACCGAGTACCCACGATTTTGTGGATATCTCTATTATTAGGAAAACAAAATGCAGCGTGAATAGAAGTGAAGCGTTTTAAGATTATGATGGGAGGGGCCTAAAATTGACATGTAACTAGTGTTGCATGAATTTTATATAGTCAATGCAAGGATTGGAGTTTACAACTAAGGTTTTGGTAATTGCCTTGGGGGTTATGATGTTGTGCTGGGAATGCAGAGGCCAGTTGATCTTGATGATGTATTATGCAACTTTAGGAAAAGAACAATGACATTCAAGAGGAACAATCAAATGGTTACTCTTAGTGGAAGTCATAGCAAGGGATCCAAGGTGATTTCAGGAAAAAGACTTCCATAGGCTGCTGAAGTGTTCAAGGAGGGTAGCTGTATATGCTACAATTGAAATTTCCAATTGAATGTCAATTACAACAAGTTGACATCAGTGTCCAATGAACCTTATCACTTATCTCCCAACAAAACACAACCACAAAATTCACTTAAAGGAGCGAGTACAAGTCATTAACATCAGACCCTACCACTGCTCAAGGCTAAAAAAAGATGTGATTGAAAGCCCTATGCATGTGGAATGCTTATAGAACTTAAAGATTTGGTCCAAATAGCAGGAACATGTTGCTTAGGAATAGGTTCAGTAGTTAAATTCATAGCCGTTGTTTTCCTATTTAAATAAAAATAAATGTCAGTGATAGTTTCCTACTACTTAGAGATATTATC
The DNA here is from genome assembly GCA_027478495.1 of Erythroxylum alaternifolium. Classification (NCBI taxonomy): domain Eukaryota; kingdom Viridiplantae; phylum Streptophyta; class Magnoliopsida; order Malpighiales; family Erythroxylaceae; genus Erythroxylum; species Erythroxylum alaternifolium. The sequence continues at coordinate 35,456,980 of JANIIA010000003.1, read as the reverse complement.
AGAGAATTAGGAAGTAGTTAATTCCTAGTTGTATTTAAGTTCCTTTTGAATTGTGAATAGAGGAACTTTCCAACAAATCAATCTTGTGGCTCATTCTCTCCGAAAGTAAAATTCTTATCACACAATAAATATTCTCTCCCTTGACTGGGACCTATCATTATAGGTTCAGTATCATCTATCACATTTTCAAACTCCATGGAATGCCTGAAGCCATTGTAAGCAATAAGGATCCCTAATTGCTGAGCAAATTCTAGCAAGAGACTTTTTAAGGGGTCAGCTTGAAATTTTCCATAGCTTATCAACCCCAACATGAAGGGCAAACAGAAGTTGTTAACAAAATCCTCAAAACATATCTAAGATGCTTCTGCAATGATGCTCCTCACAAATGGTTTGAGTGGATTCTGCTAACAGAGTGCTGGTACAATATGAACTATCCACAACTATTAATTCAATCCCATTTGAGTTTTGTACAATTATTGGCAAGAGATTCAAAAATTATGGTTGTGGATAGGTTCTGAGGGAAAGTGAGACAGTTTTTGCAATAACAGAGCTCCATTTAAGAAGGGCTCAACACAGAACAAAGCAAAAGAGTAAAAAGAAGAGAACTGAACAACAGTTCAAGGAGATTGGGTAGTCAAATGACAACCTTATAAGCAACAAACCTAGCAGAAGAGAGTCAATCACAAACTCTCCCCAATATATTATTGTGCTTACGAAGTTATCGAGAGGGTAGGCAAGGTCGCTTACAAATTGCTCTTGCCAGTAGAAACCTCTTGTTGACAAAACTGAATAGAAAAGCTAAAGCTCAAGTTCTATGATTTTATTCCTTGACTGACGCATCTTAAATAGGAAAAATACAGCCAATATGGAATCAGTATCATAACTAAAATACAACCAGTATATAACCTATATTCTAACTACTTATCTATACTAATATGCAACATCTAAACTACTTAGGTGTTGATTTATCTTATCCTGAATCTAGGATAAGATTTTCCTATTTTAATAAGATCATTATCTACTAGATATCACTTTTCCTAATTTACCAACACTCTCCCTCAAGTTGGTGCAAAAATGTCTATCATGCCCAACTTGCTAACTTCACATTCGAATGGTTATCTTAACAACTTTTTAATGAATATGTCTGCAACTTGTTGTGTGGCTGGAATGAATGAAGTACAGATTATTCCTACTTCAAGTTTTTCCTTAATGAAGGGCTTATCAATCTCAACATGTTTTGTCTTGTCATGAAGTACTGGGTTATGGGCAATACTTATGACTGCCTTATTGTCACAATACAATCTCATAGGAAAGCTTACTGGACTTTTAAGAACTTCCAGAATTCTTTGTAATCGTAGAACTTCACATATACCTTGAGTCATTGAATTTTGTTTTAGCATTGCTTGTAGCAACTACACTCTGTTTCTGGCATCTCTATGTCACTAAGTTGCCCCAAAGGAATGTACAATGTCCAAACGTCGATATTTTATCAGTAGTTGATCCTGCCCAGTTTGCATCAGTATAGACCTCTACCACTCCACCTTTTTTTCTTTTTTGAAAACAAAGGCCCTTTTCAGGAGTGCCCTTCAATATCAAAGGATTTTGTACACAACTTCTAGATGCTCCTCATATGGGGAATGCATAAACTGACTAACCATACTTACAGCAAAGGCAATATCAGGTCATGTATGAGACAAGTAGATCAGTCGCCCTACCAATCTCTAGTACCTTCCTGTATCGATTGGGATTCCACCTTTACATCCCCAACTTTGACATTAGACTCTACTGGAGTATCTGAAGGCTTGCATCCACTCATTCCAGTCTCCTTTAAGAGATCTAAAATATACTTCCATTGTGAAAGCAGAATTCCCTTTTTTGATCTTGCTACTTCAATTCCAAGAAAATATCTTAGCTGACCCAAGTCCTTAATTTTGAACTCCTTGGCTAGACTTCCTCATTTCTTCTATATCATCTCTAGTTAAAATTATATCATCCACATAGACAATCAAAACTGGGATTTTGTCTTTGATGGATCTCATAGTGGACAAAGTATGATCATATTGTCCTTGACAATAACCTTGACTAGGGGTGGCAAAATCTGTCCGGCTTGACCCGACCCACGGTCAACTGGCTAGGCCCTATCAAACATTTAATCATTATTTGATTTAAATGTCACTTAAATTTAAATTTTATGCAGATTAATAGTTTGTTAATTATTACATGCATTAAAATTTTTATTTGATATATAATTAAAAACAATAATTATAATTTTTTGTTAAAAAATAACAAATAATTTTATAAAATTTTTTTAGTAATAATGAGATAATTTATATATTTATGTTATTTTATTAGTTATAGTACTTGGAATCATGTATAATGTATTAAACATGACGTATAGCAACTAAACTGAAGATTTTGTTAGTGAGCTCAAAGTTTAGACCGCGAAAATTAAAAATCTTGATGTAGTAACTTTTGCCTTTTATCATACACCACATTTATGAATCATTTGATAAAAAATCACTACTAGTTACCTATTAATTTCATAAATTACAATTAATATATATATAATAAAAGAAATTAACTTGAGTTTCTGTTTATAAGAAATCATCATGTTGATTTTAATATTTACCTTTTTATATTTGTAACTAATTACGGGGTATAACATTTAGTAAAGTACTTATATTTCGTTCAATATCATCATAAAATAAGTTGTTAAAATAATTATAAAATAAGAATTCCATCTAACCATTTTATGTTAAAATTAAAAAAAAGCTAAAATTAAATTTAAAAATAAAAAATTTGGGCTGGGTTTCAGAGACCCACCCCTTGGTCTCGGGTCGAGTCACAGGCCTTGCGCCAAACCCGAGCGGATTAATTTTCCTAGCCAGGCCATGACCTTTAACAAACTTTGTGAATCTTTCAAACCAGGCTCTAGGAGACTGCTTAAGATCATACAAGGATTTTTTAAATTTGCATACCTTGGTTCCAAACATTTTAGAGAATCCAAGGAGAGGCTCCATATACACTTCATCTAGATCTCTATTCAAGAAAGCATTTTTTACATCTAACTAATTTAAAGGCCAATCAAGATTAACAACAATTGAAAGGAGGACTCAAATCGCGTTTAATTTTTCCATTGATGAAAAAGTCTCATAATAATCTATTTCATATGTCTGAGAAAAGCCTTTAGCAACGAGTTGAGCCTTATACCCCTTTAAAGATCCATCATAATTGAATTTTAGAGTAAATACTCATTTACACCCAACAACCTTTTTTTCCATTTGGTAGATTGATTCCTTCCCAAGTTGCATTTTTCCAAGGCTTTCATCTCTTCAAGAATAGCTCCTTTCCACTCAGAAACTTTTAGAGCCTCCTGAATACTATTAGGAATAGGAATACAAGATGCTTGTGAAATAAAGGCATAATACATGGGTGAAATATTTTTGTAAGACCCAAAGTTGGAGAGAGGATGTTGTGTACAAGACCTAATACCTTTCCTAAGAGCTACAGGGAGATCAATTTGAGAAGAAGAGTTTAGGTTAGAATCACTTACATGAACACTTTTAGGAACATGGACATTTGTGGAAACATCATAATTTTCTTGATCCAACCTTTGGTTAGACTCATGAGGATGCTACGAAATGGTGGCCTTCCATTTTTATGCTAGATGTTCATTTGAATATACAAAACCTTTGTACCATTTCTCATCTATCTTCAGGTTTCCAGTACTATCATTTTTGTGATGGCATTGTCACAGGTTGTTGATTAACCGATCCAACATTGTCAATATTTACTTCATTTGCTTCTAATAATTTTGTGTTGTCTTTTTGTGAATTATCATGAGAGATATTGCTTTGAACAAATTCAAACCTGAGATTCGAACCATCCAAGTATTATTAGCATCACATGTGCTATCTTTTAGCTAACTTCAGTTTTCATTTGACTAATTCCTTTGTTTGATTTATTCTTCATAGTTGTTGCTTTAATTAAGTGTCGTTACTAGTTTGTTAATATTGCTCCTAGAGTTAAGGAGTCTCTTTAGGATCATTATTGTATTTAACATTTGGTTTGTCATTCAATAAAAGTTTAGTTGGTTTTCTAAACTCATTATGCTAGCAAAGCTAATACAACTCTTACGATTCTGATCCTTTCCTTTCTTCCAACACACAAACAGCCCTCACCACCTTCAATGGCTTCCACTACCTGGCCTACACCTATCACTGCTGATAATCCAAATATCAACAATCATATTGTGCAGTTTAACTCATCCTCACAATTTCCTATCAAACTGCAAGGCAATTCCAATTTCTCTGCATGGAAGACTCAATTAACATTCCTTCTCGAAGGTTATGAACTAGCTGGGCATCTTGATGGCTCTACACCTTGCCCCGAGAGGACAATCACAAGCGCCAACACAACTGAAATCAACCCAACATACCGTCTTTGGGTTCATCAAGACTGCCTCATTCATCAAGCAATGATGGCCTTTGTTGACAGCACCATTGCATCGACCGTAGTCGGTGCGTCTAATGCCGAGAAAGCATGGGACCTTCTTCATACCACTTATGCAAATAAACATCAAGATCAACTCAGTCGCATCACAAAGGACAACAAGAGTATTTCTGAATATCTTCAACCAAGATCCACACCATGTATTTACTTAGGCTTTTCTCTCACTCACAACTATCATCAATGTTTTGATCCAATTAAATCTAAAATTTATTTGTCTTGTGATGTGATATTTCGTGGAATACGAATTTCCTTTCAAAACAATATTTACTAATATTTCTGCTTCTTTTAGACAGTTAGCATGGGATGACTTGTCTCAACTTACTCACCTCAGGCCCACCAACCATCACCTACATCACCCAACCGAATTTCAGATTTGCCCAATCTCATTCCTATAGGTAACTCAATTTCCGATATAGATTTGGTCACTCGTTCAACCAACCACCACTTTTGTCATACACCAGTAGATTCTGCACAACCCCCACCTACTACACTTGCTACATCAGAACCCACTCCTTTTATTTTCCCCAACTCACCAACCCGACGCATTGTTACCCGTTCTCAAAATAACGTCTTCAAACCAAAACCCATTTTTGATTATATGGCTAAAGTTCAATCTGACATTACCCACAACCTTCATCCAGGCTAACAAATTACTAGAGTGGAAACAAGCTATGAAAATAGAGTTTAATGCATTGATAAAAAACCAAACGTGGGTACTTGTTCCTCCTAACCCCTCTAAAAATGTTGTCTCTTGTTGGCGGTTGTACAGGGTTAAAAGAAAACCAAATGGCTCTATGGACCACTACAAGGCTCGGCTTGTCGCAAAAGGATTAACACAACGTTCAAGGATTGATTATCATTCAACATTTAGTCCTATTGTTAAGCCAACAACGATTACAGTGGTTCTATCTCTTGCTATTCAATTCCAATGACCAATTCGGCAGCTTGATGTCAACAACGCTTTCCTTCAAGGCAGTCTTGACAAAGAAGTATACATGAATCAACTACCAAGTTTTGAAGATCCCTCATATCCTTCTCATATTTGTCAGCTTAAAAAGGCCATTTATTGCGTAAAGCAAGCCCCTCGTGCCTGGTACAATGAACTCAAAGCACATCTTCTCTCCATGGGATTCTTTACATCTGAGTCTGACAGCTCTTTATTCATCATGAAGGATTCTGTTATCAGCATTTACCTTCTAGTTTATGTCCATGACATCATCCTAACTGGCAGTCAGACCACAGTGGTCCAACAAGTCATTTTGTCCCTTGCCACTTGTTTCCCTATTAAAGATCTTGGTCACTTACATTACTTTATTGGTGTTGAAGTGTTAAGGCATTTAGATTGCCTCTTCCAATCTCAAACTCGATATATCTGATATTCTTCAAGCGCAAAATATGCCCAATTGTAAATCAGCCAAGACACCTCCTCATAAATGTATCGTGTTCTTGATAACCTATAGATGCTACAACGTATAGACAAGTTTTTGGCAAACTTCAATACTTGAGTTTCACAAGACTGGATATTTCATATTCTGTGAACAAGCTATCACAATTTATGCATTCCCCTTCTCAACTACATTGGAAAGCAGTTAAACGGGTCCTCAGGTACCTCAAGGGCACTATGACTCATGGTCTCTGTTTAAGGAAAAGTAACGCCATGAATCTAGTCATGTACTATGGTGCAGATTGGGCAAGCAATGTAAACGATCGCATCTCTACTACTGGTTATTTGCAATATCTCGACTTAAATCCTATAATTTGGTCGTCAAAAAAACAACAATTGCACGATTAGAGTATCAGGCTGTAGCAAGTGCACTAGCTTAAACAACTTGGGTTAAAAACCTTCTCTTTGAGCTTGGCGTTATTTTTCCAATGTCCCCTATCCTCTACTGTGATAACATCGGAGTTACATACCTCTGTCAAAATCCAATTTTTCATAGTCGCATGAAGCACATCACTATTGATTTCCATTATGTCCGAGATCAAGTTCATCGCAAGCTTATTACTGTTGCACACATCCATGTTGCTAATCAACTTGGGGACTCACTTACCAAAGCTTTATCCAAGCCTACATCGTCATCTTCCCAAGTTAGTCTGTCCCTCTCCGTCTAACTTGAGGGGGGCGTATTAGCATCGCTGACTTCAATTTTCATTTGACTAATTCCTTTGTTTGATTTATTCTTTATAGTTGTTGCTTTAATTAAGGGTTGGCATGAACATGAAGGGCTTCCCACTAGCTAATTCCATAGAATTGATCAACCATGTAGTAATCATTGAGTTTTTCGAATGCCACTGTCGATATCAAGGGTTGTTTGTAGCTAGTTGTTTGACCTCACCATTTAAATATCCGAGTTTTCCCTTGCCATCGATCATCAATGTATAGAATGGGACCATTCAAGGTAGTTTTTGCCACTCAGCTAATGAATGGAGATTTCGAGAGAGTTTTCTGAGACAGAAATCAGTGCAGGTATGCTACTTCCTCGTCCTGAAGTCAGCCCACTACTGCCATCTGAATAAGTTGAACCAGAACCCACCATGGCTTCCTTGAAATTCATGATCTAACAGAGAACAAAAAGTGACAGCTCAACACCAAAACTGATAGGAATTAACAAAAATCCCACCTGTGCCAAAATCACAAACTTGAAAAACAAAACACTAGAGGACAACAGCAACGAAGAACAGATTAGGATAGCAGTTGCAGGAGGAGGGCAGCAGTGGTCTAAAAAACCAGGCCTTTAAGATCACCGGACGATAGGACGCGATGCTGGAGAACTTGGTCGAAGGTGAGGACACTGCCACATGCACCTGGATGTGTCAACGGGTGGAAGGAAAGCTAAAAGCTCTAGACGGCACACGTGACACACACGCAAGGATTTTGATGGCCAGACATCAGGTGGTGGCTCGCCAATAAGAGAAGCGTGACGTTCTGCTATCTGGGCAGAACTTCAAACAAAGATCGATGAGAAAACAGAAGCTAGGTACCCCTGCTCTGATACCACGTTGACAGAACTGAATAGGAAAACTAGAACTCAAGTTCTGTGATTTTATTCCTTGACTGATGCATCTTAAATAGGAAAAATACAGCCAATGTAGAATCAGTATCCTAACTAAAATACAGCTAGTATATAATCAGTATTCTAACTACTTATCTCTACTAATCTGCGACATCTTAACTACTTAGATGCTGATTTATCTTATCCTGAATCTAGGATAAGATTTCCCTATTTTATTGGGATCATTATCCACTAGATATCAGTTTTTCTAATTTACCAACACCTTTATACGCCCAACATTCCATGCTTCGCAGCTCAAGAAGTTCATGTACCCATATCTTGATCATCTTAATAAGATAAATACACGCTTTAAAATAAGTCAAACCTAAACTTTTTCAGAAGGAAGATCACAATTTCAGACTTTTACCATACAAATTTCAAAACCAAACAAAGTCATTCATAATATTTTGCTATAAGTATTAACAATTTTGAATTCTTCAAATTTGAACCAAGGAAGTATCAAACAACTAGCAAATAGAAGAACCATTACATAAATTTAAATCTTTAAAACAAATATTGAAGGCCTATGCATAAGATTTATTTTTAAGATTATCATTAGAAATTGAGAGAACAAAAAAGCATCAATCTTCTTCCTTATGGTTTTTTTTTAAGTAAAACAAAAATACCCATAACAAGCTAACGATTATAAAAATATGTATAAATAGAAGGAACATTTATAATTAGCGGAACCATCAAGAAACAACAATGTGGAAACTAAATCAAGCCATAAACCTACCTCTTTGTGCAACATTGGAACCATCATCTTCTTCAAGCTTACGATTGTAATCTTGTTCAAATCTGTCCAAAGCATGCATTTCATGATATAATTCCTGCAACCAAAAAATGAGGAAACAAGATTTATCTATTTTTCACAGGATCCTATGTAATTGACACATTTTTTCATAAAAGTAGCGTTAATGCTATATTTCTTTGTATTACTTAGATATCAGTGCAATGTTTAAGTACTGATAACAATTAATTGATTAATGAGTGCAATGGCACCTTAGATATGATATAGGATTGTTTCACAAAATGTCAACATATTCCAATTCTTTTGATGAAACTCAGTGTCAGTAAATCACATCAACCATCCAAAATCAACAGTAAATTCTACTAAATTGTAGCATTTAACAGCTAGGGCCAATAAATCCAAACAAGGAAAATAGTAAAGTTTAGAATCTATTGAAAGCATACATTTGATAACATAATTACTTAATCAAAGTTCTAATTCCCCGGTTCTATTATAGCTAGAAAAGGAAAATATTTCTATTTTTTATGTTGTCCTTCTCATTGTAGAGATTAAGTTCGTTAAGGAATAATAAGAATCCTTACTAAATATGATGATGTTCTTATTTTGGAAGTTCATCAGGCTTCTTATTCCATTAGGATTAGGATTTCAAGATTTAATATTCAAATAATAAGAAGAAAAGAATTATTATCTAAGTGTTGTCACGTTTCTAAGAATGATTCTTAAATACTTGGGAGTGATTCCTAAAGTCTATAAGTAAGCTCTAGAAAACTATTGGTCTGATTGAAACAATTTTGTTTATTTCAATTCTTTGGTGTGATTTTTAATTCTTGATACAAAAACTTAGTAAACTCTTAGATCTATCCTTTATCCCATTCCCTTATTTTTCTAATTTCCAGCCCTAAATTCAATATTTCAAGTGCCCCTATTTTCAGTTTAGACATGTTTTTATCAAATTGTTACAATTTTTTCTATCCGTCCCACACCAATTTAGTTGTAGAGCTTAGGTCCAATAATGTCCAAAGCAAAAGGGCATACAGAGGATCGAGTGTTGTCCCAACAGCAGTGACACATAGTGGAAGGATGTGTAAGGGATTATTCAATGAGCAAGGGAGGGATTAACTAATCTTACGAATTTTGGAGAGGATGGAAAACATTGAAGCGCATCTTCAACAATTGACAACTCCCATAAAAAAGAATACAGCAAACCAGCAACCTAAACTTGACAGTGAAGATAGGAAAGATGGAAAAACAACAAGCTGAAACAACTAAACAAGAAGTAGAAACACCTAAACAACAAACTGAAAAAACTGGACAGCAAGCTGAAATACCCGCACAGCTCTGCAAGACACTTGAAAAGCTTGCTAAAACAACTAAACAGGAAGCTGAAGAGGCTAACCAACAAGTGCTATGGTTTTGGAGCAAGCTACGAGCAAAGGCTTTTGCTAAGAAAGGTTTAGTCTATATCGTATGAATGTGACGAGATGAATAATCAGGATGAATACAGATGAGGTTATGGAGTAGAAACCTGTCACAATAGTTGAGGAAATTTTATGTTTGCATTATACACATAGTGTTACACATGACAAACAAGCAAATTTGATGTGTCAACGAAAGAGGAAGTTCAAAAGATAGACATAGAAGTTAAGTTTATGAAGATCAATTTAGAAAAAGGAAGTATCCAAAGGAATGGAAAAAAGACATGTTTGACAATGATTGATTGTCACTCGTCAAATTTTGGAGAATCAAGTAGAGTTAGAAAAAGACTAATTTATCTTTTGTTAATTGGAAAGGATATTTCAATTTTTATTTTGACCTTAGTAGTAAAGTTGCAAATATCGTACCGGAACTCGTACGATATAGTGCTAATATTAGTCAATATGGGATAACAAATTTTAAAATTACAAAATAGTCCCTCAATTTTCAATCAGTAAAATTCAATCTCTCATTATAAAATTTCTCTTTTAAAAGGAACAACTCGTGAAATTCTTTTAGAGACATTAAAATTAACAAGTTCAATAATTAAATTATATTAATTCTAATTCTTATTAGCCAATAATATTTAATAGTCAAATAGTTTTTATTTAATTAATAATAAAATTAGATTTAAAAATAAAATAGGAAACTAAAAATTTTTCATATCTTATAAAAATAGAAATAAATTAAATAATTTTATTTGAAATTTTAAAAATAAGGATAGGTCTCAATAATTATACCACTATTTATTCTATTTGTTTATTATGCATAAATTAAATCTACATGCCTATGTTATATATTTAAAACAGATAGATGCTAACAGATAAAAGTGAAAAACTTGAAAAATAAATTAAACATATATATTAAAATTAAAAAATAAAAACAAAAACCATGCTTACAAGATGAAAGTAGCCGTGAGCATTTAATACAGAGATTGAGTTTCAAATAAAGTTGCAAATATAACTTGTACCAGTTTTGGTACTAGTACTGTACAATACTAATACTCGTCAATGCTAAATACTATTTTGGATTATTTTAAAAATTATAAAATAATTCCTCAATTTTTAGATAATTAAGATTTAGTGTCCTATAATGATTAAAACAAAAATATTTCAAATTTGATACAATAACTCCATTTATCGAAATTAACATAAAAATATTTTATTTTTTAGACATCATAACTATTTTTGAAAATATTTTATGCATTAAAATTGGGTTAATTACAAAAAAAAAGTACTTCATAGAATTTTGTAATTCTAGCCCAAATTCAAAAAGTAACAATAAATAATTCAAACTTTTAATCTTCTGCAAAAGTTAGCCTAACGTCCACGTCAACTAGCATCATCGTCACATGAATGACATGTGGACTTTAATTTCCACACCCGGAAATTATAGTTTTTAAATAGAAAATAAACATTAAAATACCTAATTTTCTCTTCTTCCTCTCCTCAACACTTCTTGCCATCATAACAAAAGTTGAAATCACTTTTTCTTTCCCCTCTTCCAACACCAAATATATATAAACAAATATCTTATTATTATAGTGTAGTTTTTCTAGTTTCATGGTTTTTGTTTGCTTTTACTTTAACCGAGGGGAAATAAAAGCAAGTATTATAATACAAAACAAGTATGTCATTATTGGTGTCTGATGCAATTTTTTTGTATTTTCATTAAATTATAGACTGACAAAAAGAAGATACTAGTCAAGATATTCTTTGAGGCAATGCCATACAAGTTAAATGAGAATACGGATTATGTTGACTATGAACAATAAGCCCTTCCCTTTACATTTGTGGTTTTTATATTCTAATACAAAATATTTTCCCTAACAATGTGGCTTAGTGAAGGTTGATTTGCTTTATGATTTTATGAGCTCTCCAATAGTTTTAGATAAACTTGAGTGTATAGTATGATGCAGCTTTTATACTCTTTTTAGTTGCTACCCAAAATGACTTCAATGTGGAATCATAAGCAATGTGTTAATAAAGATGATATGGATATAGCTTTTTGCTCTTGTTCCTGTTCTCCACCACCTAATGTTAGAACTCTGTCTAGCTCTTGTTTTACTTGCTAATGAGTCATTAAATGCATGTATCCAGCACCGAAGTTGCAATGTAGTTGTAGAATGAGAGTTTTCTAGTAGAGAAGTAGAGATAACTAGTAAAGTTAGGTCATATCAATCATCCCAAAAATGTTTCGGCCTTTCACTTATTTCCAGTACCATAGCAATCAGTTTGTGAAATTGTATTTTTATCGACAATTTGAACTGATAGCTCAGGAATAAATCACTAAGCTATATGGCATAGATTATTAAAAATTCTGATTTTGGTGAAAAGCTTGGTGCTTTCTTTCTATCTGATGAATATTAAATTGATTCCAGTTGGGAATCTAACGTTGGGAGAGGGGGAAGAGAGTGATTTCAAGTCTTGTGAAACTATGGTCCAATAAGTGATAAGGAGAGTAAGAATAGAAATTAGGTGTTTTCATAATTTTTTTATTCACATGGCAGCCTGAGCCTAAGCCCAAGCCCAACCCCAACCTGAAGCTTTGTCAACTCGAGCCATTTTTGCCATTGCTATTCAACATTCAAGCAACAAGAAGAGTAAACTTGCTTATCAAGTGTAAAACTTCTCTCTCTCTGAGTGATTCTTATACACTTACAAGTGAATCATAACATCTACAAGTGAGTTTTAGAAACCTATTGGTGTGATTTCAATAATTTTGTTTGTTTCAATTCCTAGTTCTTTATACAAACCCTAGGAGTAATTCCTAGACCTATCCTTTATTTCAATGTCCGTATTTTAATATCCAATTATAGATTAAATTTTTGAGCAACCCCTATCTACAATTCATCCATGTGTTTTATCAAATTGTTTAAATGTCTTTTCTTTAACAACAAACATTCAAGATTGCGTTCTTACCAAACTTCTTCCTTATGATGATATGTAAGAAATGAGGATAGGTAGAAATATTGAAGTTAATCAAATAGTCTAACATTATTAATTAAAGGGTTAATTACAAAAAAATCTCAAATTTTTCACAAATTTTCAATTATAGCCCAAACTTTAAAAAGTGACAATTTAATACCCGAACTTCCATTTTTCTCAAATATAGCTCGAATTTAGTGTCTCCACTAACGGAGCTGATATGGTAAGCCACGTCAGATGTGTTTAATGAAACGCAGGATGCCAAGTGCTATGGATTTATATGTCATAATTTTGTAAATTGTCATTAATTATTATTAATTAAAACAATTGAAAGATGAAAAAATTCCTAACCCTGGTCCATCTGTTTGTGGCCACTCGTTGATATTAATCATTATTTCTCTTAAGGATATTTGATAAAGAATGCATTGAACAACCTTCTCCAATTTATTGTACGCATCAGCTTTATGAGGAATCCATCCTTCAATGGCCTTGACGGCTACAGCATTGAGCCAAGCAGGCCAATTGACGACAACCTGCTCACCCTCTAATTACTTTTGTAAATTCCTCAAGCTAAAGCTCAACGAGTCGCCGTTCGAACTCGCACTTCCTGAGTCACTCAACTCGCTTCCCCAACTAAGCTCTCCCTTTTTCTTCTTTTTCATCTTCTTGTTGTTGTTTTTGTCAATATTTCCACAATTACTCCTCTCAAACTCTGAACCGATATAATTCAAACCTGAGTTGAGCTTGCATGACTATTCAACAGCCAACATCACTAAAACTATCTACTTCAAGCTCACACAACCCATCTCCGATAGAGATTCGAGTCGACAAGGGTCCAAAACCATCACTCTCCCTCACAAAGCAATAAGAAATGAAATATAAAGCTCTGAAATAGGCAGTTGGAGTTTATAACTAAAAACTTTGGAATGCTTTAAGATCAATTTCGAGTTTCTACGTTTATCACCCACTCACTTATTCACTAAACTTTTTTAAATTTTCATTTTCCTTTGAAGTCTCTGTTCATTTCTCAATTTCCCAAGAATTGCTAAGAAAATGAGGTTGGACAATAAAGAGGGAGTATTCTTAATTGGTTAGCGTAAGCGCAACTAACCAAATCGCCATAATCCACACAATTGTAAACTACTTCCGTGGTGTACGATGATATACTCGTGATATATTTATGCAAACTTTGTCATTACCCTAACCCATTTGTTAATGGCTTACTTCAGCGATGGGAGGCCACAAACATAGAGGTTAGGGTTTGGAATTCTTTTCATTTTTAAATTGTTTTAATTAATAATAATTAATTAAAATTTACAATATTATGACCTGTAAATCCATAACACTTGGCATCTTACAAATAAACACGTCTGACATGGCTTAGCACGTCCTAACACCGGGCTATATTTGAGAAAAATTGAAAGTTTAGGTATTTAATTATCACTTTTTAAGGTTTTGGCTATAATTGAGAAATTGTGAAAACTTTAGGATTTTTTTTGTAATTAGCCCTTATTTAAATTAAACAGGTGAAGCTCGTGGGCATGTTGTAAAATTATTTATGGTCTCTATTGTAATTCTCACTCAATGCACACAAGTAAAATAAAAAATAGAAAGTAAAATTTAATAAAGAATGTAAGTTGCTTAGTGGACTAGTATGTAACTCCAAAAAGGAGGACACTTAAAAGTCTTAGCAACATCTCTTTAATTATGTTTTCTTTTGTCAACATCCAACATAATGGAGAAATTTGCCTAAGAAAACCAACAGTTTGGAATAACCTAATTAAAACCGTAGCGAGAAATGGGACTACAAAAGGATTAGGAGCAATTTATAGACAATCAATAGAGCAAAACTAATTTAAAATGGATTCCTAACATTTCACCAGTTTGTTTCCTTTGAATTAACTTTAGGACTCAACTGTTCACAAAAAGACAAAATAGATTATAAGATCATAAAGAGTTGAAAGTTTAAGACTAACAGGATACTTGTTCCAAACACAATAAAAATTTCACTCCACATCACTAGAACAAGGTCTTTAGTTCTCCAAAGAATTGTTAATGAAGGTGCAACCAAAAGTTTTAGGTGCTAGAAACAATTATGTCAACATCCTTTTAAGCTTTCACTAGCCTATAAAGATGCTTGCTCCTCACTTATCTTTACAATATTTCATGACAATCAAAATCTTTTTCACTTTAAACAACTAAAGTACAAGAAGAAACAACAACCATGCAAATGTAATTTTAATAGCAACAATAGAGATGCCATAAAATAAATTGGTTAAAAATCACTTTCCAACACAAAAAGTCAAGCATCTAGTGCTAGTTGGTCTATGTCAAGACATAACTACTACTACCTCTCCCGCCTGCTTTAAGTCCCATCTAATATGCAATTCTCAATTCAAATGTATATGATTTCGTTCAAGGTCTTTTGTCTAACTAGATACTTTCCATCAAACACATAGAATAACTTTACACAATTGCAACACATTGAACATTGATGGCAGTGAGACATGGCAATGCACGTTGAAATTAAAAGCAACAAATGAAGGATAATTCACATTTAAATACTTACAGCCGTATATTGAACCAAATTCATTAAGTCTTGCATGTCAGTTTTTGCTTCTTCCATCAACTGCTTTTCAGGAGTTACTTCTGCACCCAATCTAAAAAATCATGAAGTATAAATGAGAAAATTAAACCTTAGGATATTACAATGGAAAAATAAAAAAGATATTACAAATCATGAGATGACATAGGACTCACTTTTCAAAGTAGCGATCCAAGTTGTGCCACTGGGGATCCTTGCATCGATTACCAAATCGTACCACCTCTCCATTAAAAACTTTCAGCTCAACTCTATATATAATATGTAGCCCGTTTATTACTATCATCCATGCAATAAATGATCTACAGCAACCCTACATAAGTAAAATGAAAAGACATAACTTTTTAAGAAATATATGCAAGAACTACCTCTTATCAACTGCTGAAATTCTCAAGAGCTCATCCATATCTCTTGAAATTAAACTTTGCACCCCTTCTGATTGAAGCACTACCTCTTTTAAATATGTAATATTTTCCTTTGAGAGAGACTGCATTAGATTGGCACCCTTAACAATTGTGTTTGCAACTTCAAAAGCCAAAATTGAAATTTTAATCCCTTTTGTTGTTACTCCTGAAGTAAAACCACCGCTAAGATTTAAATTTGTCATGCTGCTACCAAGTGTGTCCAATACTTCTACAGCCTTTCCAAACCCGACAGTACTGGCTCTACCAAGCATTGTGCTCACTTCAGTAACCTACAATGAGAAAAATTACAAAAAAAATCATTTTTTAATATAACCAATTTGCATAACAAAATGGACTGAACCCACCAAACATGACAAATTTCTATCACCTATGACTATCAAAAATAATTTTGAGGTCTCAAAAATTTGAAGTTTTAGAGCTTAGCATAGAATAACATCTTATTACTCCAGTATTTACTGAAGCATCAAAAAGATTATATAACACAGACATGCAAATCATAAGATCATAATTTTCCCCATTTTGGGTTTATAGTAGGACTAGTCCACACGAGCTACAACATGCAGGGTAACCTTCTCCCATCAAACAATTGTTTCCTATGGCAAGTCAATCGTGTTTAGGAGGTTTAAACTTGGAAGGATCTATTCTTGTAGGGACATTAACTTGCAATCCTAATGAGAACTTGAAGATGATCCAACGATTTCATTTTAGTGATATCTAATATAATCTAGAATTTCAAGGCCAATTAGTAATGCCACAGTCTAATAAACAATAGCTTTTACCAAAGTCCCACGACCTCACATAACGCTTAGGAAAATCAAAAAAGGAGTTGCGTTTGACTTCTCAATTACTAAACAATATTAGCTGATTCACACTGAAAAATATTTTTTGTAACTAAATATTTTTTGTAACTACAAGATAAAAAAAATGTATAAATAAAATTTTCATATAAAATAACTAATTCAGCTAATATGATAAAACATACAAGCAACTTGCATAGATTAATATTTTCTATACACTTCTTTGCATATACTTGTAACTAGTATTATAAATTCAATATTCATAAATATGTTATCAAAGTGTTGACTTTAATATATATTTTCAAAATTTTCCAATAATAAGAAACAAGTTAAGTTGCTGTCCATTTTTCCTAATTTTTTGATATGGTTTGTATAAGATCTAGTCAAGGGATAACTCACAGAGAAATCCTCTTTTTGTTTGTTGGAGTCCTTCCCCTTCCTAAGACCTATGGCTGTTGCTTAGAAAACTCGTCTCCAATAAACTTTCTATCAATTTTTTTTAAGAAAATTTTGACTGCATTCTTATCCATCCAAATGTACTTCAAATAAGCTGAATATATAGTGTGTTTAGAAACTAAAATAGAATATGAATCTGCTAACTTATTTTCCTAATAAAAATAGACTTCTGCAAATAATAAACTTCCTACATAAGATAAATACTGCCGAAATAAGATAATACAACAAAAACATAAGAAAACAACTATAGAAAGATAAAGCAACTTCCTAATCAATTGCTACCATTAACTCCTAATTGCTCTCCTTGTATATTTCCTCCCTAAGAATGCATCTTGCATATCATTACTCCCTCCTAGAGAAAGAGCTTGTCCTCAAACTCAAACTTAGGATAGATCTTCTCAAAATATTAATGAAACTCCCAAGAAGCCTCCTCCCTCATCCTCTTCTTTAGATTATGCCAATTATATTCAAAACAACTTCATGCATTTATGTCACAAGAGAGTGCTTCATCACAAATGAAGCAAAGCCCCTTTTCCCTTCATTCCTCCATCTTTGTGTTTGATTAACTTTTTACAAGTTATGTGTTTACTCCTGATACTAGTTGTTGCCTCGAAATTCCCCTTCATTGCACTTTTCCTTTTAGTGTTTTTTTTCATATTGATCCAAACGTGTTTTTTTAAAAAGAAAATGGTATTAATTGATAAATAATGGAAATAATACAAGGTAGACAAAAAGTTAAATTGATAAATAATGGAAATAATACAGGGTAGGAAAAAAGTTAAAGGGGTATACCCTTTACACTCCTTACACAGATATGTAAGGAATAACGACAACATAGAAGTCAAAAAATAATGGAGCAAGCACACGTGTTCAGATGTTCACAGAAAATAATATATCATATGTGCATTGTTGGTTGGAGTTCTTCACAATCAGCAGCTCACAGATATGTCGTATAATGTCTAACCGAATGGATTCTCCTGTTTAACTTTGATTTGCAAACCTTCTTAGATTACATTCTCTCCATAGTGTGTACACACAAGTCCCCAAAGCAAGAATGAAGATGAGTTGAGTATGTTTTGAACGAGTTGTCCCAACTAATAAGCTTTGCATGATGTCCGGTATGGTGTAACCAGGAGCAGTCCATTGACATTTCCTCTTAATCCAGGTACCATACGTTGAAGTTGAAGGGGCAAGTGAAGAAAAGATGATCTCGGGTTTCTGCATGAAGCCAACACATAGGACAATTTCTATCAACTTGCAGGTAAGGCAATCTGTCTGAAGTATTAAGCTTATTTTGGATAGCAAGCCAAAGAATGAAAGATAGTCAAGGAGTGAGTGCTTTTTTCCACACAATTTTGTGCCAATCAACTTCGGGGCTCTTCTTCTCAAGAGATACTTGGTGATTTTATTACTTAAGAGTTTGGATCGGGCAACCTTTCCAATAGAGTATGATAGCAAAACAGTGGCTGAAGTATTTATCCGTGATGTGGTGAAATTGCATGGTGTTCCTAGCTCCACATTGAGTGATAGAGACCCACTCTTCACTACTAATTTCTGGAAAGAGTTATTCAAGCTACAAGGGACAGCATTGAGGATGCGTTCCTCCTACCATCCCTAAACGGAAGGACAAACAGAAGTGGTTAATAGGTGTCTAGAAACCTATCTTCATTGCTTCACTACCGAACAACCTAAAAATTGGTCTTATTTGTTGTCTTGGGCTGAATATTGGTATAATACTAACTATCATGTCTCAATTGAGAGGACTCCTTTGGAAGTCGTCTATGGTTGCCTTCCACCAACCTTGTTGCATTTTTCCCAAGGAGAAACTCAAGTCGAATTAGTGGCGCTAGCTTTGGTTGATAGAGATGAAGCTTTACGCCAACTCAAACACAACCTAATTAACGTGCACAATCTATGATGAAGAAATTCGCAGATGTTCACAGGAGGGAGGTGAAGTTTCAAGAGGGAGACTTGGTCTTTGTTACGCTAAGACCACATAGACAACTTACTATTGCAAGGCAAATTTATCCCAAGCTCTCTACAAGATGTTATGGTTCTTTTAAGATCATTGGAAGGGTGGGATAGGTTGCTTATAAGCTACAGCTCCCACCTACATCCAAAGTACATCCGGTTTTCCACATTTCCCCAACTAAAGAGGGCAGTGGGTGATCATCCTGTCGAGTATAGTCTTCCTCAAGGTTTAGAGATGGACACCTTGGAATTAGTTGAACCTGAAGCAATCCTAGCCTCACGCATCACTAAGTCTAAAAGCAAAAATATTCAACAGTGGCTTGTCTGTTGGAAAGCTAAATCAACAGAGGAAGCAGCTTGAGAGGATGCAGAATTCATTAAAGGGCAATTTCCTTGTCCTCAAGGTAGGACAAGGTGCCTATTGAGGAGAAGAGAATTGATAGCAATGTTAGCACCTCTCCTAGTGATCAGCCCATATTACCTAAGCAACCTGAGCCCATTAAAACTTATGTTCGTAGGATTGTGAAGGATTGTTTGGCCTGGATATTTTTCCAGGAGGGGAGCTTGCTCCAGATTGTCTATCTTACATACGTAAATAATACAGTCTCTATAGTATTTCCTATCACAGTTCAAGAACCTTTTAGCAACAAACTGCCATTTAAATCTCAATGTTTAGGCATTAAAGTGATACTAATTCACAATAAAAAGGGCACCTAGTGAATCTATAGAACTTTTCAACACACTATTTAGACTGAAGTTCTGAATTGTGAAGGATTGTTTGGCCTGGATATTCTTCCAGGAGGGGAGCTTGCTCCGGATTGTCTATCTTACATACATAAATAATACAGTCTCTACAATATTTCCTATCACAGTTCAAGAACAATAAAAAGGGCACCTAATGAATCTATAGAACTTTTGAACACACTATTTAGCTCACCACAAAGATACGTACAAAATAAAATATATATTATTATAATGAAGTTATCTCATTGCAACCTCTTAATACAAAATAAGAATACTCTTGTCCTCCTAAACATTCGTTATAATATGTGTATAAAGCACATAAACTCCATGCAAAATAGATTTAGCATACATAAAAGAGAAAAGATAGAGAAGGCGTCATGAATTTAACAAATGTAAAGACCAAAAACAACAACTTAAACTAAACAAGTGTCCACACGAATCCACTCCAATAGGATTTTGATATGTTGAGATCAATTCTCCTTTCGCAACTTGAAATGATTCTCCAACTACCTCTTTCCACGATGTACATATAGATTTCAACATTTTGAGTATTTGTCCACTTAAAGATAAATTCATTGCCTTCACTTGACCGCAGCTTTTGAATATCCTCATTCTAACAAACCTAATAATTTGCAAGGGATGATTTCCTCAATCCAAAAATTAATATCTACTCAAGGATGCATTAACATAAAGATAATTACCAAAATACAAATCAAGAAAATATTGCAAATAGGGATTACATATCCAAAAATCAAAAGTTGATATAAAATTTTAAATTTAAATAAAAAAAGCTCCATGAACCATGACCAACTACACAACGAGTAAGCAATACATCATTTAGAATTACCTTTGCAACAGCTGCCTGTTTAGACCTAGTTGATCTAGATTTATTTGATGAAGCCCTTGACAAGCGAGGAATACCATCATCAGTAGCATCCATCCTTGTAGCTAATGGATCCACATTCATCTCCGGAAATGAGAAGGGTTCTCTTATTTGCTTACTTTCCCCACTCACCTCAACAGGAGATGGAGCCACATTGCAGTTTATTTTCAGTTCATGGGATTGATAAATCAGACCAGACCTGTCGTTATAACCATTAACATGAGGAAAGCCTCTGCTGGGAGCATTATCCACAGTCGAGCTCCTCGAGCAAAGCCCCCCCATCGAGCTGGTGACAATGAATCGTAACTTACAGTTTGTCTCAAATTTCCATGCAAAATTTAGTAAGTTCTTCTAAGAAGCCACTGTAAAATGAAAACTTTCTATCGAATAACTCTCAGGTTCAAAATTCCATGCAAAATTCAGGAAGTTCTTCTAAGAAGCCACTGTAAAATGAAAACTTTCTATCGAATAACTCTCAGGAGCTGAAGTCACCCTTTATCAGCTTCTTGCAGGATTTAGCATTACCACATAAAAACTGAAATCACGGTCGCTTGCTACATAAAAATGTGAATAATACCAATTTCGATCACCAATAGAGCTCCAACCCATTAACCCCAAGTAACAAATACTGCAAATCAAGTAAGCAGTCAAGCTACAAATTGGTAGATGTCAGTGAACAACAAAGAGGGGGGAGGGGTGAAAGTTCGGTATGCAGCAAACCCGGTTCAAGTTTCTTAATGAGCTACAAAACTGAAGAATCCACAAACCAAAATCAACAGCAAAGCAGAAATCTTTATGAGAAACGAACAAATTCATAGAAAAATTGATTAAAATCACAATAACAGCCTAGAACAGGAGAAAACAAGATGAAAATTAAAGCTCACCTGAAACAAAGCGAGGAGAGATCTGAGATATGGTTTGTGTATGCTTATGATAGGTACAACAACTAGAAAGATATGATTCAAATGTGTGTGCAAACTTACAGAAAGTATATGTCTTGAAGAGAGAGAGGGAAAGAGCAGCTATATGAAAGGAAAAAAGAGGTGTAATCGTGTAAGGAGGTGACGTTGAGGTAAGGGAGAGGACTCTTCAGCCTGCTGTAACTGTAAGCGTCTCTTCCTCTGTCAACCCCAATCCAAAATCATTTCTAACAGTTCTTTTTATTTTTGTTCTCTCTTTTATCTTCGCTTTACAAAGTTAACATAAAATATAGAAAAACAGAGAGTCAACAAAACCCAAGTACCCAACTCAAGCCCACTTGTAATTTGCAACAGAAGTCGGTGGGGACCATACCTCATGTATTAGCTTCCGGTTTACCATTTAGCTCCGGTAAAAAGTGCCTGGGTTTGAGAAAGAGTTAATGTCTAATTAATGAAAAATAGGTGGTTAGTTATTGCCTATTATTAAAGGGACAATAATATTCTATTTTTGAAGAATTTTCTGTACTTTTTATTTAGTAAAAGAATAACAATTGATTCTTTTTTAAAATATTTTTAATACTAATTAATTAAATACAATTACTTAATTAAAATATAATTAGTTACAATATAATTTAATTAAAATAATTAATTAATTACATTATAATTAATTACAATATATTAATCAAAATATAATTCATTCATTAATTAAAATATTGTAATTAATAATTATTATAACATAATTAATTAAAATAATATTACTAATTAATTAATTATATTATAATTAATTATAACATAATTAATTAATTATATTTTAATTAAATATTTTAATCAAATATTATAATTAATTAGGCATTACATTAGACGTTCGGAGAAGATAATATGTTTGAACTATACTTCTAGTTAAGGTTTTTCAGCAATATCAGCTCCTTTACTTCAATGATGATCGTAGATTTCAGGGACTCCATTAAAGAGACTTTTTTTGCAAACCCATTTGAAAGTCCTTTCTCTCCATACGGCACAAAGTTGGAATGCATGTGAACAAGGTTTCAAGTAAGCATTTTGGTTTGACAATCTTTACGTAATATCTATAAGAGAATTCCCTAGATCAGCTGTAGACATTTCCGAGTGACATATTCCCATATGTTGTTCTTGAATGGATATCTAAAGAGAAGGCGGTTGCGCCAAAAATATTGGACAAGTTTTATCAACTTGTAGGTAAGGCATTCTATTAGTAGTGTTGAGCTTAGTTTTAATTGTCAGCTATAGGATAAAAGAGATTTTTGGCCTTACTCCAAACAATCTTGTACCAATCAACCTTACAACATCTCCTTCTCAATAAGTTCTTGATGTTTTGTTGGTTAATTTATGGACAAGTTAATCCTTCCAGTAGAAGATGTCTAGTAAGTTTGGATTAGAAGGGTATACAAGTTGTAGATGTCTTAATCTGTGTGAAAACTGCCAGGAATTTTCATTGATTACAGAGCTTAGTCTAACATGTAGTGATTAGATAGGTGAAGTCCTTGAGCTGTAAAGAGAACACAGGACTTGCCCTTGGCTTGACCAATTGTCATACCAAAGTGATACCAACCTGCCATTTCCAATTCTGCATAAAACATCAACTTGTACTATAACTCTCAGCTTTAGTAACCGGTTTAGAAAGTGTGATTTTGAGGAATGTTTACTAATTTCCCATATGAATCTACCTTTGAGGAAGTATGAGTGTAACCATTTAATCTATAGAGATTTTTTGTCCACTAATATCTACTAGAATCTTTTAAGGATTAGTGTATGGTTTATAGTCATGATTGGAGATGTTCAGTCCACCTTTTTCTTTGAGGGAGCGTAGATTAGACCATTTCACTTTAGCTAGTCCTTTAGTGCCATTCGGATGACTTTATAGAAATTTCTTGAGCGACCTTTCAATTAATTTGATGATGCTTTGGGATAGTTATATGTGGGAACTCCAGTATATGTGCAGAGAATTGAGCACTGATTTTATAAGTTACAGCTTACCTGCATAGGGAAGAGATTTGTTTACATAGGACTTAATTCTTTTTTTAATTTTTTAAATAAAAGATGTGTATTCCATGAGATTTGAGTCTTTTGGTTGACACGGGTAATCCCACCTACAAGAATGGAGGGCCTTTGGATTGCATTCCAATAGTTTCTATAATGTGAGGTTCCAATATATTGGCACTTTGGAGATGAGGAAGTGACTCTTGTTTAGATTGATCTCTAGTCCAAAAAATCATTTGAAAGTTTCAAGAGCCCTAAAAAATGTTTGGATAGAATCTAAATTGGCCCTGCAAAATAGGAGGAGATCATCTGCAAAACAAAGGTTAGTTAAACCAATTCTTTTCATTTTATATAATACTTGAATTTGGATTTGAGTCATTTCTTGCTTGATGATTGAATTAAGAGTCTCCATACAAAGAATAAAGAGATAGGGGATAAGGTATCCCCCTGTTTGAGGCCTTTGGTAGCTTTGAAAAACTTAGTTAGGCTTCCATTAATCATCACAGAAAATCTAGCAGATGAGATGCATTCTCTTAACCATTGAATGAAAACATCTATAAACCTATAAGCTTTTAGCATTTTCCATAAAAACTCCCAGCTTACACTGTCGAAGGCTTTATGAAAATCAATTTTCATAATGCAATTAGGAGAGTAGTTGGATCTAGAGTACCCTTTTAAGAGTTATTGGACTATGAGAACATTGTCTTCAATTTGTCTGTCACTCAAATATGCACCCTGGTTATCACCAATAAAAGGGGTTATTGCTTTCTTCAATCTAAAATTGGTGCACGTGATGGGTCTAAAATCTCCAAAATTAGAGGGATTAGAACCTTTAGGGATCAATTAAAGGAAGGTTCAGTTAATCCCCTTGAGAAGTACCCCGTTTGAGAAAAACTTATGGACTGTAGTTTTAACAAAATTCCTAATGATGTTCTAATATTTTTGGAAAAAAATAACCATTAAGATCATCAGGCCTGGGGCCTCCCGACCATCCATACCAAAAACTTCGTTCTCAATCTCATTATGATCCAGGGGTCTATCCAAAGAATCAAAATCCAGAAGAGAAACTTGCTTTAGATTAACTTTACTAAGATCAATGAATGAAACAACTGAAGAGCTAGGTGTGCTAGGGAGAGAGATAAAATACCTTATAGCTTCATCTTG
This sequence comes from Erythroxylum alaternifolium, assembly GCA_027478495.1. Lineage (NCBI taxonomy): Eukaryota > Viridiplantae > Streptophyta > Magnoliopsida > Malpighiales > Erythroxylaceae > Erythroxylum > Erythroxylum alaternifolium. Next base: position 35,432,286 of record JANIIA010000003.1, on the reverse strand, counting down.
AATGCACCTGTGTTTCAGAAGTGTTAATCCATCTTTAGAAGTGATTGAATAAAGTTTGTTATGGTTTTTCTTCACAATTATTGTGTTGAAAAAGAAACTTGTGCAGTTGTCACCATCCTTAAGCCAACTCACTCTAGCCCTTTGTTGCAGTAGAGAATTTTAGTTTTTAACACCTTACATGTATTTAGAAAGTGCTACTTTTCTTTTTCTAACAACAGTTGATCATTTGGTTTAGAGGCAATCTTGGTTTGAATATCTTCAAGTTCTAATCTAGTTGAGTTTATAGCAGATGTAGTGGATGACATCGATGAGTTCAACACTTTAGGTTCAACTTTTATAACCTTCAGCCTTTAAACATAAATGAACTGCTTAGTCCCCTCAAAAGAGTAATCTGCTCCCTTCCTGTAAGCCTAAAAAAACATGATTCATTAATAAGATAGTTATTGAATTGAATGGATAATGTTTAGCAATTTTCTGGAACAAGTTCTCTACTATAATAGGAGTGTGATCTGAGAATAGTGAATATTTAAACTTGGCAATGCTATTGGGAAATTGATCAAACCAAATGTCATTGACAAGTGCTCGATCAAACTTCTTTTTAATATACCAATCTGGTCTTTGTTTGTTAAACCATGTAAATATGTGTCCCACAAATTTAAAATCTATCACTCATAAGTCTTCCGCACAATCTTTGAAGTTTGCTGAGAAATTCCTTAAATTGTAGTGACCCTAAGCTTTTAATACGTAGATGGTTGAGTTGAAATCCTATAGATCATCTAAGGTTTGGTGATTTTACTATTGACAATTTTGAGATTATTCCATAAAATTCTTCTCTAAAATAAAAAGTTGCTTGCATATATGAAGGAGACGTTCATATCAATGCCCTACTACAAAAAGAAGATGTTAAGATGCATTGCAAGATTATTTGAATCCAAAAAATCCACTCTAATCTCATTATCTTTGTAGTAAATGATGATTCTTTCATAAGCATGGTGATCGTGGTTGGTGAACATTTTCCATTAAGAGCCCATAATAATTAACTTGCCTAAGATTTTCTGACCTTATTTTGGTTTCAAGTAAACCTACCATAAGAGGCTTTTCCCTTATTACAAAGTCCCTCAAAGTTGAAAGCTCAGAGGGGCAGTTTATTCCTCTAACATTTTAAGTTAAAATTGACATATTAAAGTGACATGTGCTTAATTGATTATACATTTATTCCATAACACCTAGTAATTATTGCTATAAAATGCTTAAAGACATTCACTTTAGGTCATATTTGGTTTTAGGTACAATCCAGAAGCAAAAGAGCTAAAGTCAATCGAAAGCACAATATTTAAGTCGTTTCTTGAGAATCACACTCCCGTGTCTTCATGGAGCAAGAAGGAGAAGGATTAGAGCAAGAGGAGACAAAAAATGCCAAAAAGAATGAAGATGCAAGACTCACGACCATTTATCAAATTGTTATGGGCCATGACCACCATTGTCGCGCCCATGACTCAACATGCATCACTGTCATAACTCAACCATACACGCTTGTGAGTTTTAGACAGCTATCTCGAACCCTAGTTTTTAGTATAAATGTAATGTTGTGATGACTGAAATGTTTATACAACATTTTAAAGGTTTTGGGAGAATGAAGAGAGGAAAAGCTCACATATCTTGGAGACCCGTGAAGGGATAGGCTTCCCAACGCCGATTCGAAGGTGATATCGATGCCAAAGACCCGTTTAAGCATTCTCTTCATTGTGTTTGTTGTTATTTCTCTCTTAGGAATTTATTATGTTATCTTGTGTTTATTGAATTGGGTATTGCGTAAGAATGGTTGAATGCTCTATTTGATTGTTTTTATGTATGAACCCATTGCTAAAATTGAATATAATACGCAATTTTTGTGTTTCCGATTCCTTTGTGGTAACTAATGGTTTTGAATCATTAGGGATAACATAACTTACCCAAGCTTATGTAATTGTTGCCTTGATTAATTTATTTTCCTAACTCGTAATGCATCTGTCCAATTCATGAAGCATTTTAAGTGGAGAAAGGAAAAGTGGTAACACCTAAAGATCAAAATTTTATCAGGTGATGAAGAAAACAATGAGTCGAGCCAATGACAGTAAACAAAGGCACTGCTTGGGAAGCAACGTAAGGGGAGCTTGTTCCTTTTCCTTTACATTTTCCAATTTTTTTGTTAAATGTCCCATCACTTACATTTAATGTTACATTGGGGACAATATAAGTTTTAATTACAGAGGTAGGAAACTTGCTTTTTTTGCTTATTTTTAATTTCTTTGGTTTTTACATTTATAAAAAAAATAAGCATTCTCTCTTTTTCGATTGCTTCTAAGATTATATAGTTATAATTAGATAAGTAGAATTAACTAAAAAATTCATGGTAACTTGAGCTTGTACTTTTACTCTTGCAGTTGGCCAATATAGGTTTCCTTTAGAAGCCTCATGACTAGTGGGTAATCATAAACCAATGAAAATTTGAGCATTTTAGACTAATAAATCTATATCATTCTCATTGTCTTTTACATGCTAACTTTACTTTGACTTTCTATTTTATACCAAATTTTTATCACAAACATTAATATGGAAATGATATATGCATTCTTTGTTTTACGAGCTACATTAGCCAAATAACCAACCTAATGACATGTTGTTGTTAAGCCCCTTGAGCTTTATTAGCCTTTTATTTATGTGTTAACTGCATTACAAGCCTTCAACCTTCAATTTTTATCTTTATTTTTGTCTGAAAAATAATAAAAATGAGGAAAATCATTTTTTCAAGTAATTTATTTTAATATTTCCTCTTAAAGTTGTATAGAATGAGTGACTTGATTATGATGTAAATAAGGGAGAAGCTGTTGTGAAGGCTCACTCTTTATGATTATATTGGATTGCTTATCATTGATGTTATAGGTTATTTCTTCTAATTATTTGTTATTCATATGGTTTATGGTGTGAAGTTTTGAATCTAAGTTATGTAACTGATGGTACCAAGGATTAATTGGATGTTAATTTTTGCAATCGATACTCTATTGATTGTTTTTCCTACTTCACTAATTTTAATGGCTTTTGAACTACATGACCCAAATATTTCTCACCTTAACATTTTGCCTATTACAACCTAGAAAATTCTTTTAATTCGTGTTATGCATGTGAATTAGTGATGAAAAAAAGATATGCATAATCGTAGAATGTCTTAAACGTGAAAATGGTTTGAGTTTATCGATAGATTTATCTTATTTTTAAACATAACTTGTTAAAGTCTATACTGCTCAGCTTTTGAAGGGAATGGTTAATGATTAATCATAGAGTAAAAATATTGAATATTCAATTCTTGCCATAGTTTGAAAGTTATTCCTTTTTTATGATTGTCCATTCTTAAAAAAATATGGTTAAAGAGGAAGTGTTTTTATTTTCATTTTGATCTTTAATTTTGCCCAAGGATAAACAAAAGTTAAGTGTGGTGGAACTTGATAAGTGCTTGATTGATTTTTTATTTATTCCCTAATACTTAGTGATTAATGTTTATAATGTGTCTAAGATACTTATTTTGGTTTAGGCACAAGTTAGATGAATAAGAACCAAAATAAGCTAAATTCACACAACTTTTCTTACTAATATTAATTAAATAATTGAATTAATTTGAAGATTCTAAACAATTTTATAGGCAAGTGTCAACATGGCTACTTGTTAGGGACACGTTCACTCAACAGAAACTATGTATATACCAAAACTTACAAAAACCCAATCTTTTCTCAAAGCTACTAGCATTTTATTAAATTAGCCTTTTTGCTATTATTGTTGCCACCATTCCTTATGGCTTGTTTTGTTTTGTAGCTATAGTTTAAAGTTAGTGATCATTTAGTTACTCTTAAAAATTGGTTTCTTTTACTAAAGTAGAGCTTCCACTTCTTTCTAGTATTTTGTAAAGGAAATGCTTCTAATCTTCACTCTCCACCTGTAAGCAAATGTCTATCTCCTTTCATTTTTAGCTTCTAGCATCTATACCTAGTCTAACACTGTGCATCCATTTATCTTTTACTCATATTACATTGTTTTAGTATATTGAAATGGGAAAAAATATATAATGCTTCATATAATTAGAATAAAGCTTTAGTTTCAGTTAGAAGTTGAATTACATTCTCTAGTTATGCATTATTCTTTTATTGAACTTGACTGAATCATTAAGTCAAATAAACTTTCATCTAATGCATAACTTCATCCCCTCTACAATTTCTCTTTAGCCTCTTTCCTATCCTTGGAAACACCTTATGTTTATTTTAAACATATATTATATATACATAAGAGCCAAAAATCAAAAGGAATGCCATTATGTCTTCTTTAGAGAAGCTTATATTCTCCTCTACCCATACTAGAAATTCTAAATAGGTTATATCTTCTTTATCTAGATGACATAATACATCTGCTTCTCTTTATAGAGTTGTATTGAAGTTACATTTAAAGAAACATTATGGTAGATTCTCATATATATATATATATATATATATATATAAAAGACCTATTAGTGATGCTTAGAAACTACAACTTACTTAAGGTAGTCATGCTATCTATAGTAAGCAGCTATAGTGTAAATGGCATTCCAATTAGGAGAACTTTATTCTATACTAGTTTATGCTAGGTGAATCTTTGTCCCTTATTCCTTAGAATTTCCTTGTAAGATTAGTTAGTAAAGAATCCAAGTGAATAAACAAAAATGTAATAATCGACTTGGTCCTTGTTTCGTTGAATAATTAATTTTCCCTAATAAGAGCTTTAACTTAAGAGTGGATAGGAAGAATTATAAGCAGTTCATAAGCCCTTTAAGCGTTAATGATAGGACCAGTGCTACACTAATTATCATAATAGAGTGAAAACATAAATTAAAATAACAATGAACAGATAACATTAACAATAAAAATAAAAATAGCAAAAAAATAAATACATAAGACAAAATAAAATTGGAGAAAAATTTTTGGTTAGATTTAGATCCTAAGGAGATGGAGGTGGTGGCGGTGTGTGAGGTGGTAATTGAATACCCTAAGGTTCGAAATACTGATGGACTCAACGGATTTCTCAAATTTGGCGTCTTTATGTACGCATCACTTCCTTTAATGTTCTGTTGGTTTCGGATATCGCATCTAAAACTGTTGTCTAGCGTTGGTCCTCTTCTTCCGATTCCTCACTCGTTGATGCTTCCCATGGTTGCCTAGGTGGCCCAGAGCTCGAGCTTGCCTAACTCGTCTTGGTCTGCCTATATGTCTTTTCATTTATTTCCCGCAGGCTCGTGTTGGTGGAGTGAATGATCTCTACCCGAAATAGATGATGGTGGTCAAGGAAATGAAGCTCCAAAGTCTGCTGCTCGATTTCGTCTCCCTCATCCTATGACTTATTGTGCTCTATGAGGCTCTCGTTGGGCCGATTGCTTAATGCGAGGCATGTTTAGGTTGAATCCAGAAAAATTTAGAGATTGCAAAATTTTAAGGAGAAGTGAGAGTGTTTGAATATTGGAATTTTAGAGAGATAAATTAAAAATGAATGTGAAGGTGAAAGTTAAGTAAGAATTGAATAAATAGATGGTAAAAAGGGTAAACTAGTAAAGTTGTCACTTAAAATTTGCGTCCTTCCCTTTTTGTTCATAGTTGCAGGCCATGATCGTGACCTGCCAGGCCACGATCGTGGCATGCGGCGTACCACCAAAGGAATTCCCATCTGCAGGCGATGATCGTGACCTGGCCAGTGCCTATATCTTGACACCAAGACCTTCTTCTCCCAATTCTTTTCTTCTCTCAGTTTATAATTCTTCTTCACTCCTCTTAATGCACCTGCATACTCTTCTGATTATTCCTCCTTTTGCTTTTATTGAACCAAAACAAGAATAAACCTAACTATGAAATTCAACTAATCTAACAGAATTAAACAATAACTAATTTTTCCATGGGTTGCCTCCCATGTAGTGCTTCTTTTAACGTCGGTAGCTCGAAGCTCCTTGTAAAGCTCACGGTGGTTGGAATGACTAGTTTCATGATAGCTTTGTTATTAATCTCAAAGTCTAAATATTTGCTACCACATTGCGACTCCCACCTTCCTTGGAGTTTTCTTTGCCTCGCCTTCTCCTTCACGACCGCTTCTTTCGGAAAGCATTTGCAGGATCCTCAATGTCTTCCCATTTTTCTCGAGGTTTGGGTTTGTTGTGATCCACTGGAGTTGATGGAGTTTCGTACTCTCTAACAGTCACCTTGAAGGTCAGTAGCTCCTTCCCTACTCATAGAGTCAGTTTGCCCCTATCTACATCAATAATTGAGCGCGTAGTGGCTAAGAACTATTGACCAAGAATAATAAGAGTATCCTCATCTTCATTGATATCCAAAATATAGAAATCTGTGGGAAAGATAAAATTACCGACCTTGACCGGCACATCTTATATGATTCCAATCGGTCTCAGTGAAGTCTTATCAGCCGTCTTAACCAAAAACTTTGTGGGCACTAACTCTCGTAACCCCAATTTAAGACTAAGAGTGTAGAGCATTGTATTTATACTGCGCCCAAGTCTACAAATGTCGTATCTATGATGATCTTGTTTATACTGTAGGAGATGAAAAAGTTCCCTGGATCATCATTCTTCAGTATGTTGAGGCTGTTTTCCAGTATTTGCTCCTTCCCCTTCTCTGTGACGGACTCTGGTAATTTCAATTTAGATTGTATTTGTTCCATCATTTCCTCGACTTTGTTTGGATTGATTGCTTATAACGTTCCTACTTCCCTCCTAGCATATAATTCCTTCTGAGCAAAAAATTGGTGCGAGAATAGCTGTCGATTTACTTGCACCGATTTGCTCATAGTCTCACGTGGAAGGTAGTTTTTGACTACTTGACCTTCTCCTTTTTCTACTTCTTCCAGCTCCTCGCCTTAAGTCTGGCTTACAACTATGATACATTCCTTCGGGTTCGACTTGGTATCGCTTAGAAGAGTTCCAACATTCTGAGTTGACATTGCTTCAGCGAGCTGCCCCATTTGGACTTCTAAATTGTGGATGGACAAAGTATGATTTTTGGTGATTTACTCGAATTTACTCTCGAGCCTCCTATGGGCTTCCTCCATTCCTCCTATATTATCCAAAAATTTTGTCCAATTTCGAATCCATCGAGCTTGTCTTGTCCTATTGGAAGCTTGATTGTCTTTGGGGTCTGAACTGCCCTTCATTGTTGTTGTTAGACCAGGAGAAGTTTGGGTGATTCTTTCACCCAGGATTATATATGTTGGAGTAGGGATTATTACCCCCTCTATATCCAAATTGAGCTCCCATGTAATGAACTTGCTCTAAGTTGTCTTCTCTCATCAAATAGCGGTCCATCGTATTATGATCCAACTGGCCGCATAGCTCGCACTTCAATTGCACAGCCTTTACCGTAGTTGAGGATGACGCCTTCATATTGCTGAGTTGTCGCGTCAAGTTGTCAATCGTAGCTTGCATCTCTATCATCTGATCGACAATGAAAACTCCCTTATGCTCTTTAAAGTTGGTAGGTTGCCTACTACGTTCACTAGCCCATAAGCTGCTGTTGCTGGCCATCTCCTTTATTAATTCCTCCGCTTCATCAACCGTCTTCCTCATTAAAGATCCTTCCAATGCTGCATCGATAGTGCCTCTAGTCTGTGGGTTTACTCCATTATAAAATGTCTGCAGCAGGAACTCCTTGGGTAAATTATGGTGTGGGCATCTTCTCTACAGATCCTTGTAACATTCCCACGCTTCATAAATAGACTCCCCATTACCTTGTTGGAAATTTGTAATTTCCTTAATAATCTTAGTGGTCTTCGTTAGTGGGAAGTATTTATCCAAGAAGGCATGCACTAGCTAGTCCTATGTCGTGATGTTAACAGGGCTCAGTGAATGATACCAAGCCTTCGCTCTATCCCTAAGCGTAAAGGGAAGCAACCTAATTCTCACTGCATCATCCAACATCTAATGATATTTGCAAGTATCACAGATCTCGAGAAAACTCACAATGTGAGCCTTTGGGTCTTCATTTGCCAGTGCATAGAATTGGGCATTCTATTGAAGCATGTTTAGGAGGGCTGACTTAATTTTAAAGGAGACTATGTAAATAGGCAGTCTAGTCACTCCTTGGTTCGTAGGATTGAACCCTAGCCTCATAAAATCCATGAGGGTCCTTTGTTGTTGCCTACCAGGGTTGACTTCTTAATCCATGTTGCGTTAGAACTCCTTGGCCACTTGTGCTTTCTTGAACTCTTCTTTTTCTTCTCACCGAGCTTTCCTAAGGGTTTGTTCTAATCGTGTTATGTCAAAATTTGATGTCTCAATTGTGCGACTCGAACCCCTTATGACTCCTGTGTTCATATAAGAGCACGATTCCTAAGTAAAACTATTGAAACACGAAAATAAAAATTAAAAACTATCTTAATGCTTTAAATTGTAGAGCTAAGTTGCCTTCTCCGGTAACGGCACCAAAAACTTGTTCGCAAGGTTATACACGCGCTAAGTTTTACTATTTATAACCTCGGTAAATTCCGAAAGCACATAGATCGTTCGTGTAATACCTAAGGTGTCAATCCTATGAGGAAAGGAACTAGTCCTAAAATCTAATGGCAGCTAAGTTCGCAAAAACTAATTTAACAACTAATGCAGAAATTTAAATCAATCGAGAATCAAATACGAGTAATTAAAGCACCCAAAGAACAAACAAAAGCAAACTCACATAAATAATCCAAATTTCAACCTAGAAGTGACCAATTGAGACAAAAGGGGGAATCTATTTGAAATTAAAGAAAATCTACCCAATTATTAAATTTTCGATTTAATGGGCCTTGCAAGATTAGTTAGTAAAGACTCCAAGTGAATAAACAAAAAAATGTAATAATCGACTTGGTCCATGTTTCGTTGAATAATTAATTTTCCCTAATAAGAGCTTTAACTTGAGAGTGGATAGGAAGAATTATAAGCAATTCATAAGCCCTTTAAGCATTAATGATAGGACCAGTGCTACACTAATTATCATAATAGAGTGAGGCTCCTTCTCTGTTGCCTATTTTACATTTAATTCATTCACCAAAATTATCCCCAAGTTTTAAGAGATGCATGGATAATTATAAATATGAATATTTGCTCTTGATTTCCCAAAAACTCTTCCCATTTAGAAAGTAGGTATGTATCCATTTAGTCCATAATTTTCCTTGTTCTCCAATAACCTTCAAATTCTTTTAACCATAAAGACTTTATTGCAAAGGTAAATTAGATTGATCCCTAGACCCCCTTCCTCAAAAGGTACATGAATCTGATTCCAATTGACGTTAGCTTTAGACTTACCCTCGCTATATCCTACCCAAAGAAATCTTCTAAACATTTTTTTTATAGTTTTCACCGATTCTTTTTCTAGGAAGAAATCCAATGGCTACTTAATAGGTAATGAATTTAACATAGAATTGATAAGCAAAAGTCTACTAGCTTAAAAGAGGGACTTATCATGCCAACTATAGAGTCTTCTTTGGATTTTATCAATTAAAGGGATGCACTCCCTGTATTGGAGTCTTTTTGTTAGAAATTGGGAATCTATGATGAACAAAATGGGGTTATCTAATTTAAAGCCCGGTGATTGTTGTTCGCAAGGTTATGCACATGCTAAGTTTTACTATTTATAACCTTGGTAAATTCTACAAGCGCACGGGTCGTTCATGTAGTACTTAAGGTGTCGATCCCACGAGAAAGGGAACTAGTCCTAAAATCTAACGGCAGCTAAGTTTGCAAAAACTAATTTAACAACTACTGCAGAAATTTAAATCAATCGAGAATCAAATACTAGAAATTAAAGCACCAAAAGAACAGACAAAAGCAAACTCACACAAATAATTTGAATTTCAACCTAAAAGTGACCAATTGAGAAAAAGGGGGAATCTACTCGAAATTAAAGAAAATCTACCCAATTATGAAATTTCTGATTTAATGGGCCTAGACGATCCTAGAGTGAATTACTCTCTCTCGAGTTATAATTCTTAACCCTAATTAATAATCCCTAATTCAAATTATAGAAATTGCGATCCCTTGATCAACAATTTATCCAAAAACTAAATTAGTTATAAAGTTGTCTATTAACCTACCAGGAATTCGTTATCGATCTCTCGTTACAAAACTCTACTAGTTTGTTTCGATTCTCTACTTATCGATTTAACTAACTCTTGTTAACCTAAATTGATGATTTTCATCGACTCTCCCTCTCAGTTTATTGCCCAGTTATGAAAGATTGAATTGAATCACAATAAATCGAAATAAAACATAATCAAATCAATTTATTAATCTCAAGAATAAATAAACCCGAAGGTGAGTTTTGATAGAAAATTAAACACTCACTGACAAATAATTCTAATCAATCTCAAATTTCATGCATCAATGAAATCAAAATAAAAACTAGAAGATACTGTAGGAATGGATCTCAGAGTTATAACTATGGGAAATCACCTATTTCGGGAAGTATGTCACGTCAAGCATATATCCGTGCCTCTCTTCCTTCGTCTCCTTCCTCAATCGATTGATCTCTATCTAGGTTTTCCCTAAAATTTTTAACAGAAAGTCACGTTTGTGGAACTCTCTCGGCTCTCTAACATCTACTGATGGCTAATAGGTATTGTTCTATTTATTTGATAGCAGCTTTAGGTCAAACTCGGGGTCGAAATGATCCAAAAAAAACCCAAATTTTGGGTTTTTGTGTCAGTTCGATGCAAGGAATGATCGTGGCCCTGCCTATCACGATCTTGGCCAGCACTTTTTCCTTTCTGTCACGACCGTGGCCTAAAGTGGCTTTACTTGACGCTCTTTTTCATGATCGTGATTTTTGGTGCACAATCGTGGCCTGGCTACCTCTAGCTTTTCCTCTTCTATCACGATCGTGGCCCATGTGCATTATTTTGGCCTGTATGTTTTGACTAGAAACTCTTTAAATCTTCACCATTTTTCCCTGTTTACCCTGCAACATTAGCACACACATCAAGGTACCTCAAAAATATACAATTTAAGCTTAAAGATTCAAACTAACCCAT
>JANIIA010000003.1:35382810-35394831 GCA_027478495.1 Erythroxylum alaternifolium | reverse complement strand
GACTTTTAATTGTTAAGTGATGTGGCACACCACCCTCGCGGGGCACGGATTCGGATATCACCATCGATATCGGGTTCAGGTCTAGTGGGAGTGGGGTGTTATAAAGTGGACTCAACTAACTGTATCTTTAGTTTGATGTAGATTATATTGTAATGTAGATATGTGGTCAACTTAATTTCAATCTTACAGTGGTTATTTATGAATTTTTCTATACATAGATCTTGATGTCCTAAATTCAAGAACAGTTAAGTGACTACAATTTAGCTAATTATCCATTCTTCATATATCAAGATAATCCTACAAGAATTTTAACCTTAGTAAACAAGTATCTTTTTGTTGACAGAACTGACTAGAAAAACTAGAACTCAAGTTCCATGATTTTATTTCTTGACTGACGTATCTTAAATAGGAAAAATACAGCCAACATAGAATCAGTATCCTAACTAAAAAACAACCAGTATATAATTAGTATTCTAATTATATATCTCTACTGATTTGCAACATCTTAAGTACTTAAGTGTTGATTTATCTTATCCTAAGATAAGATTTTCCTATTTTATTGGGATCATTATCTACTTAATATAATTTACCAACACTCCCCCTCAAGATCATGCATAACTTATAAACTTGATGTTCGAATGGTTGTCTTAACAACCCTTTAGCGAATATTTTGTGACACTACAATTCCCTTTTTTGATCTTGCTACTTCCATTCCAAGAAAATATCTTAGGTAACCCAAGTCCTTAATTTTGAACTCCTTAGCTAGACTTAGCTAAGTTTCCTCATTTCTTATATATCATATCTAGTTAAAAGTATATCATCCGCATAGACAATCAAAACTAAAATTATGTCTTTTATGGATCTCTTAATGAACAAAGTATGATTAGATTGTCCTTGACAATAACTTTGACCCTTAACAAACTTTGCGAATCTTTCGAACCAAGCTCTAGGAGACTACTTAAGACCACACAAGGATTTTTTTTAATCTACATACCTTGGTTGCAAACTTTTCAGGGAAACCATGGGGAGGCTCCATTTCTACTTCTTCATCTAAATATCCATTCAAGAAAGCATTCTTTATTTCTAACTTACTTAAAGGCCAATCAAGATTAACAGCACTTGAAAGGAGGACTTAAATCATATTTAATTTTTCCACTAGTGAAATATTTATGTAAGACGCAAAGTTAGAGAGAGGATGTTGTGTACAAGGTCTAATATCTTTCCTAAAAGCCATAGGGAGATCAATTTTAGAAGAAGAGTTTAACTTAGAATTACTTTTAAGAACATGGACATTTATGGAAACATCATGATTATCTTGATCTAACTTTTAGTTAGACTTATGAGGATGTTGTCAAATCATGGCCTTCTATTTTTGTGCTACATGTTCCTTTAAATATACAAGACCTTTTCACCGTTTCTCAACTATATCTCCATGTTTCCAATATTGTCATTTTGTGATGGCACTGTCACATGTTGATTATTAACCGATCCAACATTGTCAATATTTAATTCATTTGTTTCCTACAAATTTTTTGTTGTCTTTTTGAGAATGATCATAAGAGGTATCACTTTGAACAAATCGAAACTTGAGATTCGAACCATCTATAAACTCATCATCACTAATATTTTACTCCGTCTGATGATGTTAGTTATTATAGTATGAATTACCTTCAAAGAAAGTAACATTCATAGACACAAACATCTTTTTTGAAATTGAATCAAAACATTTGTACCCCCTTTGATTAATGGGATAACCTACAAATATGCATTTATGTGCTCTAGGATCTAGTTTTGAAAGTTTGGAATCATAATTATGAACATAAGTCAAGCTACCAAAATTTTCACAGAAATATTTGTAATGAGTCTAGTAGTTTCAAAATACTTAGTAAAAACCTGAATTGGTGTTTTATGGTCAAAGATCTAAGTAGGTAATTTATTTATTCAGTAGGTGGCCATTAGAACTGCTACCCCTAAAGATACTTAGGAACCTTAGTTTGAAGGCTTAAAGCTCTAACTTTTTCAAGAAGATGTTTATTTTTTCTTTCAACCACAATATTCTGTTGTGGTGTATTATTTCAGAAGCTTTGATGAACTATTTCTTTGTCAGCAAAAATTTTTTCCAACATATTGTTAAAGAATTCTTTCCCATTATCACCTCTAAATATTTTAATATTACTCTGAAATTGTGTTTGAATCATGTTATTAAAGTTTTTGAAGACTTCAACATCAAATTTTCTTTTAAAAGAAACACCTAAGTGACTTTAGTATGATCATCAATAAATGTAATAAACATTTCCCAGAGAATGTGGCAAGTTTAGAAGACCCCCAAACATCACCATGGATCATGGTAAATGGTTGTGAAGTTTTGTAAGGTTGTGGTGGGAAAAATGCATAATGATGTTTTGCTAATTCATAAGACTCACACTAAAACATTGAAGGGTTTCTATTTAGGAATAACGTTGGAAACAAATGCTTTAAATGAAAACTTGATGTCCTAGTCGATAATTTCATAACATAACTTCATTATTATTAGAAACTAAAATAGAATTGAAACAAGTTTGTTAGTCTTGCCTTCCAAAGATCTGTCCTTTATGAAAAACATAGAGGCCACTAACACTATTCTGTTTAGCATCCCTAATCATCTTCTTGGAGGTAACATCCTAAAATTCATAATTAGAAGATCATAAAATTAATCGACAATTATGATTAAGAGTAAGCTTGCTCGCAATAAGAGGTTATATGATAGGTTAGGAACATGAAGGACATCTTTAAGTTTTAGGGAAAGAGAGATAGACAATGTTCCTTTTCCAGTAATGGAATAAAATGTGAAATACCAGTTATGTGATCTATGACACCAAAATCTAATATTTAGTGTCGGTACAGGCCAAAGATATAGGGAAAATATTACCTGAATGAGCTAGAGAACACGATGGATTATGATTATTTTGAGATTTAAACATTTGGTATAGATGCTTTATTTGTTCCTTAGTGAAAGGAAGAGATTCTGAAGATGATTGCTGCCCTAAATTAGAATTGCTCACTTAAAATGCTCTGACTTCTCCCCTTGTCATGATGTCATTGCTTGATTTCTTTTTCCAATTAGTTGGTTTTTTGTTCAGCTTCGAGCAGATGTCTTTGATATGCCATTATTTTTACAATGGTCACATTAAGGCTTCTATTTCCACTGCGTTTTTCCCCTTCACAGTTAGCTCTTTGAGCCAAATATCTAAGCCTTCACTTTCTATTATAGTTTCAAGCACTCTTCATCATCACATCTCTTCTTACTTCTTCTCTCCGTACCTTTGAGAAGACTTCTCTTATGACCAGTAGCGGATTTCTCCCTAAAATACACCTATAGCTTCATCTAAATCTCTATTCAATCCAGTTAAGAAGACAAATATGCATCCTCCTTCAATTTCTTCTTGTACAGAGTGCTGTCACTTGGATTTACTTAGTTTTCTTGATCGAACAAATCTAATTCTTACCCTATAGCCATCATTTCATTATAGTATGTTGTTATATTCCTCTCATCTTGCCACATTTTTCACATTCTGGTGTTTAATTCGAATAATTGTGAGTTGATATCCATATCTGAATCTATTCCCTTAATTGCTTCTCAAACATGACGATTTGTTGGCATAAACATGAAGGGCTTCCCTATAGATGGTTCCATAGAACTGATTAACTATGTATTAACCATTGAGTTTGCCATTGTGGATATCGAGGATCGTTTGTGGCTAGTTGTTTGACCTCATTATTTAAATATTTGATTTTCCCTTGTCATTAATCACCAACCATATAGACTAGGACCATTCAAGGTAGTTTTTTCCATTTAACTTCTGAATGGTGATTTAGAGAGGGTTTTTCAAAAGAGAAATTAGTGCAGGTATGATACTTCCTTTTCCTGAAGTCACCCAAAGACTATCATCTAAATAAGTTAAATAAAAAAAACACCAAAACCTGTTTCAAAATAGATAGAATCTTGTTTTGATAAATCACAAAAATGTTATTTTTACGTTTTAGTAAAATAGTTATCGTTTTTTAATCAAAATATAAAAACGTGATTAACCAAACATGATTTTTAAGGTAGTTTCCTAATTTACAAAAACCACAACAAAAAAAATAAAAAAACGGAAAAAAACAGGCCCTAAAAAAGCTAGACCACACGTGTGACTCACACAGATGGATTTTAATGGCTAGACATCAAATGGTGGCTTGCTAGTAAGAGAAGTGCAAGGTTTTACTATTTGGGCATAACTTTAAACAAAGACTAATGTACGCTAGGTTTTGACTACATTTTGAAGAATTATGGTTTTATTACCACATCCTAAAGGCAAACAGGATGGTAAAGTTTAGAGGTTCTTTAACATAAGCAAAGATGGGAAGAAATTAGAGACTATTTCCACTAGTGTTTGCCTAAGTGTTCGGGGTCGGATTATTTAGACAAGCAAGTGTTTTAAAGATATATAGGATTCAAGTTATAACAATTTAATTCTAATTATTATGATCAAACTTTATACCCAATATTCATATCTTACATTATCATTATATTAAATACAATTAATTAGATCTTAATTATTATACTTGTGTCAAATATCATTATTTAGGTTATAGGTTCTATAATCTTTAGAAGAGTTGAACATACGTATAATTGTTAGTTTTTTTTCTATAAGTGGGACGGAAAGAAAGTACATTACAAGACCCTACGCAAGATTAAACCCATAGCATCAACCTAAAGCAGATGTGATAAACCTGGAGGGGGAGAGTCAAAAACATGCAATCCCAAAGTAAGATTATCAAAGTGTGTTGCCATTCAATATGCACACATATTAGCTTCTCTATAGACATGTCGTATTCTACAGGACCATTCTCTATTTATGAGTTCTTTGATTGCATCAATGAGTCTATAATGATGGCCTTTTCTAATAACCATATCACTGACTTTTAACATTGTAGATAAAGAATCCGACTCAAGCTCAACACTGTGATAATCCCTATCCCAACAAAGCTGCAGTCCATAATAGATGACCCATTGCTTAGCCACTAAAACAAAGGATATGCCCACTCGAAATGTGAACCCACCAAGCCATCGACTGACATCATCTCTAATAAGCCCACCAGCTGCCACAAGTCCAAGAGATCCACGGGCACTCCCATCAACATTGAATTTAACAAAGGAAGTCCATGGTGCTTTCTAAGAAATTGATGCCTCATACCGTAACCTTCTGCTGAAGTTATCAAGCACATCATTTGCTTCTTTAGCTCTAGTGAAGATTAACTATAGTCCATTGGAAGGCCATGAAAAATCTGGGTCATGAAGAAGACAATTTCTCTAATACCAAAGAAACCAAATCGAGAACATAAATACCACACCCCAATTTATACCCATAAAGGCACGTTGACTGCAACTATTAGCAAGCACGCAATCATAAATCTACTGTGAAAAGAAATCACCTTGAACTAGTCGAGGGTCCAGGCGCATCCATATCTCTCGTGAACGATGGCAATCTCTAAGAACATGTAAAATGGACTCGACGCTAGCCTAACAGAGGAAACAAATGTCACAAGGAGTAATATGGTGTTGGTGCAAGAAAGACGCCGTGGGCAATGAATCATGTAGCACTTTCCATATAAAAACCTTGAGCTTACTAGAGCATTGCAAAGACCATACCTGGCTCCAAGAGTGAGAGTTGGACAACTGAGAATCTAACTGTACAAGGTAGGCCAACTCTGTCGAAAAAGCACCCATTACTTTCGATCTTCCAGCACCATGAATCCTCACATTCATCATCTGTATTAACCCATACAGAAGCTATTTTAAATACTGTAGTAGGAGGCAGCAAATGACCCAGTATCTCCAAATCTCAATGGCCATATTCATCACAATAGTCAACAACAGTCAGAAAAGCCTCAAAATCTGTCAATGGTCGTGTTGCATGGTGAATCAACGGGCAATCTGACATCCAATCGTCAAGTCAAAACTTATTTGATTTTCCATTGCTAATATTCACTCCCAATCCTGTACTAGCACATTCTTACCTTTTAGAATACTCCTCTAAGTGTAAGAGTCAGTAGCCTTCCCAACAGCAGAGAATAAGTCAGCCCCTCTCAAATATTTGTGACAGATAACTTCTACTTAAAGGTTGCTCGGCTTTGTCAAGAGTTGCCAACATAACTTGGCCATGAAAGCTAAGTTAGCTTTCTTCACATCTTTGATGTTCAATCCACCCTAATATTTGGGCGCATAAATTTTTTCCACGCTATCGTATGTAATTTTTGTTTGCCATCCTCATCCCTTTATAAAAAATTTCTCATCATCCTCTCTAACTTTTGAACCTCGTGCTAAGGGAGGAGAGTTGTTTGCATAAGATAGGAAGGAAGAGCACTGAGCAACGATTGTATTAACATGATACGACCAGCCATAAAGAGGTGTTGGTTGCCCCATAAAGAGAGGCGGGCTTGTGCTCGGCGAAGCAAATCATTATATGCATGCTTAGTGACCCTCTCTTGAAGTATGGGTGCACTAAGGTATTTCCCAAAATCCTATGTTAAGGGGATCCCATAAGGTGCTGAGCTTCATTGCCTGGGCATAACTTATATTAAAAGAGACTAGAAGCTTAGACTTTGAGAGATTAACCTTTTCTCTCGAGGCTTCACAAAACGTATTTAAAACTCCTATCATAACATCAAGTTGACTTTCCGTAGCTTCCCCAAAGAGCACCAGGTTATCAGCAAAACATATATGAGAGAGGAAGGGACCTGACCTCGTTATTGCCAACGGTCTTCATCTCCCTTGTTTAACTGCTATGTCAATTAAATGGCTAAGCTTTTCTAAACATAAGACAAAAAGAAATGGAGAGAGAGGGTCCCCCTGTCGAATACCTCTAGATGGTGAAAAGAAAGGTAAGCTTTCCTTGTTCCAAATAATAAAGAAGGAATTAGTAGTGATAATGTTCATGATTAGAGACACCCACAACGGAGGAAAGTCAATTTCCTCCAATACATGCCTCAAGAAATCCCACCTTATTTTTTCATAGGCTTTTTCAAGATCAATTTTAATGGCAAGGGCTCTATTCCTCTATTGTAGATGCCGCATTGTATGTAAGGCTTCCTGAACTACAATAATGATATTCGTGGTATGTCGCCCAGAAACAAAACTAGATTGAGTTTTGCTAATTATTCGACTCATAAGAGACCTGATTCGGTCGACCATGAGCTTGGTAATGAATTTCAAAGGAATAGTACAGAGACTAATAGGGCAAAACCATGAATTTCTCTCCAGGGCTTCAACTTTCGGAATCAGAACAATAATAGTTTTATTAAGGTCTGCATCCACTATTCTTGTATTAAAAGCATCCATCACCATTCGGCCCAATGCTTCACCTATTTGATTCCACGTCTTTTGATAGAAACCAACATGCAACCCATCAATACCTGGACTTTTAGTAGGATTCATTTCAAATAAAGCAGCCTTGAATTCGTCAATCATGATCGAAGCAGTCAACAGATTCTTTTCCTCAACAGTCAATGTCCAATAATCGCAGATGGTAGGGAGATGAGCAACAAAAAAAGTCTCATTTTTTGTATATAAATCTTTAAAGAATGTTGCCACCATATTGCGTAAATTAGAGGCATTATAGCACCATGTACCATCATCCTACTTTAGAGCAGAAGTTATCTTTCTAACATTGGCTTTCCGTACTGCTGCATGAAAAAATTTGGAATTACAGTCTCCATAATGGAGCTAATCAATTCTGCTCTTTTGTTTTAGCATTGTGTCCTCTTGAAAACAGATAAGATTATATTCCTCAATGAGCACAAACTTAGGTGTTGTAAATAGTCATTGGGGGCCCCAGTCTAAACATTGTTGAATGCCATTAAGCCTCCTGAGAACCCTCCTCTTCCCTCTGTATATATTACCAAAGCATTCTTTGGTCCAACGTTGGAGATTAGTCGCCAATTGTTGTAAGCTATTCAATAGAGATGAAGAGGGTTAGCGCAACTGTCCCCCACGCAATCCATAAAGGAATCACTAGTCATCCAAGCATTCTCAAATTGAAAGTACTGCTGTGGAGGGTTAGCATTGCCATTATAACATTTTACACAAACAGGATGGTGGTCAGAGCTAATGCGAGGGAGATTAACTACAGTGAAGTTCTTGAAGCCCTCAAGCCATAGATCATTGGCCACCGCCCGATCAAGTTTAACCCGTGTATAGGTTTGTTAGTCTAAGTAAACTTTGGGCCTGATGCCCCTAAATCAATAAGTTGACATTTCTGAAGGCAGTCTAGCATCTGTTAGCAGTGGGAAAAATTAACACATCGGTTATTACTCTTCTCTTCTGCTGAAAGAACCTGATTAAAATCTTCCAAAACTAAATAAGGCAAATTGAGGCCCACACTGGCAGTAGTAAGAGATTGCCAAAGACCTCCTCGTTCAGTGACATCTGGGCTGTCATACACTACCGTCAATAACCAAGCAAATTGTCCATGGATAATGGCATGTATTAACTGATCAGAATCATTTGTCTTCCTCAAAAGAGTCGAGCTTAGAAGACTAGAAAAATGACATTAACAATCAACATTTAGAAAGTATTTTAAGAACGTTCCTTTGTTAAATTATATTCTATTTATTTCATACTTTAAATAATGTCATTTACAAAACAAATAAGATAAATTATATTTTAAATTTAATTTTTATTCAATTTTATAATGCTAATTAAAATTAAAAATAATATTAACTAAATATCTAATTTTTTATTTTATTAACTTCCTGTTAATTTTATTATTAATATTACTTGTGGATTGCTGCAGATGTGATCACCAAAAGCTTCCTTATATCTTTCAAACCGAGTATCTTCCTCTTGTTAGTCCAGGATAATATTACCATATCAGGTCTGATAAACTAGTGCATAATATTAAAATGACTGTCAGTATCATCATCACCTATTAAACAACATCCAAAAATTTTCATCATTTTTTATTTGAACTACAGGAAATTTATTGATCACATAAATCTAAAAATCATTGTTAGGTCAAAACAACAAATTTATGTAACAAAAATTATATAACTTACTAAAGGAGTCTGCCAAGACATCTTATTAAGCGGCAGTTAATTCCAAAATTTGTTTGGCTACATCATGCATGGACTCTTCGTTACGCATGATTTTGCTTAAACAATAGTAAAAGATAACAGTCTCATTATCTTAATTAGACGAAAGATTACTATATAAGGAATTGTAAGTAAATGAATAAAAGTTTGTCTAGGTAAAGCAAAGGAAAATTTAAAGCTACATTAACTAAAACAAAGAGAGAACAAGTATCTTTCCCTAGAGAACAAGAAACTGAGAGAAGCTCTCCCTTCTGTCTAACAAACCCCTTTCCTTTTTCCTAACCTTTTTTCCTTGTCCAATAGATATTTTCTTTAATTATCAACAAATTTTACTGTCACCCTCTCCTTAGGCTACTCCTTACCTTGTAGGTATGGAGCAAGCCATCAATCCATCAGAAAAAAACCAGCTCCCTCCCTCTTCTTCATCTAAACTCTCGATCCTAATCCTTCCTCAGATGCGCCTTTCCTAGATCTCCCTTTCTCATCCTCCTCATTTCCTCCAACTTTTATAGTTAATAACTCTTCAAATTTTGAGCTATCCCAAGGCATTCTTCCACTCCCTCCCACCAACCCTCTTACCTAAAAAACCTCTAACTCCAAATTAACTATATTGAAACTTTCTCTTTTCTATCCTCCACCTCTAGCCTTCACCTCCCATTTTCCACCTTTCAAAACGAAGAACCATGTAAGGATCCTCTCACTTCCCCCTTCTAAACCTAACTCTCCATATAAGAGCCCTTCAAAATCCCATAAAACTTCACATTCTAGTAATAACAACATGCCTTTCTCTAGTAAGATAACTCTCCTATTTACCTTATCTACAATGGTATACATGCCCTAATGACTATACCATTATAGATATGCTTCTATAACATCCCATAAGAATATTAGACCAGGTAGGATTGAGATATCTTACGAGCGCTATTGTGAAACCACTAAGCTTGGATGAGCAAACAACTAAAATAAAGAAAATAGGTTAGTTTTGTAAAAATCTGCATTGAAATTGTTAGAAATGTATAACTTCCCAACAGACTATCTATCCACAGAGTGGAAAAAGAAGAAGAGCTCCTAACTATAGAGGTATCAATTATTTACACTTGGAACCATACATACCATATCCTCTAAAGTTTGGAAACCAAAATCCACTTCACAATTACACCAAAGCCAATCTTGCCATCCCAATCCCTCAACTAATTGCCCTAATTTAACCCTCTCAACAATCCCAATACTAGCAACACCAGGGAAACCTCCCTCTGAAAACCTATAACCTTAAACATCAAAAGAGTAACCTGAACCTATCCCTTACCCAAGAAAACAAACCAAAAGAGTAATCCACACCCAAAGATGTAACCACTAGAATAAATATCACTTTGATAGTAGAAAACCCTAAACAATTGATAGACTATAAGCCATGCCACTCAAAAGATGCTGAAAAAGGGAGAAAAGAGGATCACTTCATACAAAATACTAGAAGGAAATCAAGTAGGAGCATAAATGCAAATGCTTACTAAGCCCTTCAACTTAATGATCATAGTATGGATCACTAGGGGATAAAATTATACTAAAAAAATAGTAAGCCTGAAAAACTTTCTGAATGTAAAATGTTTTCTCATTATAGGCTTACTGGAAAATAAAATCAAAGAAGCAACTTTAGAGAAAGGACTATGGTTTCTTGGTAATAATTGGGAAGCCCTTTCAAATCACGCATATCACAAATTGGGAAGAATAATCATAACAAGTAACTCTAAGGTAGTTCAATTCATAACTTTAAACATACATATCAATACATACATGTGAAAATATTTCCCATACTATTCTACGAGAAAATTCAAATCACTTTCATATATGCTTATAATCACGTATTTTAAAGAACAATTATTTCGAAATACATTGAAATCGTAAGCAAAAACATCAAGGATCCATAATTGGTGTTAGGAGACTTCAACTATATACTGAATTCGGTTAAAGTAGAACGACCAGATGGAAAAGTGGGAAAAACATATCTAAATTGAAGAAATATACAAATATGTTAGGATTGTAGGCCTTGCATAAGAGGCAATTTATTCACTTGGTTAAACAAACAGGAGGGTCAATACCAAATCAGGAAGAAACGAGATAAAGGATTAGTAAATTTTGAGTGGTTAGATAGATTCCTATGCTCCTTTGGCTAGTTCACCAATCCTAATTTCTCAAACCACTCTCCTCTAGAAATTAGAATGGAAAAAAACATAAGGAAATTAAGAACCCCATTTAGGTTCTTTAATTTCCTCACAGAAGTGGAGTGCTATGAAAAAGAAATCAGAAGATGATTGAATGAGGAAGTTGAGGGCTATAAGGTTTATAAACTAGTTTTTAAATTGAAGATCATAATACACTACAAGGAAATCGCGAATTAGTGTCGGAATATTACCGACGACAGAAAGTCCGTTGCCTTTTACCGACGGTAATTAAGTAATCCGTCGGGGAAAACAAAATTTTACCGACGAATAACCAGTCTGTTGGAAATATTGTAGGGAAAAATTTGGCCCAAAATTTGCGACAGACAATAGCGACGGAACATGTCTCAGCGACGGTAAAAAAAGCGGGAATCGTTCCCGCAATTTAATTGCTTCGCCCTTTACCGACGGTATTCTGTCTGTTGGTAAATATACCGACGGATCTTGAATATTTCGTCGGTGAATTGTTGACTGTAAAATATTACCAACGGTCAAAAGTTGCCATCGGAATATTGAATTATATGCCGACGAAATTTTATCCTACCGTTGGCAATATTTGACAGCAAACCTTATTTACCGACGGACGCTAAAAACCGTCGGTAATGAAGATATATTTATAATATTTCCGACGGATAAGAATCGTTCCGTCGGAATCTGTATCGACACATACCGACGGTAACAGTTGACGGTCGGT
>JANIIA010000003.1:35313761-35340303 GCA_027478495.1 Erythroxylum alaternifolium | reverse complement strand
GATATAATATGGGCCGAAACTTATTGGGCTTTCATAATCCTAATGGATTTAGGATTATGATATTCTTATTCCTAATAAGAATAGGAATTAGGGTTTCTCTATAAATAGAGAACCTATGTCTTATCAGATGAGAGATGAAAACCCTAGCCACCAGCCCTTTGTTTTTCGAGAGAAAAATTGTGCGGCGTTCAAAAAGGTGTTTTGGAACGTGCTAGCACACATTAGCCGCTGCCCGGATCGTTCATTCTCGTGTGGATACTGGTAGAGCACGTTCGCGCATCACAGCGTCTACAAATCTGAAAAACAAATACCAATCTACGTCAAGAGGTAAATCCGTACTTGTTGTGTGTTTTCGGTTATACTTTTGTTGTATAATATGGCCTATTCCGCTGCGTATTATGAATACACGTGCCATAGGCGATCCAACATATAAAGTTGCCAACTATCGTTGCACACATTAACACTAATGACTTGATTCACTCCCTTAATTTATTATCAAGTATATGCACATAAATTATCAAATAAATTCAAAGATATATTGAAATAAACAATAAATAAGGTTCACAAAGTAATTCCTAAGTTTGATTTAAAAATCCATAAACATGTTATAAATTATAGAAATCTAATGACAGATCAAAGAATATGAAGAAAATAAAGGGAAAAGACTATAAATTGTTTGAAGCCTTGATATGGATTGCTATAATTTCTTGAAGCTCTTCATTGATCTCTCTACTTTGATCTACTTTGATATGTTGGTTTTTTCGTCTTTTTGGTATTTTTCATGTTCTTTTGTAGTGATCTGGGGTTCTAAGGTTATGTTTAGGGTTTCCCCACTTTTTTCGTTTCCAAGAATAGCCCCAAACCCTCATAACATGAAAAAAGCTGGCACCTACTAGAGGCCCATTCATCTTCACCATACACAATCTTGCACCATACATGCCTCTAAAATATTCTCCATTCTTTAGTTTCATGTTTCCAAACACACACAAACACATCAAACACCTTTTGAAACATACAATTAAGATCAAATTCTTACTTTGAACTAAACAAACAATTAAAACACTAAAAATAACATAATTCTAAGCCTATACAAATGATAATCATATAAGAAATACTTAAAAACACATTTAAACACTTAGAAAAACATATTGTGATCTACATCTATCAACATCCCCATACTTAAATCTTTGTTTTTTCTCAAGCAAAACTACAAACAGAAACCAAAAAACAAAAAAATACACAAACACATAATCATGCAATGGTATAATAATGGTACAATGACATATCTTATGGAATAATCTTAACCTTAAACATCAATCACTCAAAAAGTGCTAACGTACTAACTTAGTGTTTCCATTTTTAAATGCATTGATTTGAACATACATATCAATCAAAATTTTAACATCATATTCATACACTTATGGCACTTGTAAGCATACATTTATTATTATTAATCAATCAAAAAGGCAAACTATCACTAAGTAACTCTTCATTAAAATTCTTACTATTTGTAAAAGATCAGTAGGTATCATTTATTATAACACAAACTTTTTTTAATATATTTTCTTTAACGATAACCTAGTCTTTTGACACGAAAGCAAATACATTGTCATAAATTTTCCCTAGTTACTGAAGTCAGTCACATTGTTTATTTAACTTAGATGGAGTGTTATTCTAGCATTTTGAT
This sequence comes from Erythroxylum alaternifolium, assembly GCA_027478495.1. Classification (NCBI taxonomy): domain Eukaryota; kingdom Viridiplantae; phylum Streptophyta; class Magnoliopsida; order Malpighiales; family Erythroxylaceae; genus Erythroxylum; species Erythroxylum alaternifolium. Next base: position 35,338,616 of record JANIIA010000003.1, on the reverse strand, counting down.
ATAAAGATAAACGTTTTGCCATGAATGCCCCTGGTTACTCAGCTATGTCACAACTCTCAACTGCCTACTAGCTCTATTCTTAACCTAATTTTCTTAAAAAGGGACATAGAGATACAAATTTTATTTTATTTTATTTATTTATTTTCATTCTTAGCCTATCTCATTTCTTTTTAATCAATCACTCTCATAAAATGGTACTAATAATGCTAACCAATTCAATTGACTATAGTTATAGATGTATACAAACAAAAGTCATAAATTGAAAGAATAGGTGTCATATCTTAATTAACATACATATTCATACTAAAGACACTTAAAACATAAAATTCACAAGTTATTATGCCTTTATAATTTAAATGACCATGTTCAAAATAAGCCAATTCCATTAAGTTCTTGTCATTGACACATTCACACAATGCAAATGCAAAATTCACACACAAATGATATAAATGCAAAATTCATATATAATTGATATGCAATTGCATATACATCCTCACACTTGAACAACACATTGTTCTTAATGTGAGAAACAAACAATATAAATACAAATAAACAATAATAGGGAAAAATTAGAGCAAGAATACTTATGGTGCTTCAGTTGTAATGGTATGGCCGATGGAATTTGGAGACACTCTATGCCATAAAATTTCAGTAGTTCACTCTGTACAAAATAAACATAAAAAATAAAAAATAACAAAGTACCAATAAAATAAACTAAAATTAAAGAATATCATAATTTTTGGGTTGCCTCCTAAATAGTGCTTATTTAATGTCATTAGCTTAAAGGATTCTTTACATTTATGCTCAACCTGGGTCTATTATGAGTGGTTTGCTTTTACCCATTTCACCTAATTTCAATTTAGTAACCTATAAATAAGCTACATGTTGTAATATAATAAGAATGACAAAATTGATATAATTAAGAAAACTAAGTAAGTTCAGTAATTCCCTTTTCGGTAATAAACTGTCAATAATGCAGGGAATGACGAAACTCCCTAAATCTTCAGTTGAATCCATCAGTTTATCTTGTAAGAAGGTGAACTGCTCTTTTTCTTTCTCATTCACCCTCATCTCCTCTTCTTCTTCATTTGAAGATTCAACTACATCAATTCTCATAAACAAGCTACCTCCTTTGAATTCTTTAATACCTTATTCATATTGAATTCTACTTATTCATCACCAATTTGAAGGATAAGCAATAGGTGTGAAGTGCATCGTATTTTAACTTATAGTTTGATATATGCTTAGTCATTTATTCGATTGTTTAGTATGTGTTTAGGGTATAATTGTTTAGTTTGTGATTATTTATGTTTTGAGTGTTTTATGCGTTAGAACAATCCTTTAAGCTTAAATATGATGTTTTTGAGGTACCTTGATGTGTTTATTAGTATTTCAGGGTAAAGATCGAAGAACGGAGGAGTTTCGAAGCAAATTGGGGCTAATTGCATGGCCCACGATCGTGATAAAAAGGCCTAACATAGGCCACGATCATGGCCTGCATCGAGTAGATGCACATCCACTTTTAAATTTTGCTTTTAAAGGGATTTTTTAGACCTTTCGGACCCCAAAAAAATCCTAGTTCAACCCTAAACACAAAAGAACATAAATAGAACAAAAAGAACAAAAAGAAGGAGCTTTACATTCAGCCACTCTAGGAAACCCTAAAGAGGGAGAAAAAGAAGAAAGAGAGAGCAGAAGAAGAGGAAGGAGGAAGAGGAAGTGGATCCTGACACCGCTACTCCCTGGATCAGGTGGTATCTCGACGTCGCTGCCTTCCTGATTATTCAACCTAAGTTAGATTTGCTCTTCATTTTCTTTTTCATTTAAATGAATAAAGTTGAGATGGATTGTATGGCAATGGATTTTGGGTTGTTGATAATGTTCTAAACTCTTCTTTGGGATTTCACTTTGAGTTAATGTTGATTTAGTTATTTTTATGTTTATTGGTTTGGGTGTTGTGATTGATTAATGTATTTGTATATTTCAGTAACAAATTGAGAGGGTGAGCTAAATCAAAATGATTAGATCAGATTAATGAGAGTTAGGCGATCTAATTGACCACTTAATCAATATAGTTGATAATTTCGTAGAGAGAGATCTCATGCGAGACTCGATTCTTTATTAGAGAGCTTTAGAACTAATTAGAATTTTGGGTAATTTGTGAATTGAAAGAATGCAAGTTCCATAATTCAATTAGGGTTTACAATTTAGGGTTTAATGGTTATAACTCGAGATAGAGTAATCAACCGTACGACTGTCTAGAACCGACATCCTGTAAACACATAAATGGTTAGATTAGCATTAATGATAGGTAAAATCTCCTTTCTCATAACTTGATTGACTCTCTTGATGGATTTCCATTATGACCTGTATGACTACTCAATTGATTCTGTCTTGTTGAATTTTCCGCTTAACAATTCTTGAATCAATTTCCAGTATTTACTTTCGATGTTCACTTGTACAGTATTTATTTCTTTTTATTCTTTTCTCTGAGCCTTAGATGACTTAGCATTAGGCTAGTACCCTCTTCGTGGGATCGATCCTTCAATACTACAAAGTACAACCTATGCACTTGTGGTTATTGAGGGTTTTATAAATCATAACACTTGCTTAACAAGTTTTTGGCACCATTGCCGGAGGGGCATAGATTAGTTTAATTCTTGTAGTATAAGGTTTTTTTTCACCTTCTTTTGTTAAAAAAAGGGGCTGGGCATAAAGTAGACGACACATCAACTTGGATATCACCATACAACAATGGGGAATCTCAAGAGTTGAACGTTAAAAAGAGATGGAAAGAACGATAGTGGAGGAAATACATTATGGAGAGCGACAGACCCTTATGGACATCATGAGGCCACAGCTCCATGCCCATCGTCAAGTGAATACGCGACCATTGGCGTAAGCGAATACGTTCGAGATCAAACCATCATTGCTAAACATGTTGTGAACTAAAATGCAATTCTATGGGTTAGCCAATGAGGATCCTAATGCTTGTTTAGCTAATTTCTTGGAAATTTACAACACCTTCTGATATATTGGGATGTCGGAGGATGCTATTAAGATAAGGGTCTTTCCCTTTACAATTAGGGATCAAGCCAAGGCCTGGTTAAATTATCTCTACCCATCCAACATCACAACTTGGGAGCAGTTGGTGTAAGTTTTTCTAGATAAGTATTTCCATCTAAACAAGACAACAAGACTAATAAAGTAAATTATCAATTTCCAGCAAAATGACAGGGAGTCTTTATATGAAGCGTGGGAGCGGTATAAGGAGTTGTAAAGGAGATGTCCTCATCATAACCTAACCAATAAATTCTTATTGCAAACCTTCTACACTGGGGTTAATCCACCTACAAGGAGCACCATAGACGCAGCTACTGGAGGATCGTTCATGAGGAAAATAGTTGAAGCAGCACACGATTTGTTAGAAGATATGGCATACACTAGTTGTCTTTGGATATCAAAACGAAGTAGAAAGTAGTCAACCTTTTGGGACCTAGAAGGAATGATTGTTGTTGTAAATTCAATCACAACATTGCAGGCTGAGATTAACAACCTAACTAAGCAATTGAATACCTTGAAAGCCACCTCTTCCTCTCCAGTCACAACAATGCATCGTGAATATAAGTCATATGGACAAGAGAGCTATATTGCAGCTGATTACTTCTTAGGGGAAAATAACAACGTAGAGCAATTCAACTTTAATGGAGCACAAATTGGTCAGGGAGATAATAATCCTTATTCCAGCACATACCATTCGTGGTGGCATAACCACCCAAATTTTCATTGGTCTAATAATACTGAGATTCAATTTAGAAATTAAGGGTCACATGGATATCAACAGGATAAATACAATGACTAAGATTCCAAACTGGATAAGAACATGGACAAGCTCATAAGTATGGATGAGGCCTAGAAGAGGTTAGAAGAGCAAATTGACCAAGTAACAAGGACTCATGCCTCTTATATTCTCAGCATGGAGGTTCAAGTGGAAAAACTTGCCAATGTGTTATCTACAAAAATTGTAGGAATTCTTTCAAGCAACACAAAAGTATATCCAAGAGAGCAAGTTAAGGCTATCACACTTAGGAGTGGGAAAGAGTTAGGAGAACTAATAGATAGACTAGTTGAAACCCACTCTGTAGAAGACCAAGAGAAGCAGAAAAAGGACGAAGAAAAGAATAAGGACCCTCCCTATATTCCTCCTCCGCATTACCCATCGAGAATACCATTCATAAGACTTGATGATGTCGAATCTTTAAAGGATTATGAGGATGAAGAACATATGACAACGAACATCGAGTTTGAAGAAGCTATGAAAGTTTCTGCTCGTGAAGCAAAAGAAGAAGAAGAAAAGGGAGTGACTAAGGAAGGATAAGAGCAGCTCACCTTTTTACCAAACAAACTGCTAGACTTAATAAAAGATTCAGGGACTTTCGTTATTTCCTATTTTATTGACAGTTTGTTAGTGAAAAGGACATTACTGAAATTAATTGGTTTTCTCAACTTTATCAATATTGTCCTTCTAATCATTTTGCAATTTGTAGCTTACTCACAAGCTACAAAATTGATGTTGAATGAGAAGGGTGGAAGCAAGCCACTCATAATTGATCTGGGTTGAACTTCAAAAGATGCAACGTCAAGCTAATGACCCTAAATTAGCACATTTAGTAGTTAGATTTAAATTATTATGTAGTTAGAATTGTTTTAAATTCTAAAATAAGTTTTGAATGATTTGGAATGATTTAGATTACTAATTCTTTTACTCTCTTGAATCACTTATAAGATAGGGAAACACTTTTGATGTCAAGTAGATTTGGTCTCAACACTATCGCCATCACCATCTCTATCACCATAAATAGTTTTATGTTCTAACTATTTTCTTTTCATTTTTGTTAGTATTTTCTTCTTATGTTTTTTGTATATTGTGTTTTATTTCCTCTTGGTGTGTTTGTGTACCCTTTTCACATTGAGGACAATGTGTTGTTCAAGTGTGGGGAGGGTTATGTGTTTTAACTTAAGTGTGAATTTTGCATATTGTATGATAGTTTGTTTAGGTTGTATGATGTGAATTGTGTGGATGCGTCAATGGCTAGGACTTAACAGGATAGAATTGGCCTTAAACATAGTCTTTCAGGTTGCGAAGAATTATTAGCTTGTGAAATTAGTGACATAAGTTACTTAGGGCCAAATATGTTGGTTAATTAGGATACGATGTTATTCAATTCACCCTAGGAATTTGCCATACTCATTTATAATTTTAGGCCTATCAAATAAGTGGCATTATTAGTACATTTTTATGAGAATGATTAGCTAAAGGAATAAGGTAGGCAAAATTTTGTGTTAAAAAAAGTTGTATAATTACAACTAAAATAACTATTCCACTAGCTTTTGGGTTATAAATAGAGCTAGTAAGCAGTTGAGAATGTGATATAGCTAAGTAATCAGATTGACATGAATCACAAATGTGTGCCTTCGTATAAAAGGGCTATAATGACATGCCAACCAAGTAACTTAATAACAACATGACTTAGTTGAGTAATCGAATCGACATTCATCACAAATATTTGCCTCCATGTAAAAGATTAGGTTCATGTCCTTAAAGAAAAACCAACAAAAAGAATGTTTTTAAATAAAAACCTACCAAACTTTTTGGTAGCTTGATTTTTCATGAAAACCTACTAAAGAATAGCTACACTTTTGTTTTGACTGAATGATTATCAATGTGTGTGTGCAAGTGATAGGGATGAATAGACTTAACATTAAAATTTTGATTAGTTGTATACTGAGTCAAAAGTGCTTAGACGCAGATTTCACATGTTAATAATTTGGAACAATTTGAATGATTGTGTTTAGAGTTAAATTATTTTGTGACGTTGAAGTCATTGCCTCATTTGTTGCATTGTGTGTTTTGTGTTTTGTGCTTTGTGTTGTTTGTTATTTTTGTTTGCTTGAGGACAAGCAAAAATTTAAGTATGGGAATGTTGATAGGTGTGAAATGCATCGTATTTTAGGGTATAGTTTAATATGTGTTTAGTCGTTTATTCGATTGTTTAGTATGTGTTCAGGGTAGAATTGTGTTAGTTTGTGATTTATTTATGTTTTAAATGTTTTATGGGTTAGAACAATCCTTTAAGCTTAAATATGATGTTTTTGAGATACCTTGATGTGTTTTTAGTGTTTAAGGTAAAGATCGAAGTACGGAGGAGTTTTGGAGAAAATTGGGGCAAATTGTGACCTATAGGCCACGATCATGACAGAAAGGCCTTACATAGGCCACGATCATGGCCGAGCCGCGGTCGTGGCCTGCATTGGGCAGATGTGTAACCACTTCCAAATTTCATGTTTCGAGAGATTTTTTGGACCTTTCGAAATCTAAAAAAATCCTAGTTCAACCCTAAATACAAAAAAACATAAATAGAACAACAAGAACAAAAAGAAGGAGCTTTACATTTAACCACTCTTAGAAACTCTAAAAGGGAGAAAAAGAAGAGAGAGAGAGAAGAAGAAGAGGAGGAAGGAGGAAGGAGGAAGGAGGAAGAAGAAGTGGATCCCAACGCCACTACTCCCCAGATCAGTTGGTATCCCAATGTTCTCGATTGTCCAACCTAAGTTTCATTTTTTTTTCATTTCCTTTTTCATTTAAATGCATAAAGTTGAGATGAATTGTATGGAAATGGATTTTGGGTTGTTGATAATGTTCTAAACTCTCCTTTAGGATTTCACTTTGAGTTAATGTTGATTTAGTTATTTTTGTGTTTATTGGTTTGGGTGTTGTAATTGATTAATATATTTGCATATTTCGGTAACAAACTGAGAGGGTTAACCAGATAAAAATGATTAGATCAGATTAATGAGAGTTAAGCGATCTAATTGACCACTTAATCAATCTAGTCGGTAATTTCATAGATAGAGATCTCGTGTGAGACCCAATTGTTTATTAGAGAGCCTCAAAACTAATTAAAATTTTGGGTCATTTGTGAATTGAGAGATTGCAAGTTCCATAATTTAATTAGGGTTTATAATTTAGGATTTAATGGTTATAACTCGAGAGACAGTAGTCAACCCTACAACCGTCTAGAACTGACATCCCGTAAACACATAAATGATTAGATTAGAATTAATGGTATGTAAAATCCCAGCTCTCATAACTTGATTAAATCTCTTGACGGATGTCTATTGTGACCTGTGTGACTGCTCAGTTTGATTCTGTCTTGTTGAATTTTCCGCTTAACAATTCTTGAATCAATTTCCAGTATTTACTTTTGGTGTTCACTAATGCAGTGTTTATTTCTTGTTATTCTTTTCTCTGAGCCTTAGACAACTTAGGATTAGGCTAATACCCTCCTCGTGGAATCGATCCTTCAATACTACAAAGTAAAACCCATGCACTTGCGGTTATTAAGAGTTTTATAAATTGTAAAACCTGCTCAACAATAAGTTTACCTTTATGGAAATCTACTAAAGCTCTTCAATTGCTCAAAATGGGTCTACCAAGAATTAATGGATAATTTTGATCCTCTTCAAAGTCTAACATGACAAAATCTATAGGAATTAGAAACTTGTCCACTTGTATGGGCACATCCTCCACTACACTAAACAGTTTCTTTATCGATTGATCCGTTAACTGAATAAACATGAAAGTTGGCTTCACATCTCCTAGCCCCAATTTCTTGAAAATTAATAAAGGCATAAGATTAATACTTGTACCTAAGTCACACAAGCATTTAGAAAATTCTAAATTACCAACTACACAGGGTATAGTAAAACTCCCTGAATCTTTGAACTTTTGGGGCATGTGGTTACTAATTATAGAGCTGTAGCATTTTGTCATCGAGACCGTTTGATTGTCATCTTAAGTTTTCTTGTTTGATAAGAATTCTTTGAGAAATTTCACATACTGAGGTATGCTCTCCAAAGCTTCCATAAAGGGCAAGGTAATTTGCAATTTCTTCTGCTTTTCCTTAAACATTACAAATTGTGTATCCAATTTGTTCTTGTGCAATCTTTATAGGAATGGTTTTTTTGTGTGGATATAGAGTAGGAGGAACAAAGGGAGGATCCTCATTTTTTTCTTCATCATTTTTCTTCTTCTTTTCAAGGTGGGGTTTATCTTGTTTTTCTACTGTTTCTTCTGGCTCTTTCCTACTTCAAAGTGTGATATCCTTAAATTACTGTCTTGGATTTACTTCCATGCTACTCGGAAGGCTTCCCATACTTCTTCTAGATAATGCATTAACTAACTAGCCCACTTAGAGTACATACAAACATTAACAATAACATAATTCTAAACATATACACATGGTCATCATCTAAGAAACACTTAAAAACGCACTTAAACACCTAGGAAAACATAATATAATCTACACTTATAAAGATCCACAATTAAAAGATTGAATTCACTCTCCTTCATAATCTAAGGCTCATTACCTTCCTTATAGTACATATGTTCCAGTAGAATAGGGATACGCCATCAAATCAATTTAAAGCTCCTAAACTCTCCAATGTTTTAAATAATAAGCTACTAATAATACAAGGAATAATAAAAATCCTTAGATCTTTGATCTCATGCGATAGCTTGTTTTGTAGTATGGATGAGCACTGTTCATTTAAAGTCACCATCAATAACTCCTTTAGTTGTTTCTTGTTAGAAATAAGATCTTTTAAGTATTTGATATACTTTGACATCTGTAAAAAAAGTTTCAATTAAAGGTATGTTAACGTATAATTGCTTAAGAAGTTCTAAAAAACTTATCAAAGCTAAAAAAAATAACATGTAAAAGCTAGCTCGGGTATGGAATCTTTAACTTATCCTCCGTAATCACTTCCTTCTTTAGACCCTCCTTTTTAGCATTCTCCTCTTGCATGATAGCTTTTTCCTTCATTTTTTTTTTGTCTTTGATTCTTTAACTATCAACTCCTTTATACTTCTAAAAGTTACTTGCCCCTTTATATTTGGCTCAGTTTTATTAGGCAAAGTAGGCTACCCTTCATAGACAAGTTTAGAAAGCTATCTAAAATGATTTTTTATGTTATGAATGGAGACCTATTGATTTAAAGAGACTTTTCAACACTCTCAAAGTGAGCTTAAGATATAATAACGAATTTCATTATAAGCTCCTTAAGATTCATCTTCAATAGTTGTTGTTCTTATTGTTGTTGAAATTCGAGTTGAGCTTGATTGTTCAATGAAAAGGTATAATGGTTTCTCCATACCAGATTATATATGTTATTATATATGCTATTTTGAGGCTAATTCCCTGTAAAATAAACTTTCTCAGTCAATTTTCACATATTTTAAGTCTCTTAACACATTCATGATTAGTGTTCTTAATGTTCGTATTAGTTCCCTACTATAAGTATCACAAAGCATCACCAATGCTAGTTAAGTTGATATATGCTTATTATTACACGTCATGTTCCAAGCTTTCAACGCTCCCGTAAGAGATGATGCAATAAAATCCCCTATAGTACATTGTCCTCTTTATTATGCCATTGTGTTTGGTAGTTATATTCTCATAATTTATAGTGTTCTAAAATTCAAAACAAATATATGTTTAGGAAAAAAAAGTTTTCTTAATAAATAACACAAAAAGAAAAGGAAAATTATTAGATCAATAAAATTAAAGTTTGCCTATATAATATTCTAGTGCCTGAAAACAACTCTAAAAACTTGACAAATGATTATATATTTCTTGAAACACAAAAAAGTATTAAAAGAAATCACTAAAGTAATTGCACTTATTAATTTCTATAGCGTAGTTTTAGTGAGTTCTGAGTGTCAATCCCTTAAGGACTATAACTACTACTAATTGTTTTCTTATTATTTAAATATATAATTAAATAAACTAAAATAACAAATAAGAATCACTAAATCAAAGTAATAAACAACAATAAACTAGTAGATAAACCAGATCCAGACGAAGAATCTACCTAGAATTGTTTCTATACATGAATTTGTCATGATTTAATAATTAATTCTAGTTCCTTAGATCAATAAAAATTTTAAAGTTATAATTATATGCTTTCTTAAGACATAGCCTCAATCTTTAAGTTAATTAGCAAAAATTTCTTTTTAATCAAAACCCTAAGAATGTATTAATTTGTCTTATGAATTTCTTTGATATATTTGACTTTAACGTAAAAGATTTATGTGGCCCTATCTCTATGGTTCTATAGAACTCTCATTAGTCATGCTTTGATTTATTTATATGTATGATTTCTGAACCTCCCTTATATGAAATTCGATATTGAATCTTCTACATACACTACTTCAATTCAACTCAATAAGTACATATAAATAATTCTCAAGAAAATTAAAATCTTACATTAGATTAAAGAATCTGTTTAAAATAAATAGGACATTCATTCCATCTAGATCTATATCATAATTTAATCCATACTCAAAAAAAGAAAAAAATGATAAACAAGAAAAAACCCCAGAGATAAGAAATCATTATAGTAGATCTTAAAATCTTGATACTCTTGCTCAACCTTGATGAGCTTTTTCCTTTCTTCCAAGGTTGCTCTCTTCCTAATAACAGTTTATTTTAATTGGCTTCCATTTGATCTCTAGTCCTCCCACCCAGAGATATCATTCTAGTAGATCTTAAAATCTTGATATTTTTGCTCGACCTTGATGAGCTTTTTCCTTTTTTCTAAGGTTGCTCTCTTCCTAATCACAGTTTATTTTAATTGGCTTCCATTTGATATCTAGTCCTCCCAGACGACTCTCTCTTTGTTTTCCTTATTCCTCTCATTTTTATCTTAAGAAAACTCTAAAATTTTGATCAATAGGTACAAACACAAACCTATATTAGGCTCGTGTTGCTTCAATGGTTTCTGAGTTTCTTTTCCATAACAGACACTACTAACACGAGTTCACCAACATAATTCTATATTGCCCCCATATCAGCTTCTCTGCATGCGTTTGAGAGTTCATGTTATGATTATAGGTCTTAAAGGAAGAAACCCGGTACCATGTTGATTCTTTACTGTAAAACATGGACAGAATACATTGCCGTATTGAAAAATGGCCGAGGAAACAAAATGACTCAGTGTTGAATATGGTAAGAACATGAACAAACTCTTCTGGAAGCATAATCAAACAAGCATATGCTCTCGTCATGCCAAACATATAATTATAATTCATTCGTTACTTTTCAAATAAGCCAAAAATTATCTGCGCACAATTAACCTCCTCCTTTATATCACCTGTAGACCAACATCATTTTTATCCAAATCAAAATCTATCTTTTAAAATTAAATTACATGTTTTAATTAATATATTATTTATCCAAAATAAAATGTCTTTTCAAATCTTCAAATCTCTTATTATCCAAAATCTAAATTCAAATCTCTTGTTATTAATAATAGATTTGGATTTGGATTTAATTTTATTTCTTCACCTTTTTTCTGAAAATTTATTATTAATACCTTATTGTTATTGTCGTCGTCTTTATGTTTTATTAATAATAAATTTCCAAAATTATAATTATTTCAATTCTTACCTTTCGACCTATTTGCTTTCTCCATTGAATTCTTTTATTTGGCAAATCTATAATAGAAATAGGAAATTGTTTAGACTTTAGACAGATTTTTATCAAGTGTGCAACATTTTTGTTATAGAATTAGACCCTTGAACTGATTTTATTTTATTTTCAACTCGTAGTTTAACTTATTTACCTTCCTTAACAACAAACCTGCTTGTAACCCAATTCTCCTTTAATTAACCCCAAGCATATTGAGAAATCTAACCCCAAAAAAAGCAAAAGAAAGGGGGATCGGGTCGGGTGGCGCGGATCGTATTCATAGGAGAGGAGGGTCTATCATCGGCCGAGGATGCCTTCAAAACAAATCAACTATAAAATTCTCTCTTCAAATCAACCATATGAATAAATAAATAATCTGAACGAATATCTGATCTCGCACTCTAAAACCACCCATTCCCCTCTCCGTTGTACATATATAATAAATATAGCGATTTCAAAGTGTCTTGTGTAAAGTGCGAGACATATCATTAGGAATGCGTTTGCTTATTGGAGAGCGAGGAAGTAGGTGAATTGGGAGAATGGCTCAGTACAGGCAATCGGGCCTCCATTTTACCAACGGCACATCGGATCACGTCTCTGTCGGAATACGACCCTCCTCCTCGTCGCACCAGAAGCCGAGTCGGTCACGCCGTTCAGGTCGATCCGACAAGGGGCGCTCTGGGTTCTCGATCGGCTCCGTCATTCTCATCCTGTGCCTTGTGTTCTCTGCGACTGTCTTGGCTTACTATTACCTGTCCACTGATAATAGAGGTTGGTCAACTGCTTCGTTTTTTTTTTCCTATTTAATATTCTGCTTGGTTGTTGAGAAAGTTTGGAAAAAGTGAGCAAAGAGAAAAGATAGATATCTGGCGTAAACTAGTTAGTACAGCAATAGACAATGATGATCTGTGAATATATTTTAGTGTTGACTAGTGCATATTACACAGGCTTTGGCGCAGGAAGAGATGAGCATGAGGTTCCTGGTGACGATGATGATAACGACATTGTTATGACCAATGATCTTGATTTTCTAACCAATGTTACAAGGACTGATACATTCAAAGTTGTTGGGTTTGGCAAGGGCTCTGTCGCTCATGGTAGAGATTCTAGGTATTGGGATCGGGACGATAGGAGAAGAGATGAAGATTACAATGGGGATGAAATGGACCACACTAGGGATGAATCCACTGACAGTGCTCATATTCAGGTTGCAAAAGTGAAGAATGCTAAGGGGAAGACCTTTCAAGATGATCAGTTTGAGGATTTGAGTCGGAGAGGAGTTGGCTTGTACAACGAGGACGGGCGTAAAGAATTAAAAAGGTATGAAAAGGAGTATGAGGCCTCTTTGCAAAATGTTGGCCAGCTGGCAAATCAAGGTGGAGTTAAATATAATCTTATTGAGGATGAGAATGATGTCCAACAGAATGAAGAAGTTGATAGTGATAATGATTATGATGATGGTATAGATTCTCATGATCCTCATGTGGAAGAACGTGGTGATTCTAAGCATGTAAATGGTGAAAACTCTGGTGGAGGAACATCTCAGGATGATGATGATAATGATGGTGATGGTAATGAGTCTAATAATTTCTTTGATGCTCATTTTAAGGATCAAAGTACTGCCAAGGGTAATGGGCATGTGTCCATGAATTTCATGAAGAAGAATTCCATTTTAGATTCCCATTTGCATGCCACTGATACTAACTTGCCATATGCTGGCACCATTGGTGGTCTGTCATCAAGTAAATCGCGGCCAGATTTTGGAAGGAAACGGAGACGCCGAAAATTTTCAGGTGATGTTTTCGCTTGTGTTATTATTTCTCATGCGAATATATGGATGTGCATGTATTACATGTAACTGAATATCACCTACCAAGAAAGAAAATGTTCCTATTGCATTGTATGCATGTCTTATGTGTAATTGTGGTCGTTCCTATTTACAACGTGCAAATGATGGAATGCATAGGACATTTTAAGTTGTCAAGCTTTATGTTACTGATGACGCCTGGCCTTAATTACAAAAATGGTTGGTTTTGGTTGCTGGTATTTGGCAAAAAGATTAAAACGCCAATAAGAATATCTGGTGTAAACAAGATGTACTGATTTTTTAATTCTTATGATTGTTATTGGTTTTATCTAATTTATGGTTTCCATAAAATGATAAGACCAAAACATGCCAAATGATAAGATTCTAGGTTGTTGAACTGGATTTTGTTGAATATACTCATATTAAGTGACAAACATCGTGATGAGCTTGAAGTCTAATGGTTTTTGTAGTTAAACTTTTACCTCATTTTTGCCTATATCTTTGTGTGAAGTGCCTTTCCTCCAATATCATTTTTTTTTCTTTTTAAATTTCTATGAGATTTTTTTGATGACCATATTCTGATGCTTGTGTTAAAAATGTGCTGCTTGCAAGTCTTGTTGCTCTGTAGTTAATTCATAATTTTGAACTTCTCCACACGAAGAGAAATAAGAAATTATATACACATGATTTTCATGTATCTAGATTTTCTTTTGCATATGTTCTTAATACTGGTTGAATTATGCTTGCTCTGTTAACACTATAGAAGTGCAATTTGAAATCTAGGCTTATTGTTTAAAATTTGAGGGTGGTTGAAAACTGCTTTCAGAATGTTGGTAGTGGAAGACCTTTAACTATCCTTGTAAACTTATATTGTGAGCATGGGGGCATTTGTGTAGGTGTTGGTGACATGTGCATTATATTACTAGGCTTTGCTTGGTGTGGACCCTCATCGTGGGCTAAAAATTTTCAAGGAGAAAAATTGGGTGTTGGTCTCCTAATCTAAACTTAGAGTGTTCTGTTTACTATTTTGATCGATTATGCTTATTTATTCATGGTATGATTTCTCATCTATAGGTGGTGTCTTTGCTGATTATTATTTCCTTTTATTTTCAGCTAGATTCTTGGGTCTGTTATCGTACTAATTTATTAAACTTCAACGATTATTCTTTAAGGTGGGCGTACATACAGTTTTGACTTACATATTCTGTTTTGGTTTATGTTTATGCATCTTTTTGTCTAGATAGAGTTTTTATTTTCTTGTAATTTCATTTTATGCTGGTTCATGCTTGATTGTACATTTATACTGATTAATCACCAACTACTTTATGATTTTTTTAGCATTTCAAGACTATTCAACATCATTACTAGGTTAACATTGATTGAGATGGTGATGAAAATTGAGGATGATGTTGGGTGAAGGTTAATTAACTCGTCTGCAAGTATGTAAATGCTCATAAAATAGTACAAATTGCAGACATATGTGAGTTAAGAAGTGGAAGGACATTAGATATCTTCAGAAGCCATTTCTTGTGCCATACTGACAAGAATCACGGACACCTGAAGTTTCTGCAGTGCTTAGTAGATCATAAACAATCGTCTTATTGTCATATTCTTCAATGCTGACTAACTAAAATGACGGCCTTTTATTCTATAAGGATGATACATCAACATAAGAAAAATGAACGTATTTAGCTTTCTGTTTCCAGCTGATTGAAAATAGTCTTCCCATCATGTCTACTGTCATAACTTCACATCTAAAGGAATTAAGAATAGTGCAAGTATTCTTTTCAGATTACAATGAATAGTTTTTCTCTATAAGTTGTTCAACATTAAAGAGGTTCTAATTGAGTTCTGGCACAAACAAAACAAAATGAAATCAGTTTAGTAACTAAATAGGTCTTGTGAGATTTGTAAACTATCACAAAGCCAATTTTCTTACTTTAGCCACAGGGATTCTGTCCAACTCCTTGAAGATAGCTTGGCCTTGTATGCTTGCTGTCGCCAACTACTTAAATCTGTAATGGCAATGAACTTCTCTGTAATATGTTTTTCTATTTCAACCACTTTAGCTTGTTAAGCTTGCTCTTTCCCTTTGTTCTGCAATCCTTTTCAGCATACCTGTTTGGTTACAACCCCTAGACTTCCAATCTGGTGGGTGTGGCTGTCTTTCTTGTAGTGTGTGCAGAAGGAAAGCTTCCTTGTCTTGTCACTGCTGCTGTTGGTTCTTTTCTTTTGCTATTTTCTCACCAGCTTATTTCTTTCCTTCCCCAAAACTACTACTAAGTTTCTTTTGCTTGAGCTTGACTTAGCCTTAAACCTTGTTTTACTATTGAGCTTTCAACGACTTTTAAATTTTGTTGAAGACATCTTATGACAAGATTTTGGACTCTTTTAGGGCTGAGATTTTTGAGTTAAACTTCTCTTGGACACTCACAAGAAACTTGGTACAATTATCTTGTCTACCAAGTCTTATATAAGCAGCGTCAGTTGATCCTCAACTTTCATCAATCTGTTTGTATGCTTTTTGAAAACTTCAGCATCATGTGTACTTCAAACTCATTTGCAAGTTTGAGTACTTGGATTTGCTTTGTTTCTGTCACTTCCTTAGAATTCCACCTTGATCTTATCCATGCTGCTTGACTTGTGTCATAGGTCTTGATCTTGCACTAAACAACCTCACTAAAATATGACTTGTAGGCAAGGTCCTAAAATTATTTCTCTCTTCATGGTGATTCTTGCATTGATAGGTTGTTAGATTATGTTGTAGGGAGCTGATTCTCTTCTTGATTCTACTACTTCCTACTGATCAAAAGCTTTTAGGCAATTGTCAAAACTAGTTGAAACTCTAATTTTTGCACTTTGATACATGAATTCTAGCTTTGTATCGAATATAGTCCAAAGTTAGTACTTGTTGGAAACTACCATTAAGTTGGTTGATGTGACATGCCACATGAAATTAACAAAAGAACAAAAAGAAAAGTTCTTAAAACATTGGATGAGGTTTTAGGAGTTTTATTCATAATTATGCTCGTCTTTAAAGCTCTAGTATGTATCCATCGCCCACGAACAAAAGAATTAATGAAAATAATAAATAAACAATTAGTTTTTTATCTTGTCTATTCACTTCCCCTCAATTTGTCCCAACAATCTCATAACTCATGAAAAGAACCCAAAAACAAATGACAACAGAGACAAATGAATTCAATTAAGACTCTAGTAGAAGCTGCTATATGAACCTAGCTTTCATCATTAAAAAGGTATCCAGGCAACTCAAAAATTTCCTAAAAAAATCCATAGAAGTCTTCAAATGATGCTTACATCCATGTAAATTCGCCAACACATGCATAACTACAACTATATAAAAAATTAGTATAATCTCACCAAAGCAATGAGCTTCAAAGCTTTATGGCTTTTATTTTTTTTTGATTTCCTTTTTCATAATCCTAATATCGTTGATGAAATAATGCAAGTTTTCAAAAAATGACATATATGTTTGCATTCATTGAGCCTCGATTTGCATAATACTAGGGGTAAATTTGTTAATAATGAAATTTTCTTCTTTTTCAAAAACTTCTTTTCTCTTTGGTAATTCCACGTTTCTTAAGAATTAAAAACATTGTTCATGTGGTATGCAATGTTAGCTAAATTAATGATGGTCTCCAATGATGACTAATGTCATATTATATCTGATACAAAGTGAGGGTTCCAAGTATTAAAGTGCTAAAAAATGGAGCTTGGACTAGTTTTGTTAATTTGCCTAAAATTGTGAATTAAAATTTTATTTTTCTCATTTTGACCACCAAAACATCATAGTGTTCTCCCTTGGAAATAGTTGGAGTTGGAAAACTAGTGGATTAGGAAAAGTTATGCTAATCTTCTACCAGTCAATCTTATAAGCCCTTAAAGATTATGTAAAGCTCTGTTACCATGTCCAAATTCTAGCACCTATGATTCTATGTTGATTTGGTCATAAACGAATAGGAGGAAGAAGTGTGCAAAAACTGCTGGCTTTCTATTTCAAGAAGCAAAAAACACAAAATATGATTGCAGTAACTCCACAACAGATGTAGCAGAGAGCAGATAAGAACAAAACTTTAGTTATAAAGGATAAGATCATCCTCATTCCTTCATTAAAACTTGTTTTGTGTAACAAGTAACAAGTACCTCCGATATAAAAACTTGATCAGCCTTAACTACTCCACTACAACGCAACTAAAGTACAAATTGGTACTTGGATAAGAGGAACATGATTTATTCAACCTAACAATGTCACCTAGCTTAGAAGTTAGTAATGAAAGAATTTGTTACTGGATTAACAATGTCAACCTAGTTAAGCTTTTGGTTTCCAAGAAAACATTAACTCTCACAATACCATCATCCAAATTATTTGTAACTCTGAAGTTGATAGCTTAATATATAAATAAGAGAAAGTGTATACTAGTGATGTGTTTGCTTCATGTAGAAATAAGAAAAAGTGTATACTATTGATGTGTTCAACACTGTAGAAAGAAGATGAATTTATGAAGTTAAGGATTATACAATTGTGTCATGAAAATCTATCTTAGTTATGGTGTAAAATTGTCCTGCTATGCAATGACTTATAGTCATTGGTTCTCTGACAAATCTTGACAAGCCTAATTCAACTATTATTATTACCCTCCAACACTAAACTTGAGTACAATGTTAAGAACACCAAAATTATGGTTCCTAAGATATAGTATTGGGGTGGTCCAAATATGTTTGTGGTATATATGTATATATGTGTGTATGCGTCGTGTGTGGTAATCTTTAAGGCTTGTGGAAAGACACATGAAAAGAAAAGAACAGGAGAGAGAAATAGCAAGGGGGCAGTAGAGGGAGAAAAGAGAGCAGGCATGGTTTTGAGCCATGTGAATTTTGTGATTGCTCATTGTTTGTGCAGAAGGTGTTAAAAGCTTGACATGCAGGATGCTGTTCTTTCTCACCGTAGTCGTCTGGAGAAGCCAAGTGCTTTAAAACTATGGATTTTTTTGTTTACTTTAAGATATATTCTTGGCAGTTAAATGACCATTTATTGAACTGTCGGAATCAAAGTGACTCTAGTTGCATGAATTTTAGCTTGAATGTCTTTTTTCCAAAGTAAATGGAGTAATAAGTTATATTAATTCTTGAAATGTTTAGTCGTCTAAGAATTTAGTTTTTGCTTCCATGAGACACTTCATTTGTCTTCTAGATTGAACATCTATGCACTTGCCGATACCTGCATCTATAGATGTGATATTTGACTGTTCAGTTGCTGTGAAATGCAAGTTGATGCATCAGGGTGAGTTTGTAATTTCTTTTGTCACGAATATCAAATAGTTTTCTTTACGACCTCCATAGTTTATGATAGCTATAAGGGCCATAAACCCATTTTGACTTATTCCAGAAGAAATGGGAGAAAAGAACAGAACACGGGCCACAAACCCATGTTGACTTATTCCAGGAGAAAGACTAAGAAGGGGCAGAGAATTAGTGGCTCAGGGAATGATGAGTCAGCAGTAAAAGAGAATAGCGGTTAGTGGTGAGTTTGTTAGAGGAGAGAGAAAAAATCTTGGGAAGGGGAGATTATGTAAGGGAATCGAGCAGTACAGTAGGAGGAGAATTTTTCTTATTCTGTTGTCTCAGCTCTTGAGCTTGAGGGGCCATTACTTGGCTGGGGAGCTTCGGCTCTTACTGTTTCTGCATTTTCCATTGCTAAAGTCCAATAAAATTCAGTGTTTCCATCCATTTGCTTATCAGTTTACAACAATTTCTGGCTTTTTGTTTCCTTTACTTGTTTTTCCTGACTTTTTCTCCCAAATTCTTCAGGCTCTTCTTGTGAGATGAAGTTCTTAAACTCCACTGCACAGCTTGTGGAACCCTTTGAAAATCGAAAATTTGCTAGGTTTTCTTTGCAGTATATTGAAATGGAGAAGCCTAATGGACAAGAACAATGGAAACCCAGATTTGCTGGTCACCAGAGCTTGCAGGATCGAGAAGAAACATTCTTGGTACATGATCAAAAAATGCATTGCGGTTTTGTCAGAGGTCCTGAAGGATCCCAAAGTACAGGATTTGATTTGGCTGAAGATGACTTAAATTATATCAGTAGATGCCACATTGCTGTAGTCTCTTGCATTTTTGGAAATTCGGATCGCCTAAGGTCACCTACCGGTAAAACGGTAATGTGGATTTTGTACCAACTTTTTTTCTGTTACACTTTTTAATTTGGGGATGTGGTGTTAATTCACCTCTGATGTGAATAGCCAGTTTGACTTGTAATTAGAATTTTAACCAAACCAACAGTTAGAATATATGAACATTTGAAATTTTTAGTAGGATATATTTGGTTTTTATTTTTATTTTGAGTCAAGTATGTTGTTTTATTGGAGTAGAAAATCTAATGGTTAAATTTATTTAAATAATATTGTAATAGTACTTAATTAATGGGCTTAAATACTATCTACGTAAAAGAAGTAATACATTCCAACTCAATATGTGAGCTGTGTCAATTGACTCTGACATTAGAGAGGTGCCATCCTGCATGCATATGCACACATGAATGCTCAAAGACAACTCTATTCTAGGTTGTAGTTTAGTGAACAGTTTCAGAGTGAAACTTGCTAGCATAATCTTAAAGGAAGTAAATGGATACTGCAGTTGATGGCCTTGATGCCTTGCTTTTTTTTCCTTAATCCTGACCATTGTTGCTATGTCCATTTGTTAGAATTAGTCTATTGTCTATGCTGTGCATGTGCTGGTTTGCATTCTTTCTCTCCGTCATTGTTTTTAGTTTTGACATCTTTTTTGAATGGAGTTTGTATTTTGTTGTATGCTACTCCAATTGTCTTAGATTGTTATAAAATTAGCTTTTCACATGGACGAACCTTACAATATTTGGTATACAAATTAGTTATGCTAAGGATATCTTGAAACTTTTCTTTTGGTCCAAATCTCTTCTATCTTATTGCTGGTGTAGAACAGCCAAATTTTCTATAGGAGCAAAGTAATGATAACTGACACAGCTTCAGGTTAATGGAGAACATGATTTGGTTAGTTTCTATTGAAACAATCGGGTTGTAAGTGAAGTTATTTTTGGATGAGAACATGATTCATAAGTGACCAAAAATGTAAACAGCATGCATAAAGAGGATAAGAGGACCAGCAGTTGTGAACGGTATTGATCCGAGGGTCATGTTAAGAATATAAGTTGACAGTTTGAGGTAAAATTTGATGTATTTTCCAAGGAAGATTATGCAACTGAACTGAACTTCAAGGATTCTAGCCTCTGAAGCAGAATCACTCGCACTTCACATAGGGAAAATCCCAAATTTTTTCACTTTGCTTTCGTGATTGATGGGTCCAAATCTAAGTATTCCTGTAAAGTTTTTTGATAATTGACATGTAAAGCCGCTGGTTGTATTAAGATTACAACTTCTGATACTCAATCAAGATCTTGGCTTCATTAATATGGTAACTTGGTCTTCTTACTTTCTAGTTTCTGAGACATCCTGGTGTCAAACATCTAATCACTAACATCCAATGAGGTGATTTAAATGTATCATCGATTGTATCTGATACAAACTGACCACAGGTAAGCCCATAAGACAAGACCTTAAAGCCGACACTTTTCCTTTTATTGTTTCTTCTTAAAGTCATAATTTTCTCTTTTATTGTTTCTTCGTTGTAACAAAGGTAGGCTAGATGATTAATTAACTATACAACAAAGCACATATGCGGGCTAAAATAACATTCTTAAAGTTGTGAAATTTTCTTTTTATAATTCATCATTTGAGCTCATCACTTGGGAATACCCTCTTAGATGGTACTACCAATCTTCTCTTCTGTACCTACTCTTCCATTGTGTCGGACATTCTATGATAAATTCTTTAGTTACTTTTTATAGTACTGCCTATATTTTCTTCTCTATCTATTCGCACATTAACTCTGATATTTTATGATTTTTCTTTCTGTGTTTTTCTTGGAAATGTTATTGGGATCCGGTGTTGTGCTTGTGACACATTTTGATCATGCTTCCTTTTTTTCTTTCAGGTCACTCGTTTGTCTAGGAAGAACGTTTGCTTTGTTATGTTTATCGATGAGGTCACTTTGCAAACACTTTCTTCAGAAGGTCAAATGCCAGATCGAGGAGGTTTTATTGGTTTATGGAAGATTGTAGTGGTGAAGAATCTACCTTATGCTGACATGCGAAGAGTGGGCAAGATACCAAAATTGTTGCCACACAGACTTTTCCCATCTGCACGGTGAGATTGGACTTGGTATTGATTTTTATTGTTATTGTGACTTTTGAATGTTTAGTGGTATATGCATCCTTGTCATTGTGGTTTCTTTTTTCTTTCATTTGTTAAGAGGTTTTTTGTGTTTGTCGAGATGGTTTTTGACTTTGGCAATAAATATCAAAATAAAAATCAACTTACTGAAGCAGAGTATTCCAATCTCTAGGTAATCCCCAATAACAGCAAAAGTCTTTTCCTCATAAGCTTTCCCCTTCAATAGAGAGACCACAACGCAATAGAGTAATCAAGTATTTTCACATTTTTCCTAAGCCTTTTGCCTTTGTTCCTCGGTTGTTAATTTTCCTTTGAATGTGCCTTATGAGAGTCCTGAGGACATTACAGGCCGTAACTCAACTGCAATTTCCGCTTGAAGAAAACAGAGCGATGGAGTTTTTTTTATTTATATTCTTTCATTTTATTTCATGTAGCAGAAATAGCATGTACTCATGCAAAAGGAGACGTGTTGGCGTTTTCTTTTCACGTCATGGATGCTTGAAAATTTTGGTCTGTCAGTCAGTGTGCCTACTCTATGTATTTTTGTTTTTGCATCTTCGCCTGTTTGCTTCTTTTTCCTTTTATGCAAAGAGTATGTATACATGCGCCTTGTCCTCCTGTATATTTGGAGTCACTAGACTTCAACAGAACATTTCTTCAGCATAATGGCTTAGCGAAGCTAGTTTTGGATGTCAGGTGCTTGTAGTAGTTTATAGATCAACTCAAGAGGTGGAAATTTGATGCAAAATAGTCTGGCATGTCTTAAGCCCTCCACACTTGAATATACTTTTCAGGTACTCTATCTGGTTGGACAGCAAATTACGTCTTCAACGTGACCCTCTAATAATTCTTGAATACCTTTTGTGGAGGAAAGGTCATGAATATGCCATTTCTAATCACTATGATCGCCATTGTGTGTGGGAAGAAGTTGCTCAAAATAAAAGACTGAACAAATATAATCATACAGTCATTGATCAACAATTTGCCTTCTACAAGGCTGATGGGCTAAACAGATTCAATGCCTCGGACCCAAACAGGCTTCTTCCCAGCAGTAAGATCTTTTACAATCCATAGTACTTATATGTTTAACAATTGAATAATGGTTTCCTTTTTCCTCTACCTTCCAACTTTAAATGTTTTTTTTCCTCTCTTCAGATGTGCCAGAAGGTTCTTTAATTGTGAGAGCACATACTCCGACGTCAAACCTATTCTCCTGTCTATGGTTTAACGAGGTTGACCGTTTTACATCTCGTGATCAGCTGAGTTTTGCTTATACATATCAGAAATTGAGACGGATGAATCCTGCCAAACCATTTTATCTCAATATGTTTAAGGTGAGGAATTGGACTGATCTATCAATTATATAGTGATTTTAACCAAAAATAACAGAAAAAAACTTTCTAAAGAAGATTGTCCTTGCAAATAGCTCTCCGCTTCTTTCCTATTGGCTATGAAATTGAATTCAAAGTTGAATGATGTTTTCTTATTAACATTGCAGGATTGTGAGAGGAGAGCCATAGCTAAGTTATATCGCCATAGGATACAGGAGAAACGAAATAGTTTTAGTCAAGCGACAGAATGAAATGTATGTAAATTTTCATCAGATTCCCATTTCTGTACATTACCCTTTACCACACACAGCGTAGATGTTGGCAATGATGGGATGATCTCTAGTGCCCCAGATTTTGTAGAATTCTTCATTTGACAAGTCCTCTGAATTTGTCATTAGATACAAGTACATAGCTGTCGTGGATTTTGTGGGCTGTCATTAGATGTTGCTGCGTTTCGGCTGTGACATTTCATGCATATGTGGGGAAGAGAACTTATCATATACTTGAAGTATCTTCGTAACACTCATTTCATGTCATATTTTGAGACCGTTAAATGTATCCAATGCCTTCCATATTGGCGTTGTCACGACGAACTTCATTACTTTTGTAACAGATCCTCGCATTCTTTTTTTTTCTCCCCTTTCTCAATTGATTGTGTACCAAATTTGTTGTATCAAAATTTGATTAGATAACATCTTTATATGATATGTGATATTTGATCTATTTCTATCTTCGTCTGTTTTGGGAATTATGTTTTTTCATTATTTTGCGTGTAAATTCTCAAGTAGTACTTAGCAGGGCTTCTGGAGATGTATTACTACTATATATATATATGGTGGTTTTTCATTTTTTTAATAACTTGCATCCTTTGTATAGGATGGCAACGAGTTGGTCCACGGGATAACTCTGATTTTTTTAAAATTAAAAGTGTAAACGTCTTTTTTTAATTGAGTTAGAACTTTTTTAATTGAGTTAGAACTTGCGCTGTCTAAGTTTAGGCCTATTCGAGATCTAGCTCTTTTAAAAGAAACGATATTATTTTGTTTAAAATAGTTGAGTTTGGAGTTGGTTTGGATCTGAGTTTAACTAGTAGATCGGTTCATTAAAAACACATAAATTTAAGACCTATGAGTTAACTTATTGCCATCCCTACGTTTGTGAGAAGTAACAGTCATTTTGGGGACACAAGTCTTAAGCCCCTTTAACATATATTGTTCTTCTTCGTTCACGCAGTAAGTTACCAAAGAAGCTAAAATTTTTGGTAACTTATAACATGTGGAATATGTTTGTATTTGACCTATGTTTTGATTATTGGTCTATATTTAACTTGTTTCTATCCAAAATCACTTTAAAACTTTTCCAATTTGATTACAAACTGTCCCAAATTAAGGCTTGTAAACAAAATATAGACCATATTAGGTATTAAATCCTATAGAAATAATCCAAACATAAGCCAAATGTTCTCAAATTCATGCTGAAAACCTAATTAGTACTTATCAAGTGTACACCCATATTCCAACCCATACTCTTCCTAAAAATTGAGAGTTCAAAATACAGTCAAATACACGGTTGGATAGAGGCTATATTGCACGAAGTTAAGGAAACATGGTCATTGAAACAAGCACGTCTATACCTGTGTAATTACATGGAATTTAGAATTCAGAAATTGCCCGTCGTGTAAAAGAGATAGTTAGAAATAGAGCTGAAAACATGCATGCTTGTATTTATGTAATCTTTAAGGTAAGAAACAGTGATAAACACAACTTGTGATATAGCCATTGTTGGTTTATGCCCTACAGCCAATCACTTTGGTTGTATTTTAGTGACAAATTATTTAAAGGTATTATTTATCTTGTACATGTTTAGATGTATATGATAAAGTCCATGGAATAATT
>JANIIA010000003.1:35239228-35258608 GCA_027478495.1 Erythroxylum alaternifolium | reverse complement strand
TATGATTGAGGTTGAGCTTATTATGGCTCTTAATGATTTCATATCCTGAACTGGGTGGTCTTATTGAGAAGGACTTGATGAAATCACCTACATGAGTGTGGAAGTGTGGGACGCTTTCTATGACATACGAGGGCAGTTTTCTGGAGCACTCATGAGAGCCCAAGGTATGCACATGGCCTTTAAAGCGCTTTTTAGGTATCGCGAAATTTGCACAAATTTGAGGGTATGATATGTGTTATGGGGTTCTCGACTAAAGATTGATAAGTTTAAGAGTCATTCACTTATTAGTTTAAGTTGTTGCCCTGCTCCACTAAGTGTTAATTCAAATCGAAAGATATTAATACTTAAGTATAAACCCTCCTTTCGTCCAGAAATTCTTATTCTTCTTTAACTTTTTCTTTGATTGTGCCATTAGTGGGGGATTGTTGGAGTAAAGGCACAAATTTGTTTCTTCTCTATGTCTTGTTATCCCACATTGGTAAAAGAGTACAAGTTTGAAGGTTTTATTATTGTTAACATTCTTTGTCCTCATAGTTGAAGATTCTAGTGGGTTTTAATAAAAGACCACACGCGCGCATGGGCCGTGGGCTGGGCATGGGCCGTGGGCTTATTGACATGGACCTTTTATTTTTCCTTTTTATCCAACTGACCTTGTAGCTGAAACATTTTTTGTATCTCTTTATGACAGCCTTTATTGTTATCAAAATCGTTTTCGTTTCCTATTCCTTTTAAAGAGTCTCCCCCATTTTTCTTTTATTCCTGGCCGAAAGTCACCTGTGCATCTTCCATCCCTTTGACTGCGAGTGCATGTTTTCGGAGGTTTGCTGTGTTAACCTTGGGGAGTGACCGGCTTTACTGTTTTGCACCGAGGACAAGCCGAAATCGCTTTCAAGGCAGTGGTGTTCCACGACACAACCTTGTTCCGTAAAAGATAAGTCTTGTTTTCTCCTTCTGCAGACATAGTTTGTTCCCTTCATAATTTACATCAACTTCTTTAGGGAACCAATAATTATTTAATTGAATATGTTGTGTTGTTAGACTCACAATATTAGGCTTCTTGTTATTTTAAAAACATTTGTCCATAATTTAGTAGATAGAATTAATAGTTATATCTTTATTTCAATGGTCATCCTAATTATCAGTCAATATAATAACAATTTCTCTCTCCTATGAATAATTATTTGATGAAATGCACAAGCCCAATATATTAATATGTTTTAGTGATACAATTGGATTTTTTAAATATTTTATACAACATAGTTGACTTCAGATCTTAATTACTTTTTTTTCAACATCATGCGGTTGATTTTACCATAAACTTACAGCATCGTTTCGTCAATAAATTGTAATATACGAAATAACGTATTACTTATATAATTTCTTATTACAATAAATGTGCACATTATCTATGTTTTTTAATTAAATTTTAACAGTTAGATCGTTATATGATGGAGGATCTTAGGATTAGGAGTGGATAATAGGTGATTTGGGTTTATTCTATTAATATTTTAAACCAATCCATTCATGTAGTAGTTTCTTTCATTTAAATCAAACCCAATTGTTTAAAATTTTAATTCAAACTAAGCCTATTCATATAAATTTGGTTTGTTTTGTGTGGGTTGGATTATTAGTTTAATAACTTTCATTCATAATTTTTATTGAAAATAATAAAGTATGTTTAACTTTAATAAAATAACATTTTTATAAATGAATATATGTACATAAAGGTAAGAATCCCAATCAAATTTATAATATTTAAAAAATGTATATAAAAAATTTCAACTAAATAGTTTTAGTATAGTGAAAATTTTGGATTTTATCATGAAAAATAATAATTCCATTAGTTAATAAGTAGTTCTCTATGTTTAGCTAAGTGGTAATGGCCTTACATAAGGCATAATAATGTAATCATTGTGTTTTGCCATTGTGGTGGTGGTGAACTTTTTTAATTATAGTTTTGTATAATGCCATGTATAGTATAACATTATCGTTTTAATGGATTATTTCATTTCTCAAAAAATGCTAAATATTTTATACTACACTATTGACAAGCATTTAGTCCATTTTATTAAAAAATATTTACCCAATAGAAATAAAAATATTATAATTAGTAATTTAAACTTTAATATTCTTTCAAAGAAGAATGGTTGCACTAAAAATGTGAAATAAAGAAGAATATTAGAAGAGTCAAAATGTAAACAAAATCATGTTGGTTTGATTTGGTATGGATTATCCTAAAACTAAAAACTAAACTACATATTCGTTTTTTTCCCTAAAAATCAAGTCATTTTCTATTTAAGTATATCAATGGACCGGGCTGGGCCTGGGCCACCCTTGGCCCCACCCATCCATTAATTGTTTAAAGAAAAAATGAAAACGATGTCATTTTGAGAGAAGTGAGCGGTCATGGCCCGCTCATAGCCTGGCCAACCCAGGCTAAAAAATGGTCAGGCTAGGTCATAATTGTCATCCCTATTTCTATTTAAAAAAAATCATTGCTATTAACTCTTCGAAATAATTTAGATTGATTTAAATGGATTGAATGGTTTGAACTGAATTAGGATTATCAATGATTAGTAATTCTTTCACGAAGATTATGTGTCAGTCAAGGAAAATAGACATTTACATAATATGTCATATAATCTTCATCATATTTGGAGCATTATTATATTTAATATAGCAAAATACTGTTAAAGGTAAGTCTTTGAAAGTTTGAGGCTTCTATTTGTTCATGTCTGGATTTTCTCCTATTTTTGTCCTGCCAAACCTCATATATGGTTGCATAGAATGTTGTCTTTAGGAGTTGGATATCACTTTTTTTTTTGCTTTTTTTATTCAAAAATTGGTTCACTATCTAATCCCAAATGTTGCCTATTCCTTGAACATTACATAATGATTTGATCCTATTCTATAAGGTATTTATAATCACCATTGGAAGAATAAATGCTCTCTTGTTTCTTGCACGCTAGAATGTAGTATATTTGGAGAGGAGCATTTGACTTTATCCATTGTAGGCAATCTATCTTTAAGGGCTAATTAAGTTATGATTCCATATCTGGGATAGTTTGTTGGGAACCATATCAGTTTATTCCAATTTACATTTAGCTAAACTGCATGACTTCTAGTTGAAAGGTTATTGAATTTTCCTGAATTATAGAGAGTCCCAATGACTCTATCTTTAGTATCAACTCTAATTAAGTTGTGATTCCATATCTGGGATAGTTTTTTGGGAATCATATCAATTTATTCGATTTACATTTAGCTAGATTGCATGATTTCTAGTTGAAAGGTTAGTGAATTTGCCTGAATTATGGAGAGTCCTGATGACTTTATCTTTAGTATCAACTCTTAACCTATATCTTGGTACAACTTTTATTAATTTATAAAATCCCCTTTGCCTAATGCACCATTGCTAGTTAGCTATTAATTCACTAACTTTAGCTCTTATCTTTAACATATACCTAGGTGGACTAAATTAGGATGCAGGTATAAAGGACCCTCTGTGGGCTACTTATCAAACCATATTAAGGTGTTTCTTCCATATCATATGATGCACTTGAAAGATGGAGCTAGTACCTCTCTAATTTTGAATATGTTTTGCAACGTCTGGAAAGAGTTAGGACTGCCCTTTACTTCCTAACAGTTTTGTCCTTCTAGATGTTTATTATGGACCCACTGCACCTATAAATTCTCATTATCAATCAAAAGTTTCCATATCCTTTTAGCTATAAGGACTTTACTGGTTAAGTGTATAGAGTTTAGTTATAAAGCACCTTATACCTTTGTGTAACACAATTCCTTCCATAACACTTTAGCCCTATTGCTTTGTAAAGATCTCCATTCCATAGAAAGTTCCACACCATTTTTTTATATCCTTAGCCATATTATTTAAAAGGAATAGGTGAGAAATCCAATAATTGTAGATGTTACACAACACTATTTTAATCAACGAAACTTTGCCTATGTAACTTAGCTATTTATTATGCCATTTCCTAAGTTTCTTCTCATTCTTCTCAAATAGAGGCTTGCAATCTTTGTAAAATTTCCTTGAGGCTATAATTAGAACTCCTAGGTAAGTAAAAGGTGGGTTAACTATTTTTATTTGAAAAATGTTTTCAAGCTCCTTCTTAAGCGAGTTAGCATCCCTAGAACATATTATAAACCTCTTATCAAAATTGATCTCAATCCTTATCTTATTGCTAAACTGATTGATGAACTTTATTAAGATTGAAACAGAGGGAACATCTTCCTTGTGAAATAGTAATAGTTCATCTGTAAATGTCAAATTGAATAGTTTAAGCTTGCTACACATTTTATGGTACTTAAAATATGACATTTGTGTATTATTGTAAGCAATGATTTGGACTAGAACCACCATACAAATTGAGAATAGGGAAGGGGATAGAGTACCCCTCATCTAAGCCCTCTTTTCACCTTTGAACCATTGAGTAGGTCTACCATTTAGAAGGATTCTAAAGGTGGTGGTAGATATACAATCTTTAATCTAGTATGGGAATTATCCAAGGAATCTCATAGCTTCTATAACTTAGATTAGGAAATTCCAATTGACAAAATCAAAAGCATTTTTAAAATCTACTTTTAATGCACACATCTTGTATGCTCCCTTCATCATATAGCCTTTGAAAATGTCTTGGGCTATTACAATGTTATATCCCATAATTCTTCCTTGTGTTAATTCACCTTATGATTTAGAGGTCAAGGATCCACAAGATAAGTTGCAATTTGGTTAGTAACATCTTAAAAATTAATTTATACATTGAATTACAACAAGATATAAGTTTTATTTTATCTTCTTCATCATATTTTTGTGAACAACATCTCAATAAATTATTCTTTATTTTATCTTATCATCTATACAATTTTATTTTATATTGTATAGTCATACTTATGTATAAATATGAGCTTTTTCCATACCAAACTAAAATTCTCTCTTCTTCATAGTTTTTAATATACTTTTTTCTTTTTTAGGTTCCTTTTGTTTTGACAAAATTAGTGATAGTTGTAGATTATACTATGTTTTATTAGATGTTTAAGTGTACTTTTAAGTATTTATTAGAAGATTATCATGTGTATAGGCTTAGAATTATGTTATTGTTAATGTTTGGATGTATTGTAAGTGTTCCTTTGGTTTAAAGCAACGATTGGATCTTAATTTTATTTTTCAAGAGGGGTTTAATATGTTCGTGAATGTTGGAAATTAGGAAGTTAAAGACTGAAGAAGATAGAGGAAGCTTGAAGGTGTCACAATTGTGCACAATTGAGGATGATTGTGACCGAGGCTGAGCAAAGTGAAGCATAGTCGTGACTCGAAGAGCACAATTGTGATAAGGAGTTTTTAGGGAAATTTTTTTCGTATCTTTTAGGCTTCAAGGCTATGTTTGGAACCAAATAAAGTGTAGAAACCTTAAAAAGGACCTAGAAGCCTTAAGCACAATATAAGAACGTGAGATACAAAAAAAAACACAATAGTCATTTAATCAAAGTGGAGAGATTTAAAAAGCATATGAAAATTCCAGCTTTTTAGATCAAGGAGCAAATAGAGTTTTTATTCTTTTTCTCTTGTTTCTTTCATTATTTTTAATTTGTAATTGGAATTCTAAGATGTTAAACATTTTCATGGAGATCTAAACTCATATTAGGAAATATTCTAGATTTATTTTGTGTATTTATTCATTGTTGAATTCAATATATTTATGGATGTTTATGATAATTTTTTATGTTTAAACTTGACAATAAATTGAGAGAGTGAGTCAAAAATCATTAGTGTTAAGTTGTAGAACAAGAGTTGGCAATTTAATAGACCCATAATTATCAAATTAACGATCAATCAAATAGAGATCTTGCTTGTGCAATTAATTATCTATTAGATAGCTTCAGATCTAATTGACGACCTTAGGATACTTTGTGAATCGAAAGATTGCAAATCTAGAAATTTTGAATTCAATTAGGGTTAATTGTTTAGATCTTGAGAGAGAGTGATCAATTCATTAGGAAACCTAGGATCAAACACATAAATTGATTCAACAAGACTAAGGGAACGAAATAGAGAAAGAATAGTTCTTAAATATTCAATCTTCATCAATCTAAATTTTTATTGGCAACTCACTTGTTAATTGTTTAATTGTTTTGTTTTACTATTTGTTTTAAATTCTGTTATTTAATTTTATCAAAATCAATTTTGAGTTACCTTAGACAAAGTTAAGTTAAATTTGTTAACTCTTGCATAATCCTAGTGGAAAAGATAATGTCTTATACTACAAGATAAGATCTGTTTACTTTCAGGTATTGAAAGTTTTATTATTAAATATAAAATTTTCTCAACATTTACTCCAGAATCTACAAAATGTGTCTTATTGGATATTTCTCTCTTACAAAGCTATCGATGTTTTAATCGTCACACTTCAAAACTTTATATCTTTCGTTATGTTCACTTTCTTGACAATGACTTTCCTTATGCCATCTCACCTTTCTTCTTTATCCTCTTCTTCTTATGTTGTCTCTTTATTGTGTAACCCTTTTTCTTTACCTTTTTCATTAAAAACCCTACCCTCAAACCACAATTTTCCTTCTTAATCTTTCATTAATAATTTATGTTTACTTGTATATATGATCACACTCGTAGTCCTCGTACGTTCTCTGACTTTATCACATATTCTACCATCACCTATAACCCTCCTACTCCAGACCCTACTTCTATTACCAAAGATAATAAATTTTCCTGTTAGTGCTAAGTGATGTTTGATAAGTTCAATGCTCCCTATTGCAACCAGACCTAAACTCTTGTTCTTCTACCCTTATATATTAATATTGTAGAATGTAAATGGTTTTTTTTTGCACTAAATGAAATATTGATGGTACAATTAATCTTTAGAAAACTCATCTAGTTTCTAAAGGATATCATCAGACTCTAGGTCTTGCTTATACTGACACCTTTAATCCTATTGTCAAACTTATCATCATTCACATTAAACTTTCTCTTGCTCTCATAATAATTATCTACTCATCAATTAAATGAAATAATGTTTTCTTTAAGATCATCTCCGAGAGCCATTATTTATATCTCAGCTACGTAGCTTTACAGATCCTCACTATCCCTCATATGTTGGTCATTGTAGAAAGGCTCGTTATAGTCTCAAACAAGCTCCCCGTGCTTAGTTTCATCACTTTAGTAAAAAACTTCATGACCTTCATTTTACCCTTACCAAGTCTAACATATTCCTCTTCGTTTACTATACTCCTTCTCATATCACTTATCTTTTAGTCTATATGGATGATATTTTGATCACTGATTCTTCCCTTACCTTTATTAGCTCCGTCATTTATGTTCTCAAAACCACCTTCTCCATTAAAGATCTAGGTCAACTTTACTATTTCCTTGGTATTAAAGCAACCAACACTTCAAATGGCATTTTACTTACCTATAACCAATATATTAAAGATTTGCTTTATAGTGTAGGACATGATAACTCCAAACCTATCACCTATCACACCTAACCTTCCTCTTACTAGAAATCATGATCAAACCCTTCCTGATCCTACTAAATATTTTCTTGCCTAACCTGACCTTCAACTAGATGTTAATAAATCTTCCTAATTTTTACATTATCTTACAAACATTTACTAGACTACGATCAAAGGGATTATGTGATACCTTTGCTACACTACCTCTCATGAAATTTACTTCACTCGCAACACTTCTTTTACCCTATAGGAACATTTTTGTACTAATTAGGCTGATTGTCTTAATAATTACCACTATACTTTTAGCTACTACATCTTCTTTGGTGCAAATCTTAACTCTTAGAGTGACAAGAATCAACCTATTGTTTCTTAATCTAGCATTAACATGAATATTACTCTTACCTTACTGAACTACGTTAGATAAAATCTCTTCTTGGTGAAATTGGTTTCTCTTTGCTCAAAATTATGCTTTGGTGTGGCAATCATATAAACACATTCCATACTATAGACTAATCTCTCATGCTTACCCAAAGCATGTTGAAATTGATATCCATTTTATATAAGACTTTGTGACCACCAAAGCTTTTTACATACATTACATCTCTTCTTTGGATCAACTTGCTGACACTATAACCTTAACCTTGTCTTCAAGTATGTGTCATTGACTTTGATCAAAACTTACTATCATCGACAACTGTGAGCATGAAGGGGGTTGCCAATGTAGGTATAATATGCTCTATAATGTTCATCATATTTTTGTGATCAACATCTCAATAACTATAATTTTTAGTTCATTCTTTAACTAATCTTTTTAATATCTATTTTTCTTATAAAAATAAATATGCTACATTTTAGATAAAAAATACTAAGAGAAAGCATTACAAAACATGTCTGAAACAAATTATGTTACAAAAGTTTTGGAAGTATTAGATTCTCCCAGAAACTGCAAGTCTTCTACTACATTTCTTTACAATCTGGTTGATGATTAGTTGTTCCTTTATGATTTCTTTTGTTAGCTCTATAAGAGTAGATAAGCTTCTGAGCTTCCCTGCAAATTGTTTGGAGTTTCTTTCCTATAAACTCTCTTACAAACATGTTATTATTACCACCATGTATAATGTAACGCCGGACTCTATGAGCTTTTTATATTATGCTATATTTGGAGATACTACTGTATATTAATATATACATGGTTGTGATGAGTTCAAAGATGTATTTGAATCCTTTTTGTACGTATGCTAGTGATATAAAATGTTATATGTCCTTACAAGAACTTAGAGTTCATCGGTATGCGAAATCTTAGAGATTTCTGACATATAAGCTTTTAAGTGTGAAAACCGAGTCCATTAGATGGATATGACCATGGTGGTCGAATTAAATGTGTTCTAATGCCTTAGAGGCAATTAGACATGATTTATAGACTTATTGGACGCTTAGAAAGCATAATTGGAAAAGTTGATATACATAAGGGCTTATTTGCAAATTGTTAAAAGTTAAGGGACTTAATTGTAATTTTTCAATTCTTGGAGGACCAATATGTAATTTTATAAAGTTAAGGGGTTTATTTATAATTTGAAAAAGTTTGAAGACCAAAATAAAAATAAAATTTTTGGTCATTCCCAAATTTTGGGCTTAATTACAAATGTAGGAAAGTTTGGAGGGTATAATGGTAATTTCACATAAACTAAGGGCAAAAAGGTAAATTCACCATGTTTGATCAAAGAAGAGTCAAATTCTAGACTCTTATTCATGGTGTGGTCGTGCACGTCTTCATTAAACATTAAAACACTTTGTTTTAATTAAAAGAAAAGAGAAGAAAGGAGAAGAGAGGAAGAGAAGATGAAACATTCGATCATCACCTATCTTTCACCATTTTTTTATTCTTTAACCCAAACCTAGGTGTTCTAAGGTAATTTGGGTCAAGGAACTCAAATCTATCATTATATTTGAAAAATTCTCAAAGGATTTGAAGATACCATTAAAGAAAAGTTTAGGTAAATTTTGTCTCATCTCTCTCTACATTAGGATTTTGAGTTTGGTGTTAAGATATGCTGTTCTCCATGCTTGAATATATATGTTGTTCTTCATGCTTGAATATGCATGAATGGTTTAGGTGAATGAAATATGTCATAGAGAGAGTTCTTTAAGTCAAAACCGAAAATGCCCCCTTTTGGTGAAAATTGTAAATTTTTTGATACCTTTTAAAATCGATGATTTAAATGAATTCTACGGTATTAATTGTGCATGTATAATGTGAATTGATAATGAAGAAGATGTATGTTGGTTAAGGTTGGGCCGAAATGATGAAGAAGAAGTGGATTAAAGTAATGAGTTGTGTATTTGATAAATGTAGCTTAAATGAAAGGAGTTAGTTTGAATGGAGTAGTAGAATGTGTCATTAAGTGGAAGTGTTACTATATGACATGATAGGAGCGTGAATTATTATGACAAAGTCTTGAAAATGTGACTTGAAAGTTATGCACATTAGGTGTTTGATAAAATGCCTAAGTGAACTTAGCTTAGGGTTTAAGGATTTTGATGGTGTGCATTGGAAAGACGCTTTTATGTTTACTTAGAGTAAACTTGAATTATTGCTTAGATTGATGAGTAATGGCCTAATGAGCATGGATAAAGATGTGCTTAGTTATGCTTTGAAATGAGTAAGTATTGGATTAAAGGCATTAAATGCCTTAGGAAATGCAAAAGAAAAGCTAATATGAATACTAAGGAAGTAACCATGTGAGGCATTTAATGGTCGAATTTTATAGCTTAAAGGGAGTGGTGTTGTATTTTATACACTTATGTGATAGTGTATAATTATGAAATTTATGTTTAAGTAGTAATTTCATCGCATGTCTTTTTATGCATAAAGGTTTGGGAGTTGTGAAGCAAGAAGCTCGTACCGAGGACTGTTGAAATTAAGAGAGTGTATACCTTCTTTTGAGGTGAGTTGGGGAAACCATATTTCTCAAATAGAATTGTAACATCCTAAAACGTACTGAATGAATTGTATGTGAATTTTGAACCTAGGCGATGTAGGGTAGAATTGAACTTCAAATGGATGCTAATAGTTGTGACACATATGATTGCTTTGACTTACCCTAATATTTGTTTTTCTGACGAGATTTGTTTATACATATGATGTTTTTATGCTTTCGTGTATCGGAACTGAAACCTATGTTCACCGGATGAGTGAATTAATAGGATAGGCCTATATAGTTCCTAACCAATATACGTTGAGTCATAGACTAGGCCTATGTGTTTCTATGTGATGTATGTTCACCTTATGAGTTATCTATAATGTCTTGGTGTGTATCATTTTCTATTCGTGACATATGTTTTTTCCTACTCACTGAGTACATAGTGTACTCACCCCCCCCCCCGGCTTTTCCCAACTATGCCAGTTAATTTGGTGAGTTTGAAGTTCTGAGTGGATCGTGCGGTCTTTTGACATTTTCGGGATATTACCGCATGTGGTTAGTCTCTATTTTGTACTTTGTTTTATAATGGCTCATGATTATGTCGATATGCTTTATAATTTTGTAAATTAACTTTTGTCTATCTTGTGATTTGTAAATGATTTTATGTATGAACAGTTTTGTATTGTCGTTGAGATTGATATTTAGTTAGCCTTGCATAGTCGGTTTAAAGGTACCGTGAGTATCCTTAGCTCGGGTATGTAGCGGTTGTCATGTGCCCGATGTGGTTCCGGGTCGTGACATATACTTCCTTATCTTGTTTGAATAATTTATTCTTCAAGAACTTCTTGAATTTTTTAGTGAGTAAGGCAATGTCTTCTTCTTCACTCTCACTAGTTAATGTTTCTTCCGCTTCTCTTGAGGCTTTGAATACTAAATTCTTTCTTTTTGGGAGAATCTCTTCTTCTTGTATCTCTTAAAGCCTTATTTCATAGTTCCTCCAATAGCAGTGTTGTTAGATCTTTGGCTTCTTGTATGGTCGTAACTTTAGCTTCCCACATCTTTGAAATTGCCTAAGCAACTTTCTTACCATTTTAACATTAGTGTAGGTATTTCAAAGACTTCTGAGAGCATTAACGATATCAATAGATCTAGTATACATGCTAGATATGCTTTCATCATGTTTCATTTACAACAATTCATGTTAATGTATTAGAATGCTTACTTTTCTATCTTCCATTTGATTGGTTCCTGATGTGTAAATGCTAAATTATGAAAAATTTTGTGAGTCATTTCACATATAGAATCCCTATTGAATTTTATTTCTTCCTAATGCATAAAATAGGATGTGTGTAACCCTACTATTCAAAGAAACAAATCACTTATCTTAAGGTTCCCATTCTTTCTTTAATTTGGGTATTGTTTTATTATCTACAACTTTTGTTCTAATGAAGGGACCACTATAAACTATTTCCCATAATTCTGCAATTTTTCCACTAAAAAGAATCTCATCCTAGTTTTCTAATGAAGGTAATCATTTCCATTAAAAAAGGGCAGTCTACTAATGTTTTGTCTCCCTTAGTTGAATGATGATGATGTTTGCTCCTAAACATGCCATCATAATCTTTTCTATAGAATTTTTTAAAAAAATACTAACCTAATAGACCCGCTATGATACCACTATAGCACCCAAAGGAGGATGAATTAGGTGTTTACAAATGTCAATAAATCTTTTAATCAATGTGCTCAATTAACAACAATAAAAGTATATAGAGATAAGTAATTGCTTAATATAAATTAATCAAATAATTGAGCAATAATTTAAATAGGATAGGGAAAAGAGAGTGCAAACCAATTTATAATAGTTTGGAAAACTACCCTTGCCTACATCCACTCCCAAGACTGTTTCTAGAATTCCACTACAATTCTTCTTTTAAGACTAAGAATAACCTTTATACAATCTTTCTCAATAATGAGGAACCTTTAATACAATTTTCATCCAAGGCGAAGAGGAACCTCATTCTGACTTGTGTCACTCCCAAATATAATAAAATATTTCCCAAATAAATATTACAACTCAAACTACCTCACCTTATCATTTGATAACTCCCAAGTGGGTCACTTACATAAATATGACTCAATGATGCTCAAATGATTGAAAAACTCTTTAAAATGTATGTATACAATACCTAAAACCATTTTGATGCTAAAACCAATAAAAAACACCTATATGTAGTGTTTTGGAACCCAAAATAGTGCCAAGAACTAATTGTTATAACAACTTTCCTATAATGGTTGTCCAGTATGCATTTACAAAGCTAGATGCATTTTGTCGTTGGAGCATTAGTCAACTAGTACACCATATAGGTCAACTAATATGGCACATTAGTCAATCAATACATCAACCAAAGTTGCCATAAATTTTGGTACATAAAATTTAACAACTTGAACCAATATTGGCTTACCACTAACTTATATAGGTCAACCAATCACCTTAAAAACATGATTTTAACAATTTTAAATGTTCAAAATCAATTTGTTTAGTGCAAACATGCTTAAACACTTCCTAAAATGTTTCCCAAAGAATATTTGAAATATTAAGAGGCTTTTATATTAAAATCTAAAGCTTCAATGCCTCTTGATGAATGTAAAAACTCATACAATGAAGTAAGATATTATGTATGGTGAACTTTTTGGATCATCAAGATAACAAAGTGAGCTTAGAAATAATAACATAAGATGTAAAATAACTTTTATGAGCCTTGATCTCCTTTTATTCTCATTTTGATCTTCGTTTCATGAATTACAAACTACAATTTCTCTTTGTCAACTTCATACACTATCTTCTTAAGTTAATGATTTTACTTTGTTCTAATATTGCTTTCATCAAAATAATAAACACATTAGTAGAAATTTTCCTTTGTTATCATCAATTTTTTTTGAGGTTCAGTCTTATTGAATTTCCTAAATTCTTAACTATAGGTTTCTAGATAAGTTTAGGCCTGAATTTGTCAAATTTTATAATTAGGGAATCTAAAATTTATAAATTGATAGACATTTATCTAAACTTTTTAGATTTCATAGTCGAATCTAATTCAATTTTAAGGTTAAGGTTTTAATTTTAATTCCAAGTTTTAATAAAAAATAAAATATTTCTTATTGGTCCTTATTTATTAAATATCTCATATTTAATCATAAAATTTCTCAATCTTTATAATCAAGTGCAACTTGATTAAAGTACCTTTTTTCTCTTCAACTCATTCTTTATATGTGACCCATTAGATTCCTAAATATGTTAGTAATAGATATAAATTATAATCCTAAATCATTTTTAGGACTAGATAAATTAAACTCTTCTAATTTTTCTTTAATTTTCTACTAAAATAATTTATATCCATTTATTAAGATTGACATGTAGTAACATATTATATCACTCAAATATTTATGAATGTTAAAGTTGTTTTGACTAAACTTTCTACGCATGATTTTCTTGTATATTTGTATCCTTTTATCATAAAATATTTTTATTAGATATAGACTATGGAAATAATGTCTACTCTATCTGAGTCCAATTATGTTAGTTCTCCATTATTAGTAATTGATTCTATTAATGAACTTTCTAAAGTATTTTACAAAGTTTCAATCCTTCTTGGTTAAAGATTTCCCAAATCAATAATAATTGAGAACAATGAAATATTCCTCCTAATAACTTTGGGAAGATGAATTCTATATTGATCACTCAACTATCTTCATATCGTTCATACTATATTCAATGAATACTAATTGAGCTACCATTAACTAGAATATGTAATTACCCAAAAAAAAACTAGAATATGTAATAAGTAATATCAAGATATAACATCCCTATGCAAGATACTTTAGGGATGTTATGTCAAAGAATCACTTATACAATCATCACAATGAGAATTTCTATAAACATACAAGTAATATTTCAAATGGAGTTCTCATATAACGTTAGTTCAGTGAACTTGTTTTTTAATAAATACCTTATATGTTTTTTTAAATATCTTCACACTTTAGTCTATGAGATTGATTATTTCTTTAATACGTGCTAGTATTTTTATGCCCTATTAATTTTCAACTTCTATAGAATAATAACTAGGAACAATTTAGAGATAATACATAAATGCAATATGAAACTCGTAATTATAATATCATCATAATTTGATTTACAATATATATTTACCACATTGACTTAATCATATACATCTAAATTTGTATAATGTAAATAATGTCATTAATTATGTCATTAAAGTGTAACCAACTAGTTGATTGTAGGACATAAACTAACATCTCTCCCTTCCCTTATTTTCTTTCCTTTTTTTTCCTCACTACCCATTCATTTATATCCAAATATTTTATAGCTCTTCCTATTTTATTATTTTCTTTGGTTTTTATCACGCTTGGCCTCTAAACTTCTCACTTAACTCTATTTTTTTGGTCGTGTAGCTATTATCAATTTTCTATTTTATTTTTAATCCCAATTTTTTTGCTTTTGCAAACCAATCTATATTTAATTTTCAATCCTTACATCTTTCTTCTTATGCACTTCATTCCATATCTTTTTCTTATTTTTGAAATTAATCCCCTTTTATTGTTTTATTCTCTCTCTATCTCTTTTCTTAATTCAAATTGTTCTTCATTTCTTTAATAAATTCAATAGGAATAAATTTAATCCAGTGAAATTTCTAAAATAAAAAAACTAAAAAAAATCAAGGATGATAAAAGAAAATTTAAACTTAAAACAAATATAATTAAATTTAACGGAAAGGTTAGTAACATTAACGCAAAATATAGAGTAAATATCTTAACTCAAATTTAGTCAAAAATATTTATATGCCTTTAAAAAATTAAAATAAAATTCACAAATAATTTAAGAAAAATTTTATTATAAAATTTAATTACTAATTTAAAATTGAAAGTAAATTAACTATATTAATTAACTATATACTATCTTAAGTTTAATTAAAATACTAAAAAATTAAAAACATAACATTTTGAATCTAATAATATGTGAATAAAATGAAAGGAAAAGGCTATAAAGACCAATTTGATTTAGAATAAATTTAAAATTGCAAAAAAACATGAATTTCTTATTTTATTAATTTTTAAAAAATAAATGTCTACGATATGAAGAAGTTCTTGAACTTATACTAACACTGACATCATTGGTAAATTTTACCTATAAGAGTTATTATGTGAATAGATGTTAACCTTAAGGATAAATTTATAAAATTTAAAGACTTATTTAAATTTTCTAAAAATTTTACGGTGAATTTGTAACCTGTCTCTTTTTGGACCATATGGTTTGAGGCCCAAATATGTTGTAAAGTCTGGAATTAACCCAACATTAACAAAGGAAAACAGACCATATGGATTTCTCAACTTTACCCTCCAATAGCGCATTAATTAAACTGGAGTCTTAATTCACCTGAACAATTTTGTTTTTTTACACCGCACAGGTTCTTGATTGACTTTAAACAATTAATTGGTCGGTGCCAAATAATTGAAGAAAAAAGAAAAAATCAAATAAATGGTTTTATATTTTAATAATCATGTCGAAAGAAAAAATGTTGCATGTAACATCAATGCCATGATCAGTAGCTGGGCTGTCACTTTCTTAAACCCAAAACTTGCAGTCACCATGAAAGGTTCCTCTTTGATTGCTTATGAGAATAATGATTCTTGACTGGCTTATTAGAATTGTGTAGCAAGAGAAGCCTCTTCATTACTCTGACAAACACCACCAACCCTGCCTTTCTGGGCGAAAACAAAGTGCCATTAGTCTTGGATAATCTCAAAGCTTGATGAGCACATCCCACGTCCAGTATTTGCTCAGATTGGCCTCTTGCGCTCTTACTTCTCTTCAACATCTCTTCATTGAAATTTTCCCATAACATGTCCATCTTTTCCGCTTCATCATCATCTTCATCTTCCTTTCTATTGCTTGCTCTCAACAACTTTTCCCAACCACATGAAAAGCTCTTTCTTGGTGTGCACTTGATCTCCAATCGTGTTTGTACGCATTCCTTCAGTTCTTCCGCTTCTTTGTATGATGATTTCTCGTGGCAGGGGGAGGCTACAGGGGACAAGCGCCATAATGGTGGTGAATCAATGCTCGACGATAGCGTGTCGGTGACGGTGGGAAAGCTGAAATCTTGATGATCAGTGCTAGCCATGGATTGGTTCATGAATAATGAGTCAAAAAGGGAAGATTGGCTTGTGAGAGAAATAGGGGTTGATTGTAGAAGTTGGAAGAGTTTTGGTTAGGTAGCTTTTGGATATATTAGTTGAACTACTGCTAAAGGTCAGCAAATTGTTGGTTTTCCTTTTACAACGATCAAGATTCTAAAAGTGGGGGTCCCACTAATCGTGATGATTCAAGTTAGAGCCCATCGGGTGGGACTTACAAATCATGTGAAAACGAATAATGTAAACAAAATCATATGGCAACGGATTCTAAGAAAAAGGCTAGTTCTTGATAAGTGATATTTATTATAGGATTTTCTAATTCATTTTATCTAATAATATGTATGTTTAATATACTTACTGGGACGTTTAGCTTAAGTTTTATGTTATTTTCATAACTTGCCTGTGTATGTAATTGTAAATAATAAATTGCATGTTAGGTTTTAAATGAAGGTTTTTAAGTTTTAGGTTTTGCATGCTTTTCGTGTGTTTTGATGCACATAAATTTTACATGGTTGTATGTTAATGTTTAGGTAGGATTTGGTCCTTATTTGTATTGATTATCAACTAATTTGCATATGGACTTGTTGTAAATATTAAAGGAGAAAGCAGGAATTTTCTAGGCAGAAGCTCGAATTTTCCAACTTTCCAGCTGGCAATTCCAACTTGCTCCACATCCATTCTAAGCCGGTTTAAGCACCCAAATGGGTATAAAAACCCCTCATTTTAAACCCTAGAAAGAGAAGAGGGTCCTGCAACACACTAAAAGGAGGAAGATAGACACATTGTTGGGTGGATTTTAAGGAAAATCAAGTGATTTCAAGAGATCTCAAAGCTGTCTCACCAAGTTCCAGCTTTGTTACTCATAAGCCTTCTATTCTCTCTTCTCTCATTTATTTTTATTTAATTATCGTATGGAGAAGAGTTATGGACCTGTTATGAGGATGTTGTTAATGGTTGTAATGGATTTTTAAGTAGATTTTAGGGTTGCTCTTAGACTACGTAAGAACTCACTTTGGTTTAATGTATGGTTTCCTTTAACGCTTATAATGTGTGGACTTTATATGCCTTGCTTACAATGAGAAATGGAGTTAGGAAACCCATTTGGACATACTATGAGAGTAGGCGATCTTGAGAACACTTTACACATCAAGCTAACATGAAAT
The DNA here is from genome assembly GCA_027478495.1 of Erythroxylum alaternifolium. NCBI lineage: Eukaryota > Viridiplantae > Streptophyta > Magnoliopsida > Malpighiales > Erythroxylaceae > Erythroxylum > Erythroxylum alaternifolium. Next base: position 35,240,832 of record JANIIA010000003.1, on the reverse strand, counting down.
ATAGAGAGAGATCTTGGATATTTTGATGGTCGTCCAATAGGTTACGTAATATCCACTTAACGGTTAAGTAAAGTGTTTAAGTTGAGAGACTACATAGCAGAATTTAATCATTATTTCAGGCTAAATTGGTTTGAGGATTGAGAGAGAAAGGGCCAATACATTAGAATGCCTAGGATTAAGTATGATTACATTACCAAAGTGAGGAATTACATGGTATGGAGAGAATGACCCTAACCTTTATAACTTGATTCTTGAAACCAAAATTATGTTCTTATCTTTGTGACATTTTGAAGTGTACTTACAAGCCTTTAAATTATTAATTTTTGCAACTTCAATTTCTCATTATTTTTTTCCTGAAACAAAAGTCAATCTGACTTATAAGGTGACTAACCAATTCTAGAAGGAACAATACCTTGCTATACTATTTTATATGAGTTGTATACTTACTGTATAGCAACTTTAATTGATTTTAAAACTTTGAGCTAAACGCAAAGATGTTATTAGTTTATCCATTCATCAAAATTCAGGTAGGGATGATGGTGATATATGATTCTAGTTTGATAATTGGACTCCTCTAAGTCCCCTATGGCTTAAGGAGGATATTTCTTCACTCTCTACAGGAATCTTTTCTCAAGCATGAGTTAGAAATGTTATTGACTAAAATTCTTGGCATTTTTAAGGCAGAGGCTAATAAGCTTCTAAAATACTTTCCAAACTGCCCAATCCTTTTTCTCCTGATAAACATGTTTAGTCTTTAAGTAACAATGGAGACTATTCAAACTCTTTATGAATCAAAGCCCTCAATGCTCCTATACCTCTCATTCCTTGATACAATATTGTATAAAAAGGTTCCTTAAAACCAAAAGCTTCATTCATTACTTAGCCTGCAACTAGGAGAAGACTGAAAACTAAAGAAAGGATAGTTAGGTCCATTGATAAGTTATGTGTGCTATGTCATATTGAGCAAGAAAACATGTCATCTCTAGTTCAAATATAACTTCACCACTTCCATTTAGGCTAGCATTTAACATGCCTTAAATCTCTACTGTCATGAGTCATATTGGAACAATATATTGGAATGGGTTGAAGATAAGTTTAGGTCTTTGGGGAAAGATAAAGTTTGTATAAGTCTTAGTTTTAACTGTGTCGTCTATGTAATTTGGAGGGAAGGGAATCAAAGAATTTTCACAAGGCTAATAGAAATAAGCATATTTTAATCTGCAAACTACATTATTAGATAAGGGAAACTTTGGTGGCCCATCAAATTGCAGGACAACTGAGAACCTCTGCCAGAAGACAAAGGAATCTTTAGCTTCCTAGTTTTCCTAAAGATAACTAAAAATGTGATGTATTTCCTTTTGTTTGGTATAGCATTGTAAAGACCCTTTGAATCCTTTTATGGCTTTAATGAATTATTTTATCTTTTGAAAAATCATATAGCAATGATCATATTTTTGTTTTACTATTTGCTAGAAAAGGTTGTTTGTAACACCCCATTATCTTAGGGTACGCACCGGGACGCCTGTAGTCATTCCGACACATATCCTAAGATAAGGGAGCGCTACGTGCAATCTCTACAAACTCCACATGGCATCACATACATT
>JANIIA010000003.1:35184751-35220432 GCA_027478495.1 Erythroxylum alaternifolium | reverse complement strand
CTTTAAATAGGGAGATTACAATCGGAATTATGGAAAATGATTTACAAGGATTCATTACAAAATACTAATCTATTCCTAAATTAGTGGAATAATATATGGCTGGGAGAGATCATCGGCTAAGACTCCCCCGCAGTTTGAGCGGGCGGAGGGCAGACGCTCAAGCTGGATCGAAAAGACTGAAACAATTGTCGAGCAAGGCCTTTAGTGAAGATGTCTGCATACTGAAGAGCGGATGGGACATGTAAAACCCGAATATGGCCAACCCGAACTTTCAAAGTGTATGTCTATTTCAATGTGTTTTGTTCGCTGATGCTGTACAGGATTGTCAGACATGTATACTGCGGAAACATTATCACAATAAATAATGGAGGCCTGCTGAAGTGGAATGTGTAGTTCCAAAAGTAAATTCCGAAACCAAGTGGCTTCAGCGACGGCATTTGCCACGCCTCGATATTCTGCCTCGGCACTGGAGCGGGAAATAGTTGGTTGCCGTTTGGAAGACCATGAGATCAAATTGTCACCAAGGAAAACACAGTAACCACTAGTAGAACGACGGGAGTCTGGGCATCCTCCCCAATCCGCGTCTGAGTAGGCAACCAAAGAATGTGTATTGGTCTTGCCAATACGTATACCATAATCAATCGTGCCCTGTAAATACCTGAGAATACGCTTTAGAAAGGCAAAGTGTGTATCCCGCGGTTCATGCATGAAGAGGCAGATTTGTTGAACAGCATATGATATGTCTGGGCGTGTAAATGTAAGATACTGCAATGCTCCAGCAAGGCTGCGGTATAAAGTTGGATCATGAAAGAGTGGACCAGCAGAAACACTGAGTTTTGCTGATGAGTCAACAGGAGTGGCACATGGTTTACAAGCGGACATAGATGCACGTGATATGATGTCCTTGGTGTATTGAGATTGATCCAGAAATAATCCATCAGTCGTCCGAGTTACCTTGATCCCCAAAAAATGATGTAATTGACCCAAATCTGTCATTGCAAACTCGCGTGAGAGCAAGCGAATGATATCCTGTAATAGCTTATTGGAAGAAGCAGTGAGTACTATATCATCAACATAAAGAAGTAAATAAGCAATCTGAGTTCCCCGTGAGAAAACAAATAGTGAATTGTCACACACACTGCTGCGAAAACCTTGAGACAGAATATGAGTAGTAAAGCGGGTGTACCAGGCCCGAGGTGCCTGTTTAAGCCCGTAAAGTGACTTTTTCAATCTGCACACAAAGGTAGGACAACGCCTGTCTACAAATCCTGGAGGCTGATGCATAAAAACAGTTTCATTTAAATGCCCGTGTAAAAACGCGTTCTTGACATCCAACTGATGAATGGGCCAAGAACGAGAAACTGCAATAGACAAGACGGTCCGTATAGTAGCCGGTTTTACAACTGGACTAAAAGTGTCCTCACAGTCAATGCCAACCGTTTGAGTTTTCCCATTAACTACCAAACGTGCTTTGTACCGTTCAAGTGATCCGTCTGATTTGAACTTGTGTCGGAATAGCCACATGCAACGAATTACCGGTCTGTCATGAGGGCGAGGCACGAGTTCCCATGTATCATTTTCCTGTAAAGCACTAAACTCAGCCTGCATAGCATGCAACCAAAGAGGGTCGGCAAAGGCCTTGGCATAAGAGGTGGGGACAGGGGAAATTGGGGCGGACATGAGGGTATGGTGTGCTTTAGAACGGGTGGTCATGGGATGGGTATTGGTTGGAGGGTTTGGTCTGGAGGTTCGGGTTGGTATGGAAGCTGTGGTATTCTGGTTTGGGGGCAGTGATGGTGTGGGGGCAGCATGATTTGGAGGTGCCGTAGCAGTCTCAGAGTGGATTGGGTTAGTGGGTTGTGGTCTCGGGCGTCTTTTATAGGTCAACGGGAAAGGAGTGGTGGAGTGAGGATGTGGTTGGGTGGTAGGTGGAGTAGAGATAGGATGTGAAAAATTGAATCCCGGTGGTGTAGTAGCATCCAGGAATGTATAGGAGTTGGGTGGGGTAGGAATGGTGTAGGGAAAGGTGTGTTCGTTAAAAGTTACATGACGAGAGATGTGGACCTTTCCTGTGGTAGGGTCAAAACACCGGTAACCCCGAAAATCAGGAGGGTACCCGAGGAAGATGCATCGAATGGACCGTGGGTGTAATTTGTGGGGTTGGGTGGCTGAGGTATTTGGATAACAAGCACACCCAAACACACGTAAGTGATCATATGTTGGGTGGCGTAGATACAAGGCAAAGGTGGGTGTGAAAAAATTGAGTCTCTTGGTGGGAATAATGTTGTGGAGATAGGCGGCAGTGTGGAGAGCCTCAACCCAGAACATAGGTGGTAATTGTGCATGGATGAGAAGCGAACGGATGATGTCATTGAGGCGACGAATCATACGTTCAGCACGACCATTTTGGGAAGAGGTTTGGGGGCAAGAAAAGCGGAATAAGAGACCATGTTGGTGAGCAAAATTTTTAAAAGCATGGTTATCAAATTCACCACCTAAGTCACATTGAAAAGTTTTAATGAAGCGGTTAAATTGAGTGGCTATTAATCGGTGGAATTTTGTAAAGGTAGTGAAAGTTTCAGATTTGAATTTTAGAGGATACACCCACACAAAATTGGAAAAATTATCGATTAATACCATGTAGTATTTATAGCCAGTTTTGCTAGGGATAGGGGACGTCCACAGGTCACAATGTATAATATCAAAAGGGGAAAAAGTAAAAGAATTTGACTCATAAAAAGGTAAACGTTTGCTATTGGATAAATGGCAAGAATTGCAAAAGGAGGAATGCTTGTTCTTATTACAAGGAAAACCAAAATGTCTAGTTAAAATATCTAGAACTTGTGTGCCAGGGTGGCCGAGGCGGTCGTGCCATGGTAAAGTTGTAGATGTGATTGAACAAGCTTGAGGCGGAAGAGTAGGTGGAGTGACAGGATAAAGATCGCCCGTGCTATTGTGGCGGGATAGGAGCTGTCCAGTTTTGAGATCCTTCAAAGAAAAACCAAAAGGGTCAAATTCGACAGAAACATTGTTGTCACGGGAAAAACGGCGGACGGACAAAAGGTTTTTAATGATACGTGGACTGTACAGTATGTTGGGAAGAATGTAGGTACGGTCAAAAATGGGAAGGTAACCTGTTCCCGAACCCTCAATTGGTAAACAATGTCCGTTGCCGACTAAGAGTTTAGTGTTAACAGTAAATGAGTCAGGGTGTCGAATCATACCTTGGTTTTCTGTGACATGGCGTTCAGCTCCCGTATCCATGATCAGGTTCGGATCTGTGTGGTTGAGCTGCATGGTGTGGTAAGCTTGGCTGAGATCCGAAGGGCTCAATGCATCATACCCGCCTGGAGGTGCAGTAGAAACAGATGTAGCTGGGCTGAAAGGCTGCTGTCCAGAGTATCCTGCATAATGGGCCATGGGGCTGGTTTGAGTCTGGTTTGGTTGCCATGTATTTTGTGTCGGGTAGGGACAGGGTGGAGTATTCCACCAAGCCCATTGCGGGTAGGTCTGATTTGCGGACTGAGGTGTGAAAGACCAAGGAGTTCCCATATGGTGTCCCCGGTTGCTGCGTCCTCTTCCCCGGCCACGATGGTTTTGTTTGCCCCGACCACCTCCTCGATAATTGGACTGGTAAGAGGCGTGGTTGGGCTGGTTGCTGTTGTACGATTGAGGAGCAGGAGGCTGTTGAGATGTGGCTGGCTGGGACTGGTTGGTCTGAGCTGCTGGAGTGACGAGGACAGAGGTGGGCTGTTGCTGTCGTGCAGCCTGGCGGATTACTTCGTCATTCAACATGGTTCTTGCAAGATCCCAATCTGCAGTCTGGGAGTTTATCAGGGACGCAGTGGTGTCAAATTCCTGTGGGAGGCCTCGAACTAGTTGTAAAACCAGTCGCGATTCCGTGACTGGTTGATCGACATCGGTCAATTGGTCGGCAAGATCTTTCAATTTCTTGCAATAATCGTCAACTGAACTGCAAGCTGTGAGGGTGAGATTAACAAACTTGGTTTCAAGGGCTGCTGCTTTTGCTTTCTTGTTGCTAAGGAAAATTTTTTCAAGTTTCAACCATGTGGTTCGAGCCGTAGCTTCAGTGTCAAGGATGCGGGTGAGCAGGTCATCGGACACGGTACTGTAAATCCATTGAGAGACCAAGGCGTCCAGTTCTTTCCAGGCCATGTATGTCGGATCTGTTGAGTCTGGGGGTTTGGTGTCATCGATGTGATCGAGAACACGGTATGCTATTGATTGAAACTTAAATAATTTTACCCATGAGGAGTATGTTACCGTGGTGCCATCGAGGGTTCTGATTTTAGATTGGATGTTAGTGACAGAGTAGGCAGGGTGAAGGGTGTGGGATGGCTTGGGGTTGGAGGACGATTGTTGTTCGTCAGTTTGGGTCATGGTGGCCGATGGCAGAAGCTAAAAAAAAATAAAGAAGAAAAGGGACGAGAAAGACAAGCTTCAGAACCGAAGCTCTGATACCATGAAAGTAATTATGGTTTGATTTCTTGATGATCTCTGTTGATTTACAAGACCCTTTAAATAGGGAGATTACAATCGGAATTATGGAAAATGATTTACAAGGATTCATTACAAAATACTAATCTATTCCTTAATTAGTGGAATAATATATGGCTGGGAGAGATCATCGGCTAAGACCTTGGAGGTGATTTTAATGGACATATAGGAGCTGGTACGGACGGTTACTCAGGTGTACATGGGGGCTTTGGCTACGGCATTAGAAATGAAAATGGGATTGCTTTATTAGATGTGGCCGTGGCTTATGAGTTAGTCATTGCGAATTCCCTTTTTAAGAAAAATGAAGCTCACTTGGTAACTTTTCAGAGTAGCTCCTCCAAGACTCAAATCGACTATCTCCTTGTCAGGAGTGGTACCCGATCATGGTGCAAAGATTACAAAGTTCTGCCGGCTGCATGTATATCGACTCAACATAATTACTCGTTATGGATTTCGGTATCAAAGGATGGAGGTCCCAGCCTTTTACCCAGCAATGTCACCGAATTAGATGGTGGCGGTTAAGAGGGGACAAGATAGAACGATTTAGGTCTCAAGTTATGACAAACGCCACATGGTCTGTGAGCGAGGTTGCAAATCGGACGTGGGAGTGTGTCGCCTCTGTAGTGCGTGCAACTGCCGCCTACCATCTAGGGGTATCCAGAGGGGTTCCCGAAGGGCGAGGAGGAGGGCGAATGGAAGGTTGGTGGTGGTCGGGAGAGGTCCAGGCTTCTGTTAAAGCAAAGAAGAGAGCTTTTAAAGATCTCCTAGCTAGTTCAATGGAGGAGGAGAGGGATATTAACAGAGTAAGGTATGGATTAGCAAAACGGAAAGCTAAGAAATCTATCACAGTGGCTAGAGGGGAGGCTTATGAGGCCATGTACAAGGACTTAGATAGGCAAAGGGGAGCACAAAAGATTTTCAAGCTAGCACGAGATAGGGCGCGCGGGACAAAGGATTTCGACCACTCTGGTTGTATTCGAGATGAAGCCGGACAGGTACTCACAGAGACCCAAGAAATTAAGAGGAGATGGCAGAGGTACTTTCAAGGCCTGTATACCGAAGAGATGGTGGGCTACGTAGAGTTAGTAGAACCCTCTGAGACTGGGCATGTTTCTGATCGGTGCACAGGGGTAAGGATTACGAGAGGAGAGATTACAAAGGCGTTGAGAGGGATGAGGAGTGGAAGGGCAGTGGGACCTGACGAAATCCCCATAGAGGTATGGAAACGATTAGGAAGTATTGGTATTGTATGGTTAGTACATCTCTTTAATGTGATTTTAGAATCAGCCAAAATGCCAGATGAATGGAGATTGAGTCGGTTGATCCCCATCTACAAGGCCAAAGGGGATATCTAAGATTGTCACAACTATAAAGGTATTAAACTTTTGAGTCATACCATGAAGCTGTGGGAGAAAGTAATTGATACGAGAATCCGGAGAGTCGCATCTGTTTCGGCTAACCAATTTGGATTTATGTCTGATAGGTCCACGACAGAAGCGATACATCTACTTCGTAGACTCATGGAATGTTATAGGGAACGTCAACGAGATCTGCATATAGTTTTTATCGATTTGGAGAAGGCGTATGACAGGGTTCTTAGAGAACTATTATGGAGGTGTTTAGAGGCCAAGGGCATTCCTATCAACTATATTGAAGTAATTAGAGATATGTATGACAGAGCGTGGACTAGCGTAAGGACGATAGGAGGGGACACAAAAATATTTTCTATCAGTGCTGGTCTCCACCAAGGTTCGGCGCTAAGTCCTTTGTTGTTCATTTTAGTGTTAGATGAAATTACCAAACATATTCAAGGAGAGGTACCTTGGTGTATGTTATTTGCGTACGATATTGTCCTAGTGGAGGAGACCAAAGAAGGGGTCAATGCCAAGTTGGACCGCTGGAGAGACGCGTTAGAGTCGAAAGGTTTTAAAATGAACAGGTCTAAGATGGAGTATGTAGCATGCAACTTTTCTGGTAACCAGATGGAACATGAGGGGGCGGTAGCAATTGAGACAGACGTCATACCACAGCGGACGAGCTTTAAGTATCTCGAGTCTGTCATCCAAAGTGATGGTAATATAGATGCCGATATAGTACATCGTATTAGATCAGGTTGGGCCAAATGGAGGAGTGCATCTCGGAAGAAAACCTTAACGTAACATAGAAGAAAGAGGACATAGGGGATTTTTACATTCCTTGTAGTATTAATGGAGTCAACATAGACAGGGCATTTGTAGATTTAGGAGTGAGTATCAATATGATGCCCTATACCTTTAGATAGAAGTTAGGAGTAGGAGAGTTATAACCCATAAAGATGTTAGTAAAAACGGTCGATATAACAGTTCATTAACCGAAGGGGATTATTAAGAACGTGCAAGTATAAATTAATAAATTTACCTTTGCCATGGACTTCTATGTATTTGATATTAGAGAAGATATGGAAACCCCTATGGTCATTGGATGACCATTCCTGGCCACTACTCACTCAATAATTGATGTTGATGGTTGGACTAACTCTGAATGTAGGAAAGCAGCAAATAACCTCCAAAGTGTCTAAGAAAGACAACAATTATCCTTTAACTCCAACGAATATTAAGAAAGCTAAACCTCAAGGATAATGGGAAGATATTGAGGATCCTATGAATGCATTCAGAAACCTCGAGGACAATGAGATGATATTGAGGATCCTAGGAATGCATTCAAAAAGAAACGATCACGTAAAAGAAGGCGAAGGAAGGACAATCATAAGGAAGCTGGAATCCATACATGGTAGCTCATATGAAAATTGTGAGATCAGTGACTGCATTACCATTTCACCATTCATTTGAACCACCATGAGTAAAAAAAAGCATTGAGCTACTGATGTTAAAAGAAGCGTTGTATGGGAGGCAACCCATGGAATTTTATTTCCTTTGATTGCTTTTAGAAAGTTTGAATTCTGTAGTTAGGATTATTTCGTTTCTAAATAAAATTAGGAAGGAATATGATTTTTCCATTAATTAAATGATCAATGAAGTACACAAAGAGAGGTGAAAGGGTCACAAAGAGTTAAAAAGTGACTTTAGAAAGTGAAGAAGAACAAAAGAAAATAAATAAATAAATTGGTGGAAAATTATAGGCCACGATCGTGGCCAACGGCAAGGTAAAAAGGGGAACACATGATTTTAAAAGTCAAAATTTATGATTTTACCCTCCAATCACCTATATATTCAGTTCTAACTTCATTTTTTTTACTCACTTTCATTTTTACCTTATGTCTCTAAGTTTAGAACTCTAAACACTCACTTCTCTCTACCCAAATTTTAAACTTCCAAATGTCTTCCAACTTCCACTGACTCATAAGCCAGTATGCCACACATCAAATCAAATAGTAAGGCACAATCAATCAATGGGATGAAACTAAGTCTCGGATGAGGGAAAAGAAACAAGGAGGTCAATTACGGAGCACTTTTCCCGATCTTCTCATATAAGAAAGGTATTCATTTTCATTATCTTCACAATAAACAAATTATAGTTATAAAGTATTTTCATTTTGAAACCTTAGATAGATTAGAATTACAAGACAAGGTTGAAAGCTTAGCAGAAAAAATTCAATGGGGTCAGTTCATTCAATTTCAATTCCCAGTTTACGAAGAACTTACCTTAAAATTTTTTACATCCTTTTAGTACGAATCTAAAAACCCAAGGGAATTATGGCTTAGGTTGTGGGGACAACCTTATAGGCTTGATTATGAAACTTTGTATGAAATTTATGGTTTCTCTGAGTCGTTCATAGTGGATCAATACGATGATTTCTGTCTCAAGCCCTACTGGACTGAACTAACTGGGTTAGAGCGTTTCGACACTAAGAATGCACACAACAAAATCATTAGGAGCCACAAGCACTTGTTGATACACAAGTTCATGTGTCAAACCGTGTTTAACAAAATGAAAACTAACAATTGTTCGACGAAAGAACTTTTCATGTTATGGTGTGTGGATCATAGAATCCCAGTTTGCACAACCACCCATATCTTTAACACCATTATTGCTTCTCGATAGAAGGGGAGCAATAACTTAGGAATAGGCTACTTGATTTTGGCCATAGCTAATAACTATGGGGCTGAGTGTAACAAACTCACAGTCTATTGTCTTGAATTCATGAATCATCATCATCTATGGCGAGCTAAAATCCTAAAATCCTATAATATGAAACTTTAAGATATTAGCCAAGACGCATGTCAAAAGTTGGACTGGTTAAGCAAATTGAAGTGTTCAACAACAACAAGAAAAGGATTTGACCAGCAAGGAATCTGAGGAAGAAAAAGAAGAAGAACCGAGTTAGAAGAAAGTACCATAATCTCTGCAAACAACAAAATAATTACAGATACACTCGAGGAGAACTCCAGAAGGATGAAGGAGATGGCCCAAACTCAACAATATTAGAGCTGAGATATACATCGTATCCATCATTATTTCAAGGCTCAGGGCATTCAATTGCCACCTCCAACACCATCCCCGCCTCCATCACCATGAGGCTTTGTTTTAATCCCTCTTCTTTCCTTATGTATTTGTTTGTCACCTTCTCACAGTGAGGACAATGTGTTGTTCAATTGTGCAGAGAGTTGTCTGGTTTGCTTTGAATGTGATTTTACATATTGTATGATAGTTGTTAAGTTATATTTTGTGAATTGTGTGAATATGTCAATGGCTTAGATGGATTAGAATTAATTTAATTTTGAACATAGTCTATTAGGTTATGAAGAATCCTTAGCTAGCAAAATTAGTGAATTGGGGTCTTTGGCTAAATATATAGCTTAATTAGGATTTAGTGTGACCCTTTAAATTGTCACATTCATTTGTAATTTGAGGCCTTACAACTTAAGTAGCTTTACAAGTATTTTTTATGGAAACGAGTAGTTATAGTAACAAGGTAGGCAATAATTAAAAAAAGTCATGTTTGCTAAATAAATAACTACTCTGCTAGCCTTCTAGTTATGAATAGAGCTAGTAGCCAATTGAGAATATGATATAGCTAAATAACCGGATTGACACGCATCACAAATGTGTGCCTTCGAGTAAAAGGCTATAAAGACGTTCCAATTAAACAGCTTAATAATAAAATATGACTTAGTCAAGTAATTGGATCGACATTCATTACCAATGTTTGCCTTTGTGTAAAAAGACTATGTCCATATTCACATAAACTAAAAAAAATGTTTTCGAATAAAAACCTACCGAACTTGTAATAGTTGACTTTTTATGAAAACATACTTAGGAGTAGTTGCAGCGTTTGAATGACCAAAGAATTATTAATGTATGTGCGCAAATGAAAAGGGTAAATAATTTAACACTTGAGTCTGGCTTAATATTTATAAGTGGTTCAAAGCCCCAATACTCAGATTTTGCATGTTAATAATTTGAAGTGACTCGAATGATTGTGTTTAAAATTAAATTTATTTTATGAAATTGAAGCCATTGTCTCATTAATGCATTGTGTGTTATGTGTTTGTTGTTTTGTTTGCTTAAGGACAAGAAAACGTTTAAATATGGGGATGCTCATAATTGTAAATTGCATCATATTTTAAGACTTAATTTGATATGTATTTAAGTGTTAACTTAATCGTTTAGTATGTATTTAGGTTAGAATTGTGTTAGTTTGTTAGTTAATTGTGTTTAAGTGTTTTTTATAGGTTAGTCAGGTCTTTGAGCTTAATTATTATGTCTTTGAGGTACCTTAATGTATTTGTTAGTATTTCAGGGTCAACATCAAAGAACAAAGGAGTTTCTGAGACAATCGAGCTGAAACAACGACCCATGATCAAGGCATAACAGGCCACAATTGTGACAGAAGCACTGGAGTCAGCTCACGATCATGGCCAATATGCCAAGATAGTGATAGAAGCCTAAGACAGGGCCCACAATTGTGGCCTTATTACCATTATCGTGATAGAAGCGCGCCAGGCAGACACGGAAATAAGTAAAAATGTCAAGTTTCAAGGAATTTTTTGGACCTTTTTGACCTAAAAAAAACCCTAGGGCTACTGAGAAAAAAAAAGGTATTTAAAGAATAAGATAAAGGAGCAGAGGGAGCTTTTACATCAACCACCATTGTGAAACCCTAGAGAGAGTTCATCGAGAGATAGAGAAAGAGAAGAAGGAAAAAAGATGTAGAGAAGAAGTCGACGCAAAGTACTTCTTAGAACAGGAGGTTTCGCACTGTTATTGCCTTCATCATCCATTCAAATCTTGTTTCCAGTGTATTTCAATTTTATTAATGTATAGAATTGGAATAATATTAGATGGTAGGATTGTATGAATGTTGAGGATGTCTAAACTCACCTTCAGGTTGTTTTTATCTTTGATTTAATAAAAATATGATTGATTATGTTATTTGTTTCATTGTGATTGATTTGTGAGATTGCATAATTTGGTAATAGACTGATAGGGTGAATCGAATGAAAAATAATTAAATTAGGCTAACAAAAGTTAGGTGATTTAATAAGAACGAGAAATCAATCAAATTGGTAATTGTGTGAAGAGAGATCTCACATAGGTTCTTGGTAGTCAATTGGAAAACTTCAGATCTAATTAGGGTTTGGATAGGTTGTTAATTGAGAGATTGCAATTTTTCATAATCTAATTAAGGTTTGTAATTTAGGGTTAATGGCTATAACTTGAGAGAGAGTAATCAACCTTAGGATCGTCTAGGACCAATGATTTAATAATTCATAATCAATTAGGTTAGTGTTAAGGATAGATAAAAATTTCCCTTTCTCTCCATTGGTATTATTTTATGTCGATTCTTAAATGTGTGTGTGTTGCAAATTCTAATTTGCAAATATTTCATGATGAATTCTTGAATTGAACTACTTGACTGAATTGCATTCTTGTTTTAGTTTTATTACATTTTGAGTGTTGTATATTACTTTGGCCTTAGATTTTAGGATTATATTAACCCTCTTTGTGGGATCAACACCTTAGGTACTATAAGAACAACCTGAACACTTGTGGGCTATCGAGGTTAAATATTAAAACTTACACATATTGAAAAATCACAATCAGGAGGCCTGTACTATCGTAGTCAGTTTACCTGCTCTCTGTCACAATCGTGGTAGATTCCTCACAATCGTGGCCCTATGCTTGAGCTTCTGTCATGATCATGGCATATTTTTCACCATCATGGGACAATATTGATGCTTTTGTCATGATTTTGGCAAGTCCCTATGATCGTGGCCATGTGTTTTAGTTCGGTTCTCCTCTAAAAGTCTTCCGAATGCTCTAAAACACTAACAAACTGATCACGACACCTCATATATATAAAATTGAAGATTAAAAACATGTTCTCACCTAAAAAACACATAAAACACAAATTTTTATGAACTAACAAAAGTCTTACGCTAAACACACACTAAATAATCAAATTAACCACTAAACACATATCAAATTACCTATAAAAATACAATGCAATCTACACCTATAAAATTAGAAAATAAGGCATATTGGGCTATCAGAAGATGCAACATTAACTTGGCTGATGTGGGAGTACATAAGAAGTTGCAGCTTCAAGAGTTGGAAGAGATGAGCAATGAGTCATATCAAAAGGCAGTGATATATAAGGAGAGGACGAAAGCTTTTCATAATAAGATGATTTTGAGGAAACGCTTCTTGGTGGGATAGAAAGTGTTACTATATCATTGTAAACTCAAACTCTTTCCATGTAAGTTACATTCCTGTTAGGTTGGTCTATTTGTTATCATTCATATCTTTCCTCTTAGTGTAATGGAGATAGGAAGCCTTAAAATTGACAAGACATTCAAAGTGAATGGCCATCGTTTAAATTCGTATTATGAGGGCTTCCAAATAGAGGATTTAGAGTTGCTAATATTAGAGGATGTGACTAGTTTCACTTAATGCACAAAACTGAAGTTTGAGCCAATGACGGTAAATAAAGGCGTTAGTTGGGAGGCAATCCAAGAGGAGTTAATTTCTGTCTTTTACATTTTCAAATTTGGTATTTTTATTAACTGCTCCATTTTTTGCATTTGATTTTACATTGAGGACAGTGTAAGTTTTAAGTGTAGGGGTGGGTTATATTAGTTTTTATGCATGCTTTTTAGCTTAATTGTAGCTTATATGAGTTCTTAGGAGATTTTCAAAATCAAATAAATAAAATTGAAAATTTTCTTCTTTTCTATTTCTTTTATGATTATTTAGTCATAATTAGAGTGTCAATTGATTAGTAAAATCTATAGAAAAATTTTGCATGTACTTTTACTCTTGTGATTTGTTAATGTGCATTATTATTAGAAGAGCGGTGACTAGTGATAGACAAAAACTAGTGAGGTCTTGAGCCGTATTAAATTGACACGCCTATATCAGTCTCACTGTTTTGTTTTTTATGTGTGACCTTCATGACATTTACATCCTTACCTTGCATTGATCACATGCATTTTTATGAAATGATTAGGCATTCTTTGCTGATTACGAGCTAAATTAGCCTACCCATCTATGTGTATTTTCCTTTGCCAACCTTCTTGATCTTTGTTATCCTTTTCTTTTGTATAAACCACATTATAAGCAACTAATCAAATGCCCTACCCAAGTCTTAAAGCTAGTGGAGCATTTTTTAATTCTTAATGAATGTGATTATACAAAATTCTAAGTGTAAGGGTATGCATACATGTGGGTTGGTTATATTTGTTGAAATTCCATGTTAAGCCTAAGTGTAAGGGTATACATACATGTGGGTTGGTTATATTTGTTGAAATTCCATGTTATGAATCCTGTGTTGATGTACGTTTTATCACTTTTGCTTTTGAAAGAAAAGAAAAAAGTAAAAAGATAGAGAAGAAAAAATGTGAGTTTCAATAAAAAGTATCAAAGAGGAAATATAATTGATGTGGAAAGTTATTAATT
The DNA here is from genome assembly GCA_027478495.1 of Erythroxylum alaternifolium. Taxonomy (NCBI): domain Eukaryota; kingdom Viridiplantae; phylum Streptophyta; class Magnoliopsida; order Malpighiales; family Erythroxylaceae; genus Erythroxylum; species Erythroxylum alaternifolium. Next base: position 35,207,016 of record JANIIA010000003.1, on the reverse strand, counting down.
AATAGTTTATCCTCCTTAAGTTGTATTGGTTGAGTGTTTGAATATATTGCATATAAGGTGGATGTTGTTTTAGATGGATAACTTTTTAGTTATACTAATGTGGCTTATGGTTTCAGAGCTAAATTGAGTTGTGAAGTATGGTTGTTGCATTCTTTATGGCTGACGGTACCCAGTTTTGAATGAATGTTAATTTGCGCATTTGATATATCATTAAATGTCACTATTGCTTCCCTAGCTTGATGACTTTAATGCTACATTACCCAAAATACATCCCACCTTATCCTTACCTATATTACAACCCTAGAAAAGTCCTTTGATTCATGATTATGCATGTGATTTTTGGTGGTGGAGAAATGAAATGATATCCAAAGTTATGGATTGTTACGATCATGAATGGAGTTTGAGTGCACCCATAAAAATATCTTGTTTAAACGTTTTTTGACTTCTAGATTACTCAGTTGCTAAGTGCAGTGAATATTGATTTATCATGGCTAGAAGCTTTGCATGTTGAGCTTTTGTTATATGTTTTGAAAGTCATTCATCTTTACTTATGATTATCTATTATTAAGATATGTGGAAAATGAGTAAAAGTTTTAGTTTGTGATTTTGATTTTGATGACTTACCCAAGAGCAATCAAAAGCTAAGTGCAGGGGAAGTTGATATATGTTTAAATATTGATTTAGTTGATATACTAGACTTGGTGATTAATGCCTTAGAATTGCTTAGGATACTCACTTTAGCTTATATTTGATCTTAGGTACATTTTATAAATGAAAGAGCTAAAATGACCTGAAAGCATGAACATTGAAGCCATCTTCTCAATTTCCATATTCTGTTGATTCATGGAGCATGAAGAAGAAGAGGATTGAAATCAAGAGAAGACAATTAAATGCCAAGAAAGACGACACATATGTTGGAAACACAAAGAAGAATACTACATTGTAACTCACAGCTATATAGTATTTTAATTTCACTAATGTTTAAGGAATAAAGAATACATGTGTGTAACATGAAGAGGGGATGTAAAAATAAAGAAGCTTGACATGAAGATGGCTGGAAAGAGGACAAAGTTTTGTAGCATGAAAAAGCTGGGATAAAAAAAAAAATGGACAGCTACACATTTGGAGGGCTCTCACTCACTACTGCATGGATTGCATGGACTTAATGTGTATCACATGAGTTACAGCTATTATTCCATGTTTAAAGTATAAAAAATAGAAGAGATATTGGGTTATAAAAAATAAAAGAGATATTGGGGTGTTCGGCTAAAGTAAAAAAAACTTGCATAAGGGGTGTAAAAAGTGCAGTAGAATAAAAACATGAAAGAGTTAGAATGGGAGGCTTAAATAGAACACAACACCTATCCATTTTACTTACTTTTAACCTAGCTTCCTCATGAGTCTTGGGGAAGGATATTGAATAAATAAAAAGGGAGCAAGAAGTTGGTGGGCTGAAAGAAGAAGGAGGGCTGGCGGTGAGTGAAAGAAACCAAGAGTGAATAAAATGATGCAAGTGGAGCAGTTAGATGAATCATACTCTCTTCAGTTAAGCTTCATCTAACACAGTTTTTAAGTTATTTTTTTGTTCATAACAAAGGTGAGAGTGTCAGCTGAAAGAGGAAGAAGGGAGCTAACCTATAACCCTCTTCAGTTTTGTAAAGGAAAGTGATACCAAGCTAAAAACGTTTTCTCTCATTTCTCTTTGGTTTTCTATAGAAAAAAAGGTATTCTTGGCTGGTTCATAGGTATATTGATGCCAAGACGCAGTTAAGCTATTTCATCTTGATTTACATTGTTAATCTCTTTTCGAATTGTTATGTTGTTTGTGTTCATTGAATTGGGGTATTAGTATGAATGATCTTAATATGTTATTTAGATTGTTCTATTATGAACCTACTTCTATAATGTTGAATGTAATCGGAAATTGTTAAATTTGAAGTTTTTTAGTAGCATCTAATGATCCCATATCATTAGGAACAACATAACTTAGGTTAGAAAACCCGAACATGTAAGGTTACTACTTATATTGGTCTTTTTCTATATTATATGCGACTGCCAAATTAAATCTAAAGATCATATCCTAGGTTATTTGGTAGTTAGGTTTAATTAAGAATTGTATCTTGATTAAACAGAACCTAAGGGAAAACTAAGATTAGTATAGCATTTTATTAGTCTTAGATCTATAGTCCGAAGAGAGTTGTAAGGACGTTAGGATGATGGAATCTGCTTGATCATGCTTAGGCTAAGATTGACCCTAAAACCACGCGTTACTCATATTTGACACTTTAATCATTTTCTATTGCTTTTTTAAATTTGTTTTCAATAGTTTACTTTGATTTTATTTTCTAAATTAATTAAAATCCAAAACCCCATTTTATATTTTTCTTGCATCAGTTAATTTCATTATAGAAATTAACTGAACATTCCTTGTGGATTCGATCCTGACTCGCCATAACTATAAATTTTAGAGTTCAGAGTTGAGTAAATTTTACAGCGTACTCGACACACATTGTCATATATTGTCTTGGTTGTGGATAGATAGGCATGTTTATAGGATTAAAGTGTAACTACTATAGTTTGACACCACCGGTGTTCACAATTCGATACCTTCGGGTATCCAAACTTCGATACGTTTGGGTATCCAAGAGTTAATAGTTTAATACCTTCGAGTATCCATAGTTTGAAACTTTTGGGTATTCACAGTTTGATACCTTCGAGTATCCACAGTTTGATACCTTCGAATATCCACAGCACTCGTTATCCACACCTACAGAAAATTTGCAGGCCAAACACAAAAAGTAAAGTAAAGAGATATAAATAAGAAATATAGTATGACAACATAAATAATTGGTATATGAATTCTATTGATAATTAATATCATTGAGTGTTGAATATCAATGTTTGAGTTTTGAAGGTGAATTTATGGTACATGAAAAAAATATCGAAGCATGTTTGCATTATTTATTTCATTAATTATTCCATCTTTTTTTATATTTATGCAATATTCATGAATAAATGTGCTTGGCAGATGCCTGCTATGAGTGGTCATCTAAACTAAGTGTTTTCCAACTAAGCTTTCAAGCTTAACATAGATGTTAATTCGTGTAGGTCTAAGTCATAGGAGTCAGGTGCAGGAAACATTTGTAGGGACCAAAGCTAACAGATAGAAGAAAAAGTACTTTTGGAAGGCATTTTTAGTTAGATATGATTGTACATATAATGGTTAAAGGAAATTGTATGTTTTCTTTTGGATTACGATGTAAATGTAAAAATGTTTTACTACTTTTAAAGGATAATGTTAAGCATTGGGGAGTTTTTTAATGTGTATAGGTATAGCATTGAACTGAAATTCATATCATGAATGTATGTATAATAAATTGATTACCTTATGAGTGAATGGTTATAGTTTCTGTATAAGGGGTGTTACTATATTCACTTTTTGTCTTTCTTTTAATTGAATGAATAAATTATTTAATATAATGAATGGTTATAGTAAATTGAAAATAATAATAAAAAACATAACAGTGAGTTAGAGTAAGGAAATTGTGACTAAACTAATTTATAATGATTCGATTAAATAACTCTAAATTTATGTTTGTTCTTTTAGTTCCATTTAGAAATTTCTATCTTCTTTTGATGGGTAAAGAGAAATCCTCCATACAAAATGTTTTTATATCGTGGATCAAAAGAAATTGTTACACTCTTCTTATTTTGTTATAAGTGAAGAGTAATCATTATGTTCAAAGTTAAGAAAAATCATTTTTTTTTAATTAAAGAAATAAATTTCCAAAGGGTTACCAATTTAGTAGAAGGTTTAGGTGTAACTAAAGTTTAAATCAAAATTACATACATAATATTGGTGTAATTAAAACTAGAGAGTTTCTAAACTTGAACTCAATGTTGATCAAATTTTCATGCACTTAGCTTCTATTGTTATTTCCTTTTTGTTTGCTTCATTTCTTAACCTGTATTGTTTTGATTTCTAAGTCGCTGATTCTTATTGTTGAGATGCATTTGCATGTCGATTTTGATCTTCTTCTTCTCTGATTTTCATTGTCTTCTTTATCTCTTCATATCCATCTATTTTTTCTTGTTGTACCTTTTACTATTGTTTTTCTAGTTTCCTTATTTGATTAATAAATTTTTCTTCTTCAAGGTTATTGTCGATTGGTCATGATTACTTTGTCATTATAACCTTTATAATGTTTATCTAAAATAATTTTCTCAATTGCTACACTTACCTAACTATATACGATTTAAAGATTCTCTCTTACTTATATCAATATACAAATCCTTAATATATATTATGTCATGCACATATGCACTCTCTAACCTCTCAAAACTTTTATCAACTCTTTAATATTTCATATATTCTTTTCGTAATTCAATTATAGTATATTTATATTTAAAACTAACTTAAATAATCATTAAATACATAAACTAACCATTATTTAAACAATTTATTGCTTGCTTACCTTTGACTAGCTAAAAATCTAATAATTAGAGTACTAGGTCCATCTAACCAATCACAAAATTAACTTTCTATAATTTTTAAAACATATCACTGATTAATCAACTAATCACCAGTTAATCCATGAAATAATTGATCATACATAACACATACTATAACTTTCTTCTTTTCTATTTTGTTGGTTTTTTCAGTTAGCCAATTCAAAATTTTATAGATTAGTTAGATCTCTTAATAAATCAAAATTTAAACTTTTGACTCCCAAATCTTTTGAAAGATAAAATATGTCTTTTTCATCAAAACTTGATTAAGTATTCGTTTATGATTATTATGTTTTTTCCACAGTTTCTTCTAGGAATGCACATTGACATCTTGAATCGTCTTTTTAACTGCTTTTTTCTCGTTTTATCATTTACATTTAGGGTAAAAGATATAAATCTCTTTTCTAGCTTAAAAATTCCTAAGAAACTTCTTCATTTTTGAAATTCTTGAAAAAATCCTTTTAGTTATCAAATTTTCATAAAAGCACATTCATTTAGAAAAAGAAGACAAAAAACATGTAATATTAATATATGCATTTTTTTACTACATTTCTACACCCATATTTGGTGTATTTTGCTTAATAATTTATACTTTTATTGTATATTTGGTATTTAATTTGCTCTAAGTGCATTTATAGGTTATAATTGCCTTCATAGACTAAAAGGAGTAGAATTTGAATGAAAATGCAACATAAAATGAATATTTGAAGCAACATAGGTGTGTAAGTCTCTTAGTTGTTTAGAATTGCAAATTATAAAGACTTTGGGATTGATAAGTGATATTCGTTACATGATTTTTTAACTAATTTTATGTGATATTGTGTAGGTTTATTATACATACTAGGATGTTTAGCCTTGGTTTTGTGTTATTTTCATATAGCTTGCATTTCATGTTATTGTATATGATAAATTGCATGTTGGTTAAAAATGAAGGCTTTTAAGCTTAGGTTTACATGCTTTTCATTTCGTACATATATTTTTCATGGTTGTATGTCAATGTTTGGGCAAGAGTTAGACCTTATTTGTGTTGATTATTAACTTACTTGAATGTCGACCTGTAGGTATCAAAGGAGAATGTTGAAATTTCCCTCAACTTTCTAATTGGCAATTCCACTTTCACCACATCCATCCTAAGTTGGTTTAAAAATCCAACGGGGTATACATTTTAAACCCTATAAAAGTAGAGAGTCATGTAGCACACAAAAAGGAGGAAGATAGAAACATTTTTTGGGGGGATTTTTAAAGAGAATCAAGTGATTTTAAGAGATCTCAAATCTACCATACCAAGTTCCAGCTTTGTTCTTCAACTTATAAGCATTCCATTCTCTCTTCTATTAGTTGTTTTTGTTTAGTTATCGTATGGAGAAGATGTATGAACTTTTGTGAGGATATTTTTTACTATTGTAATTGATTTCTTAGTAGATTTTAGGGTTGTTCTTACCATAACTATGTAAGAACTTACTATGGTTTAATGTATGGTTTGCTTTAATGCTTATAATGCGTGGACTTTACATACCTTCCTTACATTGAGAAATGGAGTTAGGAAATCAGTTTGGATGTATCATTAGAGTGGGCAACCTCGAGAACACTTTACGTATCAAGGTAACATGACATTTAGAGAGAGATCTTGGAAGTTTTGATGGTCATCCAATAGGTTACTTCATATCCATTTAACGGTTAAGTAAAATATGTAGGTTGAAAGATCACATATTGAAATTTAATCATTATTAGAATGCCTAGGACCAAGTATGATTACATTACCAAAGTGAGGGATTGCATGGTATAGAGAGAATGAACCTAACCTTCATAATCTGATTCTCTATACCAAATTGTGTTCTTATATTTGTGACATTTTGAAGTTTGTTTGCAATCCTTTAAATTTTTAATTTTTTCAATTTCAATCTCTCATTATTTGGTTTACTAAAACAAAAGTCAATTTGAATTATAAGGTGACAAACCAATCCTCGAGGGAATGATACCTTCCTATACTATTTTATATGAGTTGTATACTTATGGTATAACAATTTCAATCAATTTTATAACTTTGATCTAAACATAATGTAGTTATTAAGTTTTTGGCACCATTTTTGGGGATTACGCCTAGCATCAAGTGTGATTTGAATTGTTTTGATTTAAATTTTATTTTTATTTTTATTTGATACTCTTTTCTTGTATGTAATAGGTGTATAAACATAAGAAGTTTTAGAAGTGCAAGTAGATTAAGGGAACTTGAGATCACCAAGCTTAAAAGGGAATTAAGTAAAGCAAGGCATCAAGGTGAAATTGAAAAGATAATGGCAGATCAAGGAGATGAAGGCGGTGACCAAAGAACGTTAAAGGATTTTATGTGGCCTAGGTTTAAATTGAACCAACAGGGGATCACTAGGTTATCTGTTAATGTGAACAATTTTCAAATCAAGCTTGATTTAATGAATATTTTGCAAACTAGTGTTCAGTTCAATGGTTTACGATATAAGGATCCAAATTCTCACCTTGCTAATTTTTTGGAAGTTTGTAGTACATTTAGGTATAATGGATTATCCGAGGAGGCAGCAAAGATGAGGCTCTTTGCCTTCACACTAAAAGATCAGGCAAAGGCATAGCTAAATTCTCTTAATCTGGAGCATGTAACTATAGGGGATCAGTTAGTGTAAGCTTTCATAGTTAAATATTTTTCATTAACAAAGAGGAATAAGATTTTCAAGGAGATCACAACCTTTCAGCAATATGACAGAGAATCACTCTATAAGGCATAGGAGAGATTCAAGGAGTTACGGAGAAGTTGTCCTCATCATAAACTACTAAGAGAGTTATTATTGTAGACATTTTGCAATGGAGTTAATGCAATGACCAGGAGTACAACTGATGTAGAAGCATGATGTTCATTGGTGAGAAAAACCATCAATGTTGTATACAATCTAATTGAGGATATGGCCACTAACAACTATCTATAGTTAAATGAAAGAAGTAGATCATGAAAGAAAAAAGAGGAATCATGGAAATAGAATGAGCTTCAACCATACAGGCACAGATAGTGTTATTAACTAGAAAATTGAACAACATCAATGCCTCATCCAGTTTAGTAATCGCGATGCAACATGTTTGTGAAATATGTGGACAATATGAACATACATCAACAGGATGTTATTTAATAAATAATGACAGAATGGAATAAGTAAATTATTTAGGTATGGTATAACTATCAGGTAATAATCCTTTCTCAAACACTTATAACTATGGGTGGAAAAACCGCCCAAATTTTTCTTAGGCTAACAATGTAGGTGAAAATTTGAGACCAAAAAAACCTCCAGGATTCTAAAATAAATTAAGAAATTGGAAGCCAAAGTATGAAAGCCTTGAGTCAAAGGTGGAATCCCAGTTTCTTAGAATAATGAATGCAATAGGCTCTATAAGCTGCAAGGTTAACAGTATGGAAGAAAAACATATGAAAACACAAGCAAGGACTGGCTTGATGCTCAAGAATCATATGTCTTCTATTCAGAACTTGAAGGTACAGGTAGGATAACTTGTAACTGCATTGATATTCAAAAATTTAGGTAACCTTGCCACTAATACTAAATCTTACCCAAAGGAGCAAGTGAAAACAATACATTTGAGAAGTGGGAAGGAATTAGTAGGAATAATTCAAAAGGAAGCCATAGATCAGGTTGAGATAAGTCAAGAGAAAGGCAAATAGAAGGTAACAGAAGAGGAGGAACCCCCTACGTTCCACCTCCACCATACATACCTAAGTTACCATTTCCACAGAGATTAAGGTAGAACCCTATAGACACCTAATTTGAAAATTTTTTGGAAAAGCTTAAGAAGCTACATTTGATATTTTTCAATACTAGAAGTGCTTGAACATATGCCCCAAGTATGCAAAATTCTTAAAGGAGCTACTTTCCTACAAGTAGACTTAGGATTCGAAGCAAATAGTAGCCTTAACAACCAATTGTAGTTTGATGATCACTAACAATATCCCATCAAAATTAAAAAGTTCAGGATTTTCACTATTCCTTACATTGTTAATGGTATGGAATTTTTCAAGTGTTTATATGATTTTGGAGTAAGTATTAATATTATGGCATTGTCTATTTTTAGGAAATTGATGTTGGACGATATAAAGCCAATCTCAATGACAATTTAGTTAGTAGATCAGTCGATAAAGAAACTATTTGGGGTTCTGGAAGATGTTATGTTAAAGGTTAATATATTTGTTATTTCTGTTGACTTTGTAATTCTTGATATTGTAAAAGATAGGCAGTGTCCACTCATTTTGGGACATCCATTCATGAACGCTAGGCGGGCACTCGTTGATATTAATGATGGCATTTTAATTATGCAAATTGGTGATAAAAAAGTTTAAATTAAACATAAATAGGACATTAAAAAGCAAGGCTAAGTGGAACATTTGTACGAATGTTAATGTGGTGGATAATTGTGTGGAGGAGAGCAATTATTGAGCAGAAAAGTGAAGAAAACAACAACAAAATAAGTTTAGAAGAAGGGATGTTAGATGACAATCAAATGTAGGAACTCTTGAAGAAAATATAGTCATCAACCCCACCTTCTTATAGGAGACCACCAACCATTGAGCTTAAATTACTTCTTAAGGTACTCATTTTTTAGATAAGGATCAATCATTACTAACAATTATTTCAAATTACCTAAAGAAGGAACAAGAAAAGAAATTTGTTGAGACTATAAAGAGAAGAATGAGAGTTATGAGGTGGAAAATATCAATCATCTGAGGGATAAGTCCCAGCATTGTTAAGCATAGAATAAATCTCAAGGATGGATGTAAGGCAATAACGGATAGGCAGTGATAGTTAAATCTGAACATGTAAGAAGTTATCAAAAAGGAGGTTATCAAGATTTTATATACAGGAATTATAAACCCAATATAAAACAAGTGTAGTACAATAAGAAAGGTAGGACTATAGTAGTGGAAAATGAAAAGGGTGAGCTGATATCAACCTATACAATTAGCAGGTGGCAGCTCTATATAGATTATAAGAAGCTCAACTCGATGACAAAGAAAGACCACTTCTTATTTCCTTTTAACGATCAGATGATAGAGCAAGTTGCTAGACATGCATTTTATTGCTTTTTGGATGGGTATTCTAACTACAATCAGGTATGTCTATATCTAAATAATCAAGAGAAGGGAACTTTAACATACCTATATGGCACTTTTGCATACTAATGAATGTCATTCGAACTTTGTAATATGTTAGCTACATGTGTATGATAGCAATTTTTGTAGACATAATTGAGGATTTCTTGGAAGCATTCTTTCTATTAGTGTTTCAAAAATTTAAACAAAGTTCTCCAATGGTGTGAAGAGTTGTATTTAGTCCTAAATTGGGAGAAATGCCACTTCATAGTTTAGGAAGGACTTGTATTGGGACATAAGATATCTTGCTATAGTATTAAAGTAGATAAATTGAAGACTGAAGTTATTGATAAGCTTCCACCACCAAGCAATGTTTAAGCGGTTAGAGCATTTTTGGGGCATATTGGATTCTATCGATGATTTATAAAGGATTTGTTTTTAATTATAAAACCCTTACTCATTTTTTAGTTATAAAAATGTACCTTTGCTTTTGATAATGATTATTTACTTGCTTTTGCTTGGTTAAAGGGTGTTCAGACATTTACACCTATTTTATAGCTGCTAAACTAGATTTTACCATTTGAATTGATATGTGATGCCAGTGACTACACAATTGGATGTGTTTTGGGGCAGTGTAAGGACAAAAAGTTGCATGCCATCTACTACGTTAGCTGGACTTTAATAAGACCTCAATTAACTATACAACCACAAAAAAGAACTGTTACCTATAGTTTTTGAATGTGATTAGCTTCATTCTTACTTACTGCATTTAAAGGTTGTTGTATTTATAGATCATGCAACACTTAAGTATATTTTTGCCAAAAAGGATGCGAAGCCCTGATTGATCTAGTGGATCCTAGTCCTATAAGAATTTGATATAGATATAAAGGATAAAAAAGGAGCAGAAAACATGGTAGCTAATCACCTGTTAAGGTTAGAGCGAGAGGAGTTATACGCACAAGCAAAAATAAATAAACAATTCCCTGATGAAACATTATTCTTGGTAAATGAATCAAAAACTCCATAGTTCGTAGACATCACAAATTACATCATAGGTGGTATCCTTTTACCTCATTTTTCTTACTAGCAGAGAAAGAAATTTTTGCATAATTGTGCATAATATATGTAGGAGGAACCAATTTGTACAAAAATTGTGTTGATTTAATTAGACCATGTCTTTTATATAATTATTTTTTTGATGTTTTAACTCACTGTTATAGTTTTTTGTATCTAGAACATTACGATGCCAATAAGACAACTGTAAGAGTGTTAAAGTGTGGATTATTTTAGCAAAAATTGTTTAAGGATGTAAAGGATTTTACGAAAAGCTATAACAGATGTCAAACAATTGTGAACATTTCAAAAAGAGATGAGATGCCACCTTTGACAATCCTAGAAGTTGAAATCTTTGATGTTTTGGGGCTAGACTTTGTAGGCCCATTTTTGTCCTCATTCAAAAATACTTTATATCTTGGTTTAACTATGTATCAAAATAAGCTTAGGTTATAACAACTCCAAAAAATGATGGCCAAGCATTTCAATGATTTATCAAGAGAATATTTAACAGGTTTTGAGTGCCAAGGGTCATAATTAGTGACAAAGGTACACATTTTTATAATCGAGTTGCAATGCCTTACCACCCCCAGATGAGCAGGAACGTAGAAGAGAAGATTGCTACAATTGAATGAAATGAAAGACTTGAGATTACATGCCTATGAAAATGCCAATCTGTATAAGGAACAAGCCAAGAAATGGCATAAGGCTCATCTGAAAAAGAAGGATTTAAATATTAGAGATATAGCCTTATTGTACAGCTCTCGCGTTCAATTATTTCCTAGTAAGTTGAAATCAAGATGAAGTGACCCTTTTCAGGTCACTAAAGTTTTCTCACATGGCGCATTGGAGTTGATCAATGACAAAGGTGAGACTGTAACACCCTCTATATAGAACCTGCAACCATCCACACACATAGCAACCAAGTTCCTACACAACCATTCAAGGTATACAATTCTATTCAATGCTATACATATACACATTACAAAACTCACAGCGGTCATCCTCTAAGCACACACATTCGAAAATATCATAACTCATATACCATAAATTTACATTCATGAACCAAACATTGATATTCAATGATCATATAAGTAATGATGGCATACTTAAGTAAAGTACATAAAGAAAATATGCTTTAACATATTATCCATATACTAAAAATGCACATTTATAAGCCAAATATTGATATTCAATGCTTATTGATACAAATTATCACTATAATTGCACATCATTACAACCAATACAAATTCTCATCTCATCAATATGAATTATTCATATTGTCATATTGTATTTCTTATTTATTATTGTTAAGTTTCCTTTCTATGTTTAGCCTGCACATTTTTTGTAGCTGTGGATAACGAGTGCTATGGATATTTGAAGGTATCAAACCATGGATAACCGAAGGTATCGAATTATGGATATCTAAAGGTATCAAACTACAGACACCTGAAGGTATCGAACTGTGTACATCAGAGTTTTCAAACTATAGCAGCTACACTATAACCCTATAGGCATGCCTATATAATATCCCATTTTTCCATACAAAGGGTTAGAACCCTAAACCACTGCATACAAGAAATGCCTATATAAAACATCTTTTTGCCACCATCTTTCACCTTATCACTGCAAAAACTAGTTGTCTTCATTTTATTGATGAAAACTAGCCTATTTTACCTTGAAAGTTGATGATTGTGTAAGCTTTAAAGCTAACGTTTCTTCGTGACTTGAAGAGCTTTGGAGTTAAATAAGTAAGTAAGATCTTATTCTTTATAGATTGATTTAATGAAACGTTTATGATGATAGGTTAGAGATAGATTGAAGGTGTTAATGGTGTTTGATCTGTGTTGAAAGTTGATGAACGTTAATGAAGAAATGGAGAGGTTGATGTTCTGTTTTTGTATAAATGATCAATAATAGTTATAAGTTGTTACGTGGATGAAATAGATTAGGATCTAAAGTATAATGAAGGTGAAATTTATGCTTAAGAAAGGTGTTTGTCTAATATTCTGGAAATGAGAAGAACTAGGATTTATGTATGATAGTGGATGATATTGATCATGTTCTAGTTTTGTATAGTTGATAAACCATAGTTTATGGATTGATGTATGAATGATATTGAGATGGAATTGAGGAGAAAATGATGAGGAAATGAAGTCTAAATGATGAACTATGCATAAGATGTTTTGAGTTTGGAAGAAAGAACTAAAATTTGGAAAAGTTAGGAGTATGTATGATGGAATAAAGTGAATGGTAATAAAGCAAATGAGTAGATGTTGGGGGGATTTAATATAACGAATATGGAAGCTAGACTACCATAAAATGAAGTAGCTTGATAGGACATGAATTCTGGAAAATTTCAAGTGTTAGTGATGTTTCTAAATATATGAAATTCATAGAGAATTAAGGAAGAAAGATAGTACATGATCATGACACTCATCCCATAACCGTGGCCTATTGCAGTAGATTTTGTCATGATTGTGGCAAAGTTCCTTACAATCGTGGGTATAGTTCAGGATTGATAATGTCCATTTTGTGTACATGTTAAACCAACTGAGAAAAAATCACTCTAAATTAGTGTATTTGGACTTGATTAAGGCTTGAAATGAACCTAGTTTGATGCTTAAATAGCTGATTAAAATGTTAGATAAGTTTAGGTTGTTAATTGAGGCTATAACATAAAAAAGGATTGTTGATATCAATTAATCAAAATCTAGAAATTTATGAGAGTTATAAGGATCAAAATGTTCTGATGATTGTAAATGTGATCCAAAGGATATTAGCCAGGTGTATTAAGTATAAAAGAATGAGAATTTTGATATTGTGTGATTATAAAATGCTAGACAAAGGATTGGAGAATATATGAATGATGAATGTATAATTTATGATATTAGAATAACCAAATGTTCTTGAGGTGTAAACCTAAGTGAAAACTACACATATACATGTTATAATGGTTTGAATGATCATGACTTATGATTAAGGACACATACCCGAGAAAGTCATTAAGCGTGCATTGAACATGATATATATATATATATACAAGTTATAATGGTTTGAATGATCATGACTTATGATTAAGGACACATACCCAAGAAAGTCATTAAGCATGCATTGAACATGATATATATATATATATATATATTGTGTGTATGATCAAATACTTATATGAATGTTCAATTTAGTAATGTGTACAATAGTGTGTATTTCATGATTTAGATGCTCAAGTCAAACTCCATAATCCATACACTGTCGGTCCATCATGGCAATAGCTATCTGAAGCTTACTGTGAGTAACCTAGATGTTTCTCACTAGGATTGAATTGTATTTGCTTAAATTTCAATTACTGAACTGATATTTATGTGAATGTGATAATTATGGACATTGATGGTCTGAGGAGTTTGATAATTGAGATTGCATTGGAAATGTTCGTAATTGAATAAGAATCAAGAAAAATAAGTGTACTCAACAAAAATGTTGAATGTCGGACTTAGATCTGATGAAAATGTGAAAGTGACTATACATGATGAATGAAATTGATTGATTGCATATAATGTGAATTAATGCATCTCATTACATTGAAATGCATGATCAGATAAAGGAGTTGTGGCTAAAGTGACTTGTGAAAAAGAGCTTAAAGCTCATAAATGTGCATAAAAAGCCACAGGTTCAATATATAAAATGAGCCGGGTATCCATAATCAACATAGGATAGTTATTAACGAACCTGATATCCATAGCAGATATGGGACATTTAAAAAGGCACTTGGCCACAACAAAGTAACAATTAAAGTGAGTCACATGTGCATTTGTATTTGTACACATACATGCATTATATGAAAGAGTACATGAATTTACTGAATTGTGACGTTATGAATGATTGAGAAAATGATCGGATTATTATGAAATGAGTATATAAAATGTGTGATGTTCATGATGTGTATTGAGATGAGGTATATTGTGAAATTAGTTTTGACATGTGAAATATGTGGTCTGATATGGGTGAGCACACGATGATGGTTCACTCACTGAGTTCACAAAACTCATTAAAATTGCAATGTTGATTTTCAGGTACGAGGACAAAATAGTTCTTAAGGCAGACTAGTAGAAGTCTAGTATTCTTAATTTTGGACTCAAGAATGGCTCAAAGGTCAATCAGCTAATACTAAGGAGTTTATTTAGAGTACTTTTATATAATTTCTCATTTTATGTAGAATATTTTGCAAAGATTAGTAAACTCTTATATGTTTTTGATACTGTATATATGGATTGAGTAATGGAAGGCTACAATGTAAATTATGTTTTATAAATGGAATGAGGAGATTGATCTTTTGAATATATATTTTTTTATGTATGATGCCAAAAGAAGTGAATGTGATTACTCTAACATACTGCTTTCATAAGGCATGTTCCTAAATTTCCTCTAGATGTTTGGGAATGTGCACCATGAAGGTGGTATGTTACACTATCTATCCACAACCAAGATAGTAGAGCAAGCACTATGACATTTATTTTAACCATTTGTAAATTTCATCAATTCATATATTAACGAATCATATGATATATATTTCAAGCTATAAAATCTATATCTATGTTCATACATGCAATTCATAGCTTACTACCATTAGAAGGGTATCAAAATGCAATTATGGGATCTAGGCATAGCTATAGGTAGCAATTTATTTTTTAATTTTTTTACTTACCTCCTTGAGAAAATGAGAAAACAATCCCACCAAAAAACCATTCTACGGTACAAAATAACATAAAAATTAACTCTACTCATAAAAAAATCTTTATCCCACATAAGAACTCTTGAATGAAAATAGAAAGGAGATATAAATCCAGTTCTTTCAGAAATGGTAAGATTTCTGGTGCAAGAAGAAGGGGTTGATCTGTCTCATCTTGATTTGGTTCTGATTTCTCTATTTTCCTTTTTTAAAAATACCAAGTCAGGGTCTTCTCCTACCTATATCAAATAGAACATGTTGAGCCAAATCTTCTTCATATAAGACATATTTTATTTAGATCAGGAAAATCATACGCTTCTATAAAGAAGCTTTAACTATAACCTTAGTTCTATTTATTAGTCTGAGCAATATAAGATTTATTTTAAATTAATTGAAATGAACAACAATTCTGATAGCTGTGCATTAGTATATGTTTTTCTAAGTAATTGGCATATGTTTCTTGCATAATTGTTGATTATTGTTGTAGTTTAGGATTCATTTTATATGATTTTGTTTAGTTTGATTTCCATTATTATTCATTTATGTTTGATTTTAATTTAGGGTAAGAATTGACTATTTTTATATAGGAAGAAAGATTGAGCAACTTGGAGATTGAGCTAGAGAACAAATAGGGGAATAAAAGAGCAGACTATATGTTGCCAATTCCACAATTGTGGGAATTATAATCTGAGTCATTATGCGGGGCTTCATTAAACTTAGAGTTTCTGAACTATTAAATGAGAATTAAGCCTCCATGATCAGGGGGGACAAAACCCTTTTACAGAAAGAGCATCCTTGAGTGAAGAACACAAGTTTTTAGCTTTGAGGAAAGATTGAAGTCAAGGATTATCATCAAGATTGGAGAAAATAGCACATCAACATACAAAATTATAGATTTTGGTAGAGAAGAGAAGAAGTTTCTTTTATTCAATTTTCTATGTTTTTCTTTCTTCTAATCTTTGTAAGATAGATTATTTGTGTGCTAATGATGTTATGGAGACCATGAGTGGCTAATTTAGTTGTAAGGATTGGTTTTTAACTATTTTGTTAAAAATCCTATTTTATTAAATTAAATGAAAGTTTCTTTGATGATTATTGATTTTATTTGTTATCTTGCAACAAATTGAGAGAGTGAGTAAAATTATTTGTGTAGGATTGTACAATGAGAGTTGACAACCTATAGACTTACAATCATTGTATCAATTGATTAGTTAGAAGAGAGATCTCGATGAATTCAATTAATCACCCATAGAATAGTTTAATAACTAGTTGAATTGGTGGAGTGATTAGGTAGGTTGAGAGATCGTTCAATTGATTCCATTTGATTTAATTAGGGACAATTGATTACACCTTAAAAGAGGGCAGATAATAACATTTGAAAATCTTATGTGAGACACAATTCAATTAATAAAATAAGAGGGAGACAAAATAAGGAAAGAGTAATCTCTAGCCTTTAGATTCTTAAATTATGATTTTTCTATATTTTGGTATTATTCAGTGTTCATTATTAGTCTTTTAATTTTAATTTAATTTTTCAGATTATTTTTATTAAACAATTTCATTTCTTAAACAAAGTCGATATGAATTAAGTGGTGGCTGAGCATCAATCCCTGTAGGATCGATATCTACTTTTTACTTACAAGTCACAACCTATATACTTGCAATTTTTGAGCACAAAATGAGTAGTTTGTTTTACATAATTACACTCAACAAGTTTTTGACACCGTTGATGGGGATTAATTGTTCAGCATCTTATTTAATTTAGATTACTTTGATTTAAGAATTTTGATACTTCTCCTTGTGTAATTGTAGATGCATGAACAGAAGGAGCACATGAAGAACGAAAGAAGTTAGTCAAGACAAATTTCCTGACATTAGGAGACACGAAAGAGAGTTGAGAAGGTCAAGGAATCTAAATTTTTCATAACAAGATATGGCTGAAGAACCAAGGAAGGAGGAACAAAAAGGACACTGATGGATTTCATGAGACCAGGATTTGGTCCTCAAAGGGTGACAAGACCGGTGGTTCAAGCCAACAATTTTGAGATAAAGATGGCACTCCTCAACATTCTACATAATATTGTGCAGTTCTACAGGCTATCCAAAAAAGATCTAAACGCTCATATTGCCAATTTTTTAGAGATCTATGACACTTTCCATTTAAATGTAATATCTGACGATGCAGTGAAGTTGAGGTTGTTTTTTTTCACATTGAAAGATCAGGATAAAGCGTGGTACAACTCGCTGAATTCAAGACAGATTACAACTTAGGAGCAGTTTACCCAAGCATTCCTTACTAAATATTTCCCATTGACGAAGACGATGAGGATTATCAAAGAGATTGCAAATTTCCAATAGAACGATGGAGAATCTTTCTATAAAGCTTGGGAAAGATTTAAAGAATTCCAGAGAAGTTGTCCCCATCATAACCTTCCAAGAGAGTTCCTGCTTTAGACATTCTACAATGAAGTGAATTCAAGAACTAGAGGAACAATTGATGCAGTAGCTGGAGGTTCATTAATAAGGAAGACTATGGAAGCAGCTCATGATCTATTAGAGGAGTTGGAAAGTAACAGCTGTATGTGGTCAAGCGAGAGGAGCAGATAGGGGCTGAAGGAACAAAAAGGTAAGATACCTATTGATTTTGCTACTGCTTTGTTGGCTTAAATCATGGCTCTTACGAAGCAGCTGAAAAATATGCAAAGAGCATCCTCATCTACAGCGAAGGTGATGTAAGTGTAATATGAGCTATGTGGGCAAAACAACCATGGCTCAGCGGAGTGTTTTCTATTATGAACCATTGGTACCAAACAGGTAAGTTACCCAAGCTAGTCGTAATGAGGTAACAACTCGTACTCCAATACTTAAAAAACAATGCAGGTGGCTAAGTGAGACCAAAAGGACCGTCGAGATTCTAGTACGACCGAATTGGAGCGATGGAAAGTAAAATGGACAAGATGATGGAAGTGTCAGGGTCCATACTAGAATATTAAGAGGAGAATCAGAAGAGGATATTTGTTAGGGAGGAAAAAAGTCAAAAGAAGATGGAAGCAAAATTTGACCAAATCGTGAAGAATCATGCCTCATCGATTTATAACTTGGAGGTTCAGGTAAGTCAACTCGCTAACGCTTTATCTTCTAAACATGCCAGTAACATATCGAGCAACATCGAGGTTAATCTAAAGGAAAGAATCATGGCTTTCACTAGGACAGAGAAAAAGGAAATTGACCATGAGAGGAAAGACAGAGTCAAGAGAGAAGGAAAATAGCTTAGAAAGTCCTTCCGAGTGAACCAGTAAACAAGTTGATCAGGTAACTTCAACTTGAACTTCCACATTAGATTTTTGCTTAGCGGAAGTCATCTTCAAGTGGAGCAATAAAGAATTCTAAGGAGGTAGAGTTAAGAAAGATGATGGATATAACAAATGAACTCCAAATATAGCTCACGTTAAAGGAATAGGTGAAGAAAGAGGTCAAAGAGCACATATTAGAAGGAAGTCCATACATAACACAAAAGAAAGAAGACCCAGAGGACTTCTTCATTCTGTACAGTATAAATGGAATCAAGATAGCTAGGGCATTTACAAAATTGGGAGCTAGTATCAACATGATGCCCTACCAGGTTAGTTAGAAGTTGAGTTTAGGAGAGCCAGAGCCCACTAAGTCATTTGTGAAAACGGTTGATAGAACAATGCATCAGCCGAAGGGGATCATCAAGAACGTGTAGATACGGATTGATAAATTTATCTTCCCTACAAATTTCTACATATTGGATATTAGAGAATATGCATAAACCTTGATGGTTCTTAGGCAAATGTTTTTAGCCACTTCTTGTTTGATAATAGACATGGATGGGGGACAATTAACACTGAGAGTTAGAAAGGAGAAATTAACTTTCAAGGTATCTAAGAAAGACTATCGTTCTCCTTTACCCCCAACAGATATAAAGGAATCAGAACACCAAAGAGGATGGGAAGATATTCAAGATCCTGGGAACGCATTCAGGAAGAAACAATTACACAGGAGAAGGTGTAGGAAGGAAAAGAATAAGGAAGGTGAAGTCCCTAATGGGTTGGTTCATAGACAGAGTTTGAGATCAGCTTCCACACTGCCACCATACCAATCATTTAAACAACTTTAAGTAAAAAGGAGAGCCGAGCTATTGATGTTAAATGAAGAGCTACATGGGAGGTAACCCATGGAATTTTACTTCCTTTTAATTGTTTTTTATTTATTGGTTTGGTTCTTCAGTTATGATCATGTTTAAATTGAGTTTGATTGACATTTAATTTGGTTTTTGTTTAAATTTCAACTTGTTTTCTTTTCGAAATTCTTGTTGATAATAATTTGATGTGTTTGTAAGTTGTGGGATCATATAGAACTAATACTAATCTTAAAAGAAGGTTTAGAAGTGTGAGAATCATCTCATCCCATTATCGTGGGAATGGAGGTGATTCCTACAATCATAGGAAGTCTCTCTAAAAACTTTCAGGAGAGAAATCCCACCATCATGGGAATTATGGGAATTTCAACAATAGAAGGAATTCCATCCGGATGGAAATTTAAGTTTCCCTCCCCCTTTTCTTCTTTCACCTATTCTTTAAATTTTCACTCCTCTCTCTAACCCAAGAAAATTCTCCTCCCACTCTCTAAAACTCTTAAATTTTTCTCTAAATTCTTGGTATTTTCTTCATCTCTTTTCATTAATCTTATAATCCTTTACTCTTTTCATGCATTAATCTTTCAAAAACATAAGGATTTTGGTAAGATTTCTCTTCCTCTCACTAAAATCGAATTCACTTATCTTTCTCTTATTTGTGCAAACTTTCTTCTTACAATGACACCAAGGAAAATGATGGCTCAGAAACCGACTGAACCAAATGATGAATTGTGTCGTGAAGTTTTCGATGAAGGTAAGCCCAACCTAGCAGTAGCGTACTGTTCTCCATTCCTAATTTATTTGAAATTAGATGGTACACATTTCCGAGACCTTAAGGATAGAGAACTAGTTACTCCTAGGTATTTTGATTTTGAATTGTTAGAAACCATAGGAGTGAGGCAGAAAATAGAACAACTAGCTATAAACATAGGTTGGAATAGGATTTGTTAAGTGTGACTTACCTATTCCCCATATGATGACCATAGATTTTTGGCTACAGTCTAATATAATCTTAAAATGGAAATTTTCTAGTTTAGGTTATTAGGTACTATTTACAAATTAGATTATACTGTCATACGTGGTCTTTTTGATTTTCCAAACACTAAAGTTTTAGATGATCACGATGATTTTTATTTGGATGATTATTGGAAAACTCTGATAAGAGAAGAAAATTTTGATTCTAGATATACACCTAATTATTTAATCCGTAGTGTCGAGAATTTACTTTTACATAAATTTATGTGCTTAATTGTGTTCAATAAAATTGAAAGTAAAAAATGCTCGAGCAAAGAACTTTTCTTTTTGTGGTGCATGGATCGAAAAATTAAAATTAACACATTTTTTAGAATTTTTCCATCAATAGTGAGTGTTGTAAATAAAAAGATTTCATATTTTGGCAAGTCTCATTTTGTTACTACTTTAGCTCTATTTTATAACCTTAACGTGGGAGATGTACGCACACCGCCATTCTATATGTTTGACATATCTTACTCGAGACGCTCCGAGCTTTTTTAGTTCCATTATATGGAACTTCAAAATCCTCAAACGCATACTGCAATGAGGAACAGGAGGAGCACTAATATTGCCGCTTCATGATCCTCCCTCCATGTCCTAAGTAGTTGTTGATAGTAAAACCTATCTACTTGTTTTACGCTCAAAAACTGCAAGTGAATGGGTCATAACTTGTAGTAAAAAGAGTGGATATCAATCCCACAGGGATTGATGCCTAGACAGCGCTCAATTTAGACACAACTTTATTTAAAAAACTAAATTGTGAAATGAAAATAATCTAGAAAATTAAATTAAAATTAAAAGTGACTAATGTAAACAATAGACAGAACTGCAATTATAGTAAATATGAATTTAATAATCTAAATGCTAGAGATTTTTTTCGTTATTTTGTCTCCCTCCTATTTTATTAATTGAATTGTGTCTCACCCTAGATTTTTTAATTTACTAATTACCCTCTCTCAAGGCATAACTATTTATCCCTAATTGAATTAACAGGAATCGATTGAATGATCTCTCAACTAACCCAATGACATCGCCAATTCAACTAGTTATTAAACTATCTTATGGGTGATCAATTGACTAATCGAGATCTCTCTTCTAACTAATCAATTAACTTGATGATTACTAGTCGATAAGTTGCCAACTCTCATTGTACAATCTTCCTACACAAATTTCATCTCACTTACTCTCTCTATTTGTTGCAAGATGACAATTAAGAACAACAATCAACAAAAACAATTGTATTCAATTCAATAAAATAGGAGTACTGACAAAATAATTCAAAAACAATCCCTAAAATGAAAAGCCTAACATAGTCTCCATAACATCATCGTCAATCAAATAAAAGATTTTTACTAAGAATAAAAGAGATTAAAATGACAAAAAATTGAATAGAAAGACTCCTTGTCTTTGCCAAAATCTAGAATTTTAGTGTTGATGTGCTATTTTGCCTAATCTTGATGATGATCCTTGTTTGTAATCCTTCCTCAATGCTCCAAACATGTGTTCTTCACTCATGGATGGTGTTTCTACATATGGTTGTTGTCTCTCCTAAAGATGGAGGCTTAATGATGTTTTTATAGTCCAAAAATCCTAGGTTTAATAAAGTCTCGCAGATTGCCTCGGATTACAATTTTCACGTCTGTGGGAATTGGAATTCACAGTTAGAAACGCAACCCCACCATTAT
>JANIIA010000003.1:35081132-35095759 GCA_027478495.1 Erythroxylum alaternifolium | reverse complement strand
CATCGTAGATTAGGACACATCTCTATTGAGAGAATTAAGAGATTAGTAAATGAAGGAGTACTTAGTACTTTAGATTTCACTGACTTTGAGACTTGCATGAATTGCCTTAAGGGTAAGCAAACTAACAAGTCTAAAAGGGTGCCAAGAGGAGTAAAAACCTGTTAGAAATCATACATACAGATATTTGTTATCCAGATATGGATGCAAATAGTTTGAAATACTTTATCACCTTCATAGACGACTATTTGTGATATATGTATCTCTACTTACTTCGTTCTAAGGACGAAGCTTTGGATGCCTTTAAAATGTTTAAGGCTGAAGTGGAGAATCAATGTAGAAAACTGATTAAAATTGTGAGATTATATAGAGGTGGAGAGTACTATAGTAGATACACTAAAAGTGGACAAGCGCCTGGTCTTTTTGCGAAGTTTCTTTAGGAACATGAGATTGTTGCCCAATACACCATGCCTGGCTCTTCGGATCAGAATGGTATGGCAGAAAGAAGAAACCGAACCTTAATGGATATGGAGAGAAGTATGAGGAGTAACATAAAACTTCCTCAATTCCTGTGGGCTGAAGCTCTAAAGACGGCTGTGTATATATTAAACCGAGTTCCAACCAAAGTTGTCTCAAAGACACCTTTTGAGTTATTTAAGAGTTAGAAATCGAGTTTGAGGCATATACACGTTTGGGGATGCCCGTTTGAAGTGAGAATTTACAACTCACAAGAGAATAAGCTAGACCCAAGGACCATTAGTGGGTATTTCATTGGATATGCTGAAAGGTCTAAGGAGTATAGTATCTATTGTCCATCTCACAGCACTAGAATTGTGGAATCAATAAATGCAAAATTTCTTAAGAATGACTTGATTAGTGGGAGTGGTTAATTTCAAGACATAGTTTTTGAAAAGGGCCATTATGAAGCTCAACCCTCTGGTTCAAGTGATAGATTAATTGTCATTCACACCCCTCAAGTTGAAACGTGTGTTGGACAACCAATTACTGAAGTTCCACAAGCTGTTAGCTCCAATCCAATAGATCAAGTTATATATGAGGAACAACCAGAAATTATTGACCAACCAGTTGAACAACAGATTGAGCAACAGATTCTTCGAGAGGATAATGATACAACATTGAGGTGATCTACTAGAGTTAGAAGGTCAGCAATACCTAATGATTATATATTGTATCTATAAGAGTCAGATTACAACATTGGAGCCGAAAATGATCCTGAAATGTTTTCATAGGCCATTAGTTCTAAAGAATCGGACCTGTGGTACAATGTTTGAAAGATGAGATGGATTTTATGGCATCTAACTAAGTCTGGGATCTCGTTGAGTTGCCCAATGATGTGAAAGCCATTGGATGTAAATAGGTATTTAAGACAAAGAAAGACTCACGAGGCAACATTGAGAGATATAAGGCAAGACTTGTTGCCAAAGAGTTCACTCAGAGGGAAGGAATCGACTATACGGAGACATTTTCTCCTATATCTAAGAAAGATTCTCTTCGTGTAATCATGGCATTAGTAGCTCATTTTGATTTTGAGTTACATTAAATGGAAGTGAAAACGACGTTCCTCAATGGTGAACTAGAGGAAGAGGTTTACATGAAACAACCTGAGGATTCTTCTCTAGTGATGGTGAGCATTTAATCTGCAAACTTAATAAATCCATATATGGATTAAAACAAGCCTCCGGACAGTGGTATTTAAAATTCCATGAGGTTATCACTTCATTCGGTTTTGAAGAGAATAAAATGGACCAATGTTTATACCAGAAGGTCAGTGGGAGTAAAACTTGTTTTCTTGTGTTATACATAGATGACATTTTACTTGTGACTAATGATAAGGGTTTGCTATATGAGGTAAACCAATTTCTCTCAAAGAATTTTGATATGAAAGATATGGGTGAGGTTTTTTATGTCATTGGCATCAAGATCCATAGAAAAAGATCTTGAGGCATTTTGGGTTTGTCTCAAAAGACCTATATTAACAAAGTTTTAAAGAGATTTCATATGAAAGATTGTGCACCAAGTGTAGCACCTATAGTGAAGGGTGATGGATTCAGTTTGAATCAATGCCTGAAAAATGATTTTGAATGGGAACACATGAAGAATATTCCATATGTTTCAACCGTCGAAAACTTTATGTATGCTCAGGTTTGTACTAGACTTGACATCGCATATGTTATTGGAATGTTAAGTAGATATCAGAGTAATCCAGGTGTTGACCACTGGAAAGCTGTAAAGAAGGTTATGAGATATCTTCAGGGCACAAAAGACTACATGCTTATGTACAGGCGAACTAAGAACTTAGAAATAGTTGGATACTCCGACTCAGACTTTTCTGGTTGCATTGATTCAAGGAAATCAACATTTGGTTATATTTTCATGCTAGCTGGTGGAGCTATATCTTGGAGAAGTG
This sequence comes from Erythroxylum alaternifolium, assembly GCA_027478495.1. NCBI lineage: Eukaryota > Viridiplantae > Streptophyta > Magnoliopsida > Malpighiales > Erythroxylaceae > Erythroxylum > Erythroxylum alaternifolium. The sequence goes on along the minus strand of JANIIA010000003.1, from coordinate 35,093,334 downwards.
CCAAGTATACCTTGATTGCTACTTCCACTATAGATGCTGAGTTCGTATCATGTTTTGAGGCCACCTCGCATGGTGTATGATTGAAGACTTTTATATCTGGGCTTAGGGTTGTCGATTCAGTTTCTAAGCCATTAAGGTTGTACTATAACAATTCAGCTGTGATCTTTATGGCTAAAAATAACAAGAGTGGAAATCAAAATAAGCATATCGACATTAAGTATTTAGCCATAAGAGAACGTGTTAAGGAAAAGAAAGTTGTGATAGAGCACATTAGCACTGATTTGATGATTGCAGATCCTTTAACTAAAGGCATGCCACCTAAGTAGTTTAAAGATCACATAGTGCGAATGAGACTTGGTTTCATAATGTGATTTTGTATATTTGTTGCTTCAATGGAACTCTTATTTAATTTGATGTTTTCTTATATGATTTTGTGCACATATATATTTGATTGTTTTGAGAAATATCATCTAATTTGGACCTAGAATAAACATATGGTTTGTTCATTAAATTTAAAGATTAGTGATGAGAAATTTTACATGGAAGATAATACTCATTATAAGAGGATCTATCGTTATTCACATATTTGGTTTCTTGTTATGTTTGGCGTTGGGTTAAATAGACCAAGTGGGAGAATGTAAGATTTTCTCGAAATCTTCCTACTATTCCTATTGTTTAGAATATGGTCCATTTAATGGTTAACCCGTTGACCACGCAAACGTAAATGGCCATACTTCATTAATTTCATCTTCTGTGATAGGCAGAAGTGATGAGGCGATTTTTTTATATTTTGAGTCCCTATCCTCTTTTTCACGTAACAAATTCTAGACACCATCGCATTGTTAAAATTAGAGGCTAGAAGATTTAAAATTTCAGAGAGCTGGACATCATCGAAACAATGGCTGGAGGTATTTTCTGTCATGCTTCCGTTGCTAAATATGGTGAATAATATATATGTATCTTGTCTAAACGTTAATGAACTTTTGTTTTGAGGTGCATGCTTGAGTTTTTTGAAGAATATCACACCTCTCGGAAACACCTTTCTTCGCGTCTGCTTGCTTGATGATTTTCTCCTCCCCGTTGTTGCTTTTTATAGCCACCGAGACAACTCCAACAGCCACACTAAGCTGGATTTTTTTATAAGCTTCCTCTTTTCCCTACTCTTATCCGGCCTCTTCAAAAAGATTTGGATCTTTCCTCTTATCTCATAGATTTTCGGATGTTTGAGATGAAGATGTTGCTGGTTGCGAGTTTGCGCTTTCTTCTCTCTGCTATTTCTACATTACCTTTTCGTTCTTATCTCCGAGGGTGCGCTGCGTGTTATCCTCTACTTCTACTGCTGTTGCGTTTTTCTCCTCCTGGACATTACGTTTTGGGCTGCTATGTTATCTACTACATTGCTTTCCTAAGCTAATGCATTTTATTTTCTACCGTGCAGTCGTTTTGCTCTTGCTTCTTTGCGTTTTATTTCTTGCTGCTTCGATTGTATTTTGTCTTCCTCTATTGGCTGTACGTTGTCGTTCCTCCTCCTACAACTGCACTTTGAGTTGCTTCTCATCGGCTTGCGTTTCATGTCTGGATTCATGCGTTTCGGATTGGGATTTCTCTGCTGTGTTGACGTTTTATTCTCTCCTAGTTGCTAGTTCTACTGTACGTTTTGCTGGCTTTCTATTTCTGCTCCCTGGCTGTGTCGTTTTGCTCCCTTTTCTTTCCTCTACTGTTGTTTCGAAATTTTTTTTGCTCTCTTGTGCTGATGGCGCTTTGGTGGTTGTCTTCTTATTTTTTTGGCTGTTGCATTTTATTGGTTCTTTAAGCTCCATCAATCCTATAAAAACAGTATTTAATACAAATTAGATATATATATATATAGCAATAAAATATAAAATTAAATAACTTAATAATTAATAAGAAAATGCAATAATTTGACCTAAAAGTGTTGTAAATAATTTAAAACAATGTAAAATATGTTATAAATTTTTGCTTATCACAAACATACAGAAAGAAAAACAAATAGAAAACAAATAGTTCATAATTCTAAATCTCCCTTTTATCTCATATCGAATATTCACTGTAAGGTAAAAGTTTGACCTTGTATTCTCTTGCATCCTTCAATGATTTTTTCATGTTTCTCACTCCTTTTGATCAAAATCGACCCTTTGATCACCTTTAAAAGTCTCTAAATGTCCCAACCCTTTGGCCCCACTATTTTACCTCAAAACACATCTTTTTATAGTAATTTTTAAAGCATCTAGACCATGTACTAGACTGTGTATAACCAAAAATACTAAGAATTTGCGATTTTGCATGGTTTGAGAGAAATTCAAGGGTTGATGCTCGACTGTATATTCATTCTTTGCTTCAATTCTTCATTTTATATCACGGTTTCATTCGAATTCTTCTCCTTTTAATCTGGGAAGGTAATTAGAACCTATAAATGCACTTGGAGCAAATTAAGTACTAAATATACAATAAAAATATAAAATATCAAGCAAAAATACATCAAATATGAGTATAAATATGGTCAATTATGCATCTATCACATAGTGAGAGGAAGAGGTAGAAGTAAGAGTAAAGGGAGAAAGGTTAATGAATTAGGAGTACACTTTAATAAGTAAATTGTCTCAATTGAGTACCATGTAAGTCAATTGATACATGGAACTATTCTTAATTAGTATTTAAAAGTATACAAGGAATAAATATCCATTATTATTATCATATATAAACAAAAAGGAGAAAAATTTAGATAATAGGGCCAAGTAGCTCTCAAAGATCTGTTATTGTTTAATCTAATTCTTATATTGAAATTGAATTTTAAATAAGGGGATTGTAAAGAAATGGAGGGAATAACATCACTTCTTCTATATTTTGTAAATGAGAGCAATACAAAAAGAAGAAGGCTTTTAGATTTGGCCTTGAACTTATGTTAAACTTGATTTTTGAACTTGTTATGATTTATGTTATTATTTATTCCATTTCACACTTGGTTAAAGGGAAATTGCTTAGCATTATACTTGGTACAATTATTACTTTTCATTTTCTTGTACATTTTTGTTATTACTTATGACATTTTTGGCTTGGCTAAATGGAAGTTGCATGACATTAAACTTAGCATACAACTTTGCATTGATAAACTACTTATTAAATTGATAAGAAATTATTGATTTATAATGAGGGAATTATGTTTAAAGCTTTAAGTTGATTTACAAGCTGGATAATAGTTGGTATTGATGATATTTAGAGCATTCAACATTGGATATTTGTTAAGGAGAATACCATTCACTAGTAATTGAATACAAAAATAACTATAAAAAACATTATGGAAGTTAATAAAATATTTGTCTACATGACATACATATTGTTCTAATTCTAACAAAATATTCTTATCAAATTATTATGTGGGATACTAAAGTTGTTGAAGTCAATATCCTTTAAAATTTCAATAAATAAAGTTACAGATGCAGCTATAAATATGCCAAAACCTATTTTATAATTAAATATCACCATTTACGCTCTTCTTATCTTTTATGTTGTATATTTCATCATCGCTTTCACTTCTGCCAATTTACTATGCAGCTTATGTATGTTTTCTACATGCCTTCCATCTTTTAACTTGTTTTCAAACTTCAACCATTTATTCTCTTCTTTTAATTTATTTATAATAGATTTTTCCATTTCACCAAATTCTTGACCTATCCACCTGAAAAAATTCCATCTTCTTCTTATAACATAGTGGTAAAACATATTGTTCATTACCAAATAACAAAATACTTTATTATTACTACCTAACCAACCGTATAATTATAAAATCCATAAAAAACCTATGCATCATATTGCTTTCGACTACTACTCCTTCTAGTCAATTTGAAAGATTCATCATTCATTATACTTCACCAAAACTTGTACTGATCAAATATCAAACATCAATATCTCTTTTTATTATTTTTTACTAATTTCAATATTTCAACTAACATTTTTCTTCAATTATGGCAAAAAGAACTTTAGGCAACAACATGTTTATAATAGTTTAAAAATTTGTTGCTAAAAATTAATATAACGCAACAGTTTTTAAAGTATTGCCTTTAATAATATTAAAAAGAAACGATAATAATAATTTGTTGCTATATATAAGAAAAGACAACAAAATTAAAAAAAGGTTACAATAAATTCTTATATGTGCAACATCTTGAATTGTTAATATAGTTTCAATCATCTATTTACTAAAGGGTATTTACTAATGTTACATATTTATTTATAAAAGTACTACTAATATATATTTAAAATATAAAATTTCTCTATTTACTAACGAATATTCAAAATATGTCTAGCAAAATTACATAAACTACCAAATTTTATTTAGTAAAATTAAAAACACAATACGATTACTCCAAAATACACAGAAATATGTGAAATATATACATAGATGAAGGTGTCAAACTCTTTTTTACCTAATTTCTCTCCCTTTTTAAGACAAAACCTAATCCCTATGGACAACAGGTTGCATTGTTTAATTGAGATTCCAATCAAAAAGGAAATTCAACTAAGATTAAAGGGTTATGAAGTTAATGGGCAAAGGCAAGTAAGCGACAGAGCAGGCATAAAATGATAAACTTAATAAAAATTAATTATAGAGCTAAAAATCGCCCCTACTATTCTCAAATAAGGAAATATAGCCAAATCAATCTTCTTTCTTTTTTATTGATTCTTTAAAGGGGCTCACTCTTTAGAAGCATGAGCGGGTGGCTTTGAAACTTCAAATGGTTACATCTCTTGGTCCAGACGAATCCAATGACAACATGAATGTGATATAATGTTTTAACAGAAATCATGAAGAAATGGAGAACTTGAGAAATCTTATTTAATGTTTCTATCTCTTACTTTTCTTGTTCTCTATTCTTGGTTGTTTGTATTATCTAAGAAGTGATGGTGGATAAAGTTGAGAGGACATTATAAATGGATGTTTAAGCCAAAGGGTCTACTTAGGTATTGTTCAAATTCTTTTGATCTCTGAAACATAATATGGGACATAAGAACCAAATTAGGTCATAGAAATAATAATACGATCTCTAGCAATGTGAATCTCTATGTGAAGAGATGTTAAGAACGAGCTTATTGGGTTGGAGAACTTCTTCTCCAAAGCCTGAAGAACTGAAGAGATACTACATAGTAAGTACACACAAACATATATAAGCGTACATATCCAGAAACTGTGATGTAAATGCAAAGAGTGGTGATCACCATTGTAAAAGTCAATTGAAGAAGATGGTGACTATTGGAATCAAGATGTTGGTTTTTATACTACTACAAAATAAAGAAAAAGTCATTGTTCTTTGACCTAGTTTAGTGAGATCTACCTTCATCGCCGACAAAGCCCTTCCCCATTTTTATTTATGAAATTCTCAAATCTAAAAAGGGATTCAAGCAGTCGGATCAATGGGTCCTGGGCACCATTTGATTATAGATCCTACACCTAAATTGGATCGACATGGGGAGAATGAATGTGGTAAGAGAGGATGAATCTCTGAATTTAGGTCACCTAGACAAGGCTTATCATAGGAGAAACTTGCTCTGTCCATCAAGCTTAAAACTTGATATTCAGAAATGGTCTCTCTAGTTCTCTTCTTCGTAAATCCCTTGTTCAAAACTTCTTAATTTGTCAGGTAAGCCATCTAGCTTTTACTTGAATTCCATTTTTTGTCGGTCTCTATCGTCTCTTCGACTAAATCTATAATCTCTATATTTAACCCTTTTTATGTTTGATCACCTACATTGGACCAATCCCACTCTTTAACCAAAACATGTTTAAAAAACTACTTTAATTGTTCTAAGTCTTTACTCTCTCTTTTCATTCCAACTATCTTTTTCATTTTTTATAATTAATTTTAAATTTATTCAAATGATATATTGTTTTTTACAACAAAATATTCAATACATTATTTTAATATTAGTGTTAAGTTTTTGAATCTATAATATGTAATGGATTTTACTTAAAAGTTGGCCTAAAATTGAAAGAAAGGGCACTCGATAGAGCATTCCCTATAATAGAGTGGTGGGAGCATTTACAATAAAAACTACTACATGGGTAACTAACCTGACCAAAGGGACTAGAACAAATGTTGACTTGAACTTCAGATCCATTATGTTCTACTGATTAGATCATTTCCCATGTTTAAAGAGTCATTTGAAAGATATATGGCCATGAAATGGGGATTAAATGGAACAAAATTCACAGGTTGGTAGAGTTGTGAAAGCACCTCTTTCTTTTATATTTTGGACATGGAATAATATGTTCCTGTGGAAACATGGAAGAATTGAAATCTTAGAACAAAACATTGTGTATGGATGGTATGAACTGCCTAAACGAAAATTCTTGAACATCGAGAAACCAAAGTTAATACTTACTACAACAAAAAATTAGGGCGAACAAAATACTTGATTAGATGTTGCCATTACTTTCTTTGGTTTAACAATACTACTTCTTATTGCAATATGTTTGGTGATTGATTTAATAGAGCATATAGTTTGTGCGAGAGGGATAGACCACTTGTACAATCATGTTATCTCTTTCTTTCTTTTAACATTTTCAACTAAATTTGTTGTCATAAATTTATGCAGCTATCACGAACATGGAGTCATCACATAACAATGGTGTTGTTTTTAAGTTTGGGTTCTGGTCTTTGTGGGATGGTTTAATGATAAAGGGTAACATTTTTCTTCTAACGTAATTGATTTTCTTCTACATGTGCATTTGCCTATATTAGCTTTGTTATTATTGAAACAAACTGTTTTTTATTTAACAAGGAGGCTGAAGAATTGGTTGAATTTGAAGCAAAAAATACTTGCAACTTAACATAAAATCCAATCTTACGATGATTTTCTCTTTTTTTGTTATTATAATGTTGATTTTAAAGGTTGCATTGAAACAACCAAAGACGGTACCTAGGTGAGCTAACAATGCTATGTAATTAGCTTCATCTTGCTTTAGTTAGAAGGATAATATGAACATTTGGAAATGAAATTTTTGCAAATTATTAGTTTCTTTAATAACTCTCACTAATTAAAATTTAAACAAGACCAATATAATCTTAAAATAAACTTATTATCTATAAAATATGCAAGTATGCTCAAAACATATAGAGGACTAGTTAGCTTTCTAAGTAAGTAGTAAGCATAGGTATGTAGGTATAAAGAGCAAACTGAGTTTTTCTTTTATGTTTCAACTAAAAAAGAAGAATAGGAATTGGTAAGGAGAAATGAAGTTTCACATGAGTTTTGGCTAAAATTTGTAGGGACCTTATATTTATATTTATATGCATATGATGAAATACATATAATACTAGTTTTAGTTTAGATCTAGTTAGTTTAGGATAGTGACAGATATGAAATCGGGGAAGGGAAACTTGAGGAAAAAACTTCTGTTTCTAGGGTAATTTCAATCTCTCTGTTAGTGTTGTGTGGTTTAGTTTGTATTAAACCATTTATATGTTAGTTTTGTCATTTGTTTTTCTTTCTCTTTATTAGTTTTGTCATTAGTTTTTCTTTTTCATCATATCTCCTTCATTTTAAGCACTTAGAATTGCTTCTTCATTAGCTGTCACTCTAGTTAGTTACTGGACTAAGTTTATTTAAAGTACAAGTTTTATTTTGTTAGATGTTCCTTTATTCTAGTTTTTAACTTAGTAATTGAATCAGAGTTATATTTAAGTAATGATTCCTAGTTTTCAAGGTTTTTGTTAATAATGTTCTTGTTTTTCCTTGGACTCAATCTTTACAAATAATTCTTGGAATGGTAGTAACCAATGAAGTTAAATTTTGCACTTTTTTTGTTTCTTTCTTAAGCTTGATAATTATCCTAAAGCTTTTAATCATTGCTCTATTATTTTTAAGTAGTTTGCGATCAAAGTTACCTTTACTTGTAACTTTTAACATCCTAAATTATGTTGCTAATTAATAGAATAAAATAGATCAAAAATCTAACAAGGACATTAAAATCATTCTACCTATAGGATGAAGGTTTAAGAAGATGCTAAGGTACGTTGATATGACACAAAAATATACGAGTTATTCACATTCTCACTGCATAATCATTTTAGTTTTATTCCCTTATTCTCAAGGTAGAGTCATACAAGAATTTCATATCCGGGCCTCGACATATAAAAGTATATCTTATCTTTGTTTATTCTTTTATATATATAACCTTAATGTTTTTAGTTTATGATAGGCTATGGCTATGCCAGGGCCCATATATACTTGCTAGCACTTCTTTATGTTTGCTTTAGTATAATATCTTTCTATAACATCCAAACTGTAATTACGGAGAAGATTTTTAAAGCATTTTTTTGAAATATTCTATTCTTCCAAATCATACATTTCAACATGCAGAATATCAAATGAGAAAGTTCATTTTAATTTAATGTTGTTCATCTTATTATCTTTTCCATTGAGATCAACTGCAAATTATTTTTGCTTATTTTTCCATTTGCAAATATATTGCACCTAATGTGGATTGAGAAGTTTATGCCTTTTGACTTTGTTTATAAAAAAATGGAATCATTGGGTTGTTAGTTTTTGAACTACATTAATTTGTATTTATTAAATGGAGGTTACAATAACGTAGTTGGTAGTTCATTCTTTAGATATATCAACCTATATTTTGGAATAATTCTAATCTACTTGTATTTTTTTAGAAAGGTGATGATTAAGAGTGGATAAAAAGGTTCTTTGTGAAGGATTTTGAAGTGTCCATACATAGTTTCTTTTTGTATTTTAGTTGACAGACTTATATTCCATATGGATTAAAGGAAGATAATATAGTGTATATTTAGCTAATAATTTTTGGCTATTGTATTTTGAATATGTTAATGGTTGAATTTCATTAACTCCATATGGACTATATGATGGCATATATAAATGTAATTTTTTGTCATTGACATTTGGCAGCATATATTTTAGGATAGATATTAATGTATGTATGGTTGCTTTCAATATTATGTATTTTTGTCTTAATGAAAATTAATCTATGTTGTTGATAATGAAAGAAAAAACTGTTATTTTTGTTATTACATACTATTGCCTAAAAAATTCAATTCATTGCCTTATAAAGATTCAACCTATTGTCATATACATTCAATGTTGTTGCTCTAGTTTGAAACTGTTTTATTACCTTAATCACAATTTAAGCAACATTATTCATTTTGTTGCCTAATAAAATTTTTTTTATTGCCTTACACATATAGCAGTGCCACTTTATTTAATGGTATGAGTTATGTCGCCTTAATAAAAAGGCAAACATAATTTGTACTTATAGTTACTATTTTGTCTGTTTCCTAAAGTTGTTTTTGCTGTAGTGTTCTAACCAAGAATTTAGAGGTGGTAGTATATCTCATGCTCGAGTCATAAAAAGAAATACCAAATATAAGCAAGTGACAAAATCTCATGGTCTGATAAAAGGGTAATTTTACATCAATTTGTAATACACGTTAAAAGAATAGTTAAATTCTTATGTGTAAATCTTATAAAGGGTATCTTCATGAAAATAATGGAATGTGAAATTCAGAAGTGTATAATCTTTTTTTAGTAGAAACATAAATAATAAACTACTAACATTACAAGAGTTAAGACATTTAGTGACAATCTTTTTGTGACTAAATATTGTTTCGTCACAAATACGAGATTTTTTGTAACATGATAATTGATTGACACAATTGTTTGGATTATCTGTGATGCTTTATATTTTTGTTACTAATATAATGGTAATTGTGACAATTTAGTTTCTTTCACAATTAAATTGTTACTATTAATATATTAATAGCGAAAATTTAGAGTTAAATTTTATTTTATCACTAAATTTTGTCAATAAAAGCCTATGAAATTTGGCATCAAAATAATTTTGGCGGGAATTAATTGTAATTGTGATAAAACATATGTTGGTAACTAATATTTATTATTTTGTTGCGACAAAACATATTTTAGTTACTAATATTGTTTTCTTGTTGTGACGACACGGTTTATCGTCACACAATGTTTTACTTGTTGTGACAAAAAATTTTGTTAATAAATATTCAATTAATTAGTGTCTACTTCATATTGTCATAATAACTGAACTATAACTACGGTCACTACTATTCATCATTTAGTGACAAAGGTGTTGTGACTAACTATTGTTTCGACACAAATATAAGTTTTTTAAGTGACAAGACAATTGATTGAAACTATTGTTTGAATTATCTGTGATGATTTATATTTTTATCACTAATAAAATAGTAATCGTGACAATTAAGTTTCTTTTACAATTAAATGGTCACTATTAAGATATTAATAGTGTTAGAATTTATTTTATCACTAAGTTTTGTCACTAAAAAGCCTAAGAAACAGACTCATTTAGTTCATAATGTAAACTTCAGTTTCTCCATTTCAATCCATGGGACTTTCTCAAGCTATTATGTTTGTGGATTTCATTTTGATTTGTTGTTCATGATACACAATTAAGTGTTATGTTTTGATGGTTAAACATACAGTGACTTTGAAGAACAACATGGCCTGTAATTGTCACTGCATATAGGGATTTCAATGGGTTGGGCCAAGCCCGGGCTGCCCCTGGCCCAACCCTGGGTCATGGTAGCCCGTGACCCGGTGAGTCGGCATGGGCAGACCTGCGGCCTGGCCTGCCTAAGGGCTGACCTGGCCCATCATGTATTTTTTAAAATAAAAAAGTTCAAAACGACATCATTTTTTACACAAACGACGTCGTTTTGAAAATAACCGACAGGCCGAGCCAACCGACGACCCGTCGTGGCTGATCATGGTCTGCCTGTGGCCCGCCCCTAGCTTGGTCAACCCGACTCGTGGCCCGCCCGTGACCTGGTCAATATGGGCCAAAAGTGGGCTGAGCCGGGTCTGACATGCCTAACTGCATAGTCTTCGTTTCCTGTAATAGAACGTTATTTTAATTTCTAAAATAAAAAATATATTTCATCAAGCCTAACTTAAATACATAATTTTAAGTCAGGTTTGGATCTAGGCGAGCACAAATTCTGCCCATCTTATTGTCATCCTTAACCAACATTCATAAAAAGATTCATAGGCTCAAAATTTTCAATTTATTATTTAATGAGAAACTATTTATTTTAATTTTTTAGGAAATTTACTAACTTTACTTTTTATTTGTTTTTAATTTTTATAATAAAATTTATATTTTTGTGATTGTTATATATTTATTTTATTTTTATTTTTAAATATTTTAATTTAATTATTTTAATTATTATATATTACATATTATATTTTTTATTTTTTATTTTTTAATTATCTTAATTTTAATTTTTATTTGTGTCAACCATGACACAATTTCTTTTTTAATGATTTTAATTTTAATTTTTTGTTTTTAATTATTTTAATTTTAATTTTTATTGTGTGTGCACAATTTCTTTTTCTCTTACAATTTGCTTTAGCTACATATGTTCCTTGTTTCTAATATGTTACAATTTGTTTTTTCTTACAATTTGTTTTAACAGTTAATAAGTTAAGATATTTAGTGAAAAAAACTTTTTGTGACAAAAAATTGATCGAAACTATTGTTTGAATTATCTGTGATATTTTATTTTTTTGTCACAAATACATTGACAATTGTGAGAATTTAGTATCTTTCACAATTAAATTGTCACTATTAATATATTAATAGTGTCAAAATTTCTTTTACCACTAAGTTCTGTCACTAAAAGCATATGCAATTTGGGGCCAAAAAATTTTTGAAGGGAATAAATTGTAGTTGTGACAAAACATATGTTGGTCACTAATTTTTTCTATTTATTATGACAGAACATAATTTAGTCACTAATATTTTTCTCTTGCTGTGATGAAATGGTTTACTATTACATAATCTTTTACTTTTTGTCTAGTCGTAACGAAACGGTTTACTGTTACTCGATATTTTTTTTGTGAAGAAATCCTTTTTCAATAAAAATTTAATTAGTTATTATCTACTTAATATTGTCAACAAAAAAAAGGAAATATCAATATGGTCACTACTATTCGTAATTTTTGTGACAAGAAATTTTGTTGTCACTTGATCATCAAGTTTTTGTTGCAAAGGTTATTATCAATATATACGTAACAAATTAATAATATCTATTTTATAATAACATATTAAGATTAACCAATCTAATGACCATAAAATATTCAAACTACTTATATTGATAATCCAAAAGTA